>LNGK01000003.1:3524878-3768373 GCA_001510575.1 Knoxdaviesia capensis | reverse complement strand
CCCCCCCCCTCAAGAAGAATTAAGAGAGATAACATTACCAGCGGAAAGGTTGCAAGTGACCAGCATCCAAGACCCAAGAGCGCAGCGTTCTCGCCAAAGTTTTCCCGAGTTGGCTCTGGTGTATTTTGACGTATCAGATTTTGTGGTTCCCTGTGAGGGGAGTTGTGTGGTTCCTCCAAAGCCTGCCACCCTCTTTCACCTTCAATTTGGGATGGAGTGTCTGGCTTCCGGGCTCGATGGAGTTTAGTGCCCGTGGTAATTTAATCCAACGTTACCATACTGCTTGCCGTATCTCTCCGGCTCTTGCTTTCGTTTTAGAACCCCTTGGGGGAGGATGGCCATGGGTGCAGTTGATCAGTCGTTCGTGGGATGTGGGATGCGAAGACGGGAGGGGGAGAAGAGAGAAGACAGTAGCCCTTGGCTTGTGTGTTCGACTTGGTCATCAAGGTTGCGGCGGTCTGTTCGTGATGTCCCCGTCATATATCAGCAGCGTCCTCGTCAACTATCATTTTCGCGCATGGCATGATCCCACCTGAGGATGAAAGTCTTGCGCGGGGGCCCCGAAAACCGCTCACCGGGGGGCAAACCCAGACGCGGAGAGACTCCCGTGGGTGCTGTAGGTAAAACCAGGCCCAGATATTAAGTGCCCTGTGGTGGTAGTAATGGCAACCACACCGTTTACACACCCTGCAACGCGTGTAATCCCGTCCAGACGGTAAAGCCGGCCGACCTAGAGCGCGCCGGTGTGCTAGGGTTAGGGTTGGTGGTTGGAATTAGCATCAACGGCTTTTTCTAGCCCTCCTTTAGGCTGGCAAGCTACCGCACACTGATTTAGATATCACGCCGTCTGATGAAACTTGCCAGCAAACCTTTACACAACAACAACAACAACAACAACAACAACACACAAAGTCGGCACCTAAGAACCATCCTTTGACAGCAGGCAGCTGGACAATCGCGCTGGGAATGGGGGGAGGAGTTCGGGTTCCCCGAAACAGAGAGTTTGTGGTGGTGTGATTCCACGAGATCCAACTGACTGGGGGTTTGGAGAGGGGCGGATTGGATTGCGTCCGTCAAATTTCACAGCAGTGTGGGCCTTGACACTTCTTTAGGGTGGCATTCGTTTGGAGAGTTGTGTGTGTTTAGTGCATCCACCGCGTTGCACATAGCTATAGCTGTTATTTGTGCCTTTGTGATGTCTGTCACATACCAACTGGCTGTGCCCGGTCATAGCAATACTCAATACAGGCGCCCAGGCTTTAGGATTTACAGAGTCAAGTACCTGAATTACGGACATACACGGACGTACAGAGAGCGGTGGGGCATTGATTGGATGATCACACCCAAAGGGCCTTGCCGTGAATATATGATAGAACTCGAGAACTCAGAGCGCACACACACCACTCTCACACCTTGAAATAAATTAACCCACCACCCACCCACCCAGCAAACTTGCCAGCTGAAGCGAGTGTGCATCTGGATATATTACGGCCGGGTCGCCACAGTGAGGCGGAGAGCAGCATGGATCACCGCCGGAACCTCAGGATTGTAGCACCGGACCTCGGGGCTCTTCTGATAGGTAATAGTGAAAGGTGATGGATGTGCGTAAAGGTGCTAATATACATTTATGTATGTGCATACGTAAAAATACACAAAAAAAAAACCTGCGAATGGCAAACAAGGAGCCACCCACGATGCTGTTGTTTCCTCGCATTTCATATTTCATAATTTGAATCCGTTTCGGTTCTGGTGACCACCTGATACAGTACAGAAGATGCGGAAACCAGCCAACCTCATGAATCAAATACCGCCCCCTTTAAGCCACAGTGTTCACCGTGAAGCACTGCGGAAAATTATGTTATGTACGACAGATGATCCCCTTTCAGCTTTTGCCGGTCTTTGATATGGCTGGGTCATGATGGATGGAGGGAGGGATGCATGAAGCAAACAACACGGAGTGTGCATGTGGTGGTGGGTGCGTATGGAGAACTGATCCCAGAAAAACCGGTCTCAACGGGTTATTTGCTTGCAAATTCAGCCCCGGTTCCGGGGACCTGGATAACACAACCCACCTGATAGCCCAGGGCTGCTGGACGGTTGGTCAGGGGCGTGGGAACCACAACGACGATGAGGAGGGTTGATTAGAGCAGAGACATCATTTGAGTACGAGGAGTAGCTCCATAAGTGAGCCACCCACATCGCCCCCTTACCAAGTTCTTCCCTGCTACACACTTCTGACCACTCTCTGGCTCACGAACCTGATATCTCTTGCCACACAGGCTTTGGCGACCAGGGGCGGAGGTGGTGAGCCTGTTCATGGCGATTCTCCAAACATGCCGCCCACCATACTCCTGAATCTTCACCACGAAGCTGTATTCACCGCCTGCTCGGCATGCATATACAGTATATAGCTCTTGCTATAAGCTGGTGCTGTAGAGCTATTGGCCAGCATGGACAGTGTGCAGGTCTTACACCCAGCAAACAACCATTCCTCACCCCCTGTATCATCGTGATTGCAGTCGGAACGTGCATCAGGAGTAAAATGACTGGTTATAAGTCGCCAGCGGAGATGATATGGTTTGCTGCGTATCAGTGGCTCTGTTTTTACTGGCGAGCTCCGACACTTGGCAAACTGATGGAGGCGACTTGATTATGATATAATCGTGTATATTCTCCTTTTTAGATCCGGTTTTATTCTGATATCTTCCTCGAACTTGTCTTTTATAAACTTGGATACTATACATGTATGCATATGCGGTTATAATTATCACCACAGTGCTTCAGCTCGCTACTGTCTAAGTGTGGTGGTATTTCCTCAATACACCGCCGCACACAAAAAGCAGATATGATACATAACCCGATGGAGCGGTGCAGACTAAAATTAGCGGCGTCGACTGCTGAGAATGACCATCGCTTCGGCCTTTCACGCATTTAGCAGACGTGAGGTTATTTCAACCAACTTAAGTTAGCCTGGGAGTAGTTCCGTTTCGACGTCCTATTGTGTGTGATTCCATTGAAGCTACGGGCACTTTTTATTTTTACAGGGATGAAACGATCGACAATGACGAGAAGGAGAGCCACAATGGCCTTTTTTGGGGGGTTAAGTTTGAGTTTGGGTCCATGGTTGGCTCACAGGTGATGAGAGAAAACTGTGCCTAAGAGCTAACCGATGGATGAAGCAAGTGAGTGATTCCCAGCCGATTCGCCTCTCAAGTGACGTGACGGGAGAGAGCGAGAACGCCAAAACCAGCTAGGGAAGTGGCCCCGCGGATTGTGGTGAAGCTACTGCGTGTGTAATCTCAGATCCTGACTGTCGCACATAATTCGGAAGCGAGAGTTTGAACTGTATCCGTAGGACAGACGACGTTAGAGCGCTCGACAAACTCCCACTTAGAGGACGGAGGGACGGCTCTGCCGGAGGTGCATCCTGACAGAGGAGAGCGAGAGAGGAGGTGGCTCTTGGCTCATGGGATGGGGTGTGCTTGGGACGTTGTAAGTTGGGGCCATCTTATTTCCTCATGTAATGTAAATCTGGGCTACGCTGCATTCTTGGGAGACCTTGTGGGTTCTTGAGTGGGGGAATCGGCACCGGATCTTGAAGATTGGCCGTGTCTACCTCTGAGCAGGAGCACCATTGCTTGGCTCTTCTCTGGATGCTCATGTCTTGGTGTGACAACACCCTCCAGCGCTTCTGTTGAGGCCCTGGATTGGAGGTGATCGGGGTGGGATAAGCACGATAAACAGCCGAGACGTGGGGAAGCGAGCAAGAAAAATCCCGTGACTGAAGAGATTATTATGCCGTAAAGAAATGCTACGGGGGCAAGGTTTCTTTGGGGGGGGGGGGGGGGGGGGGGGGGGGGGGGCTTGTGGATGGGTGTGTTACTGGGTTCTGCGTTTGCCGCCGTGGTCGTGGGAGGAGGCCAACAAGGAACGCACAAGAACCCCCCACGTAGACACACCAGGTGACTGAAAAAACAACGAGATTGAGTCTGGACAAACGAGTGCAATGTCCCAACTCCCAAGCCACTCAACAACCGTGTACCGCATAGCCCTGGCTGCTGGGGTCTCACCGGCGATCTGATATACCAGGCATCCATCTCCAACCGACGAGCGCATACGAACCACCCACTCTCCTCCACGCAGAGGATTCGCCGGCTGCGTCCACCAGGCCAACAAGACAGGAAAAAAGCCGAGATGTTTGTGTCTTGTGTCACCCGTGTACAGACCAGGTTATTCTTTCATGGCGCCGGCAGGAGGTGTTGAGTCCCGAGATAGTAGCAACAGAGAGGGAGAAAGAGGCTGAAGGGCTGGACACCTCTCAAGAGGGGAAGATAAAACCGAGAGAGAGAGAGAGACAAAGAAACCGGTGATCACAACGGGGTGACAAGGGAGGAGCGGCAACCAACGAAACGAAAAGCAAAATCACAGACAAACAAGAAAACGTACACCCCCCTTTCCCCCTCCCCTTTCCCCCTTTCCATGGCCCCCTTTGCCCTCTCAACAGGCTTGCAAACACGTTGGCTGTCTTGAGAAGCAAGATTGGCTGGACATTTTTATTCCCCAGGTTTCGGATTTTTCAGCCTTGGAAATCGCACCAGAAACCGCGCAAAAAAGGAGAGGAAGCATCACCAAAGAAGAGAGGAAAGTCCTGCCTCCTGTGACTACAGTACAGTACTACTTTCCTCCACGATACTTACATGGGGGGTGGGGCGCCTGTCCAGGCGTTCTTTTCGTTGACCGAGCATCTCGCATCCGTCTTAAGGAGATCGGGTCAAGTGAGACCGATTTAGGGGCAACTCCGTAATAGAAATCGAAGGTGAGCGAACAGTTGCAGAAAGTGGGAATTAGGCGAGCGTGGGTTCCCTCGCCGTCGAAGAGGGTGAGAACGGGAGCAGCATCTGGGTGCGTGGAGACCTGGACACCATTCGAAAAGGCCTGGAATCCTGGGCTTTCTCGGGATCTTGGCCTGCAATAACTAGCGAGAACACACCTCCAGGTTATCAGGACGGTAATGTCCGAACCTCAACTGACAGCGAGGTGTGGGTATCTTCTAGAAGAAGTCTTCGCTTTTTTCCCTGGGCTTTCGTTTATCCACACTGTCGATGAGGTGGCCATACAGCCTGCGTGCTCGCGACATGAGGCCGACTGTGCGGATGCCGGCCATATGTCGCCAATTCCGGGACAGACTCACTTGCTTCACGTCGCTACAATGGCAGCCCGAGAATGAAGTCTGTACTGTAGTATAGCTTCAACATGCAATATTAGACAAAAGAAAAAAACACGCCTCTTTGCACCTCATTGATCTCCAGCCAGCCTTCCTGCTTGTCTCCCCCAACCACACCAGACTGCCAGTCATTGCTGCACGTGGGGGGGAGCCCGGTTAGGGTTTGAGTGATTGGCGAAGGATGGCGGTGTGGCGGCTGAGGATGGAGTCCGGATCAGCTGCGAAACAATTATAGCTCTCTGTTAATGGTCGCTATTGAGATAATTGGGGTTCTGGTCATATGGGGAGCAATGCTTGGGCCAGCCCGTGGCGCCGACTATTTCAAGTTACCATCATATCAATATGATAAATATGCTTCAATAGTTGTTCCCATTGCCAATGACCGGATGTAACGAGGAAGTGCGGGCATATCAACAATCTATCGCGGCGTTGGCGCACCTCAGCGGAATGTGACATAGGTGAACGGCACTGTACAGGACAGATGTGATACGCGACTTGGGGCTGAGGGAGTGCTATATCGAGTTGGTCAAGACGTGACTGAGGTCACAGAGGAGGGGGAAATTATGCACATAAGAAAGCGTGTTCATTTGCGATGGGAGAGGATAAATCTGAGACATGATGCATACTTTTCGGGTGTAATTGCACTTTCAGAACAATGTCCACACCGACTAGAGTCTTTGGACGTAGGTAAAGCAAATTGATAATAACAATCCTCTGGACTGTTTATGAGATGTGACGACTCACGGCGGCTGTGAGGGAGGGGGGAGAGAAACATAGGAGAGGGGAGGATTTGCTTTGACGGTCTGGATCACCTATTTTTGAGTGTCGGATCACAGCGAGATGATCACGCCTCCCACACAACCAGAAACCTGAAATGGACGAGGACACCCTCACATCACTACCGATAACGGCGGCCAGCCATTGCATCGAAGTCACTCGGGCACTTGGAGCCACCGACAAGATACCTACGACAGTCGACCACTATCGGGAACCAAACTTCTGCTCTCGTTTCCCCCTCCAAGAGAGACCAAACGGGAAAAGGAAGCAAAGGAAAAAGGAAAAGGAAAACAGGGTGGTCAGGGATGGCTCATGTAACAGGCCGCTCCACCGGGACTGGTTCCCCGGAGCCAGGATTACGACCACCGCCAGATGAAAAAGAAAGAAACAGAGAGAGACCGAATTTTCGTTCACATGGTGGGGATTGAACCTGTGGTCTGCCGAGTTCTCCTCTGCTAATCTCCCTAGTTTTCTTCCCTGGCTGCCAGAGTAACGTCACGGGCTTGTCTTTGCTTTTTTCCTTGCTTAATGCGAGGGAAGAGGGGGAAGTGCTGCTGTTGGGCAGTTAGTGTGCCAGGCTTTCCCTCTTTTTGCAGGCACAGAAAGGGTGTCAACACCACCAGTTCACTGTGATCTGTGAAGGGCCTGTCGTTCGATCCTGGAGAGGGTGCGTGCGAGTGAGTGATAGCAACATCATCCGACGCCTCGAGGCCGCCCGGCGGCCTCGAGATGGTCAGCGGATTTCCGACTGCCGGGAAAAGAAAATCTCTGCTTCTCATGTGTTGGTGGGCTTTGCCCCTGAATATCCCACATCCGGTCCTCATGGTTAGATGTCGGTTCACTCTCTCCTTTTCCCGTTGCGTGGTGCTGTGGCTCCGTCTTCGGCGCCTAAGTTTGCCTGTCACCAGGTGTGCAGACATTTGCAGGCCGGTTTCCCGCGTCGTTGGAGTTTGAACACTGTATTAAGCTTTCGATTTTGGAGGGGGGGCTGGGCCCAGATGAACTTTGGGAGGTCTCAAATGCATTCGTAATGACTTCCTCATGTGTTTCGAGACATTCCAGATGTTGCTTGCTTTGCTGCCAGAGTACAACTGTAGTCAACCTTCCATACTAGAGCGCACAGGTGAGCCGTAGTATACGGAGTCTGAGGGTGATAGCCTTTCCCGGGTTAATTTCATGATCTTGTTCACTCTTTCCGCTCAGAGACAAATAAGTGACGGATGTGAAAAGAGCAGCCGGAAACGATCTGAACGGGTGGGATGCCCATCCAAACCCTTGTCGTTTTGTTTTGTCGTTATTCTTGTTCTCGTTAAGCACATCTGTGTTCAACCCTTGATCGGCTGGTATGGGTTACAGTAACGTGTGAAAAGATGTTTCCAGGCTTGGTGATGGCAAGTAACCAAGGCGTGTGTGATATTTGTGCTCTCCCCATCCCTCCTCTCTGAGCACCTTTCCAGACATGGAGATACACTTTGAGAGTCCGTGTAAATTTTGTTGCTTTTTCCTCTGTTTTACTATATTTATCTTCTAACCGAATTGCTAGTAATTATGAATATGGCATTTGTTTCCAAAGGTTATGGAACGAAAAGAAATTCAGAGATACAAGCAACATCCCAGGCCAAGAAGAAGAAACCATCAAATCCCCGTCACCCGCCCGCTGATGTCCCTTGCTGGCGTTTGCCGTTATTTCTCTTCCCCCAGCTAGACCGGCCCTGGAGAGCCTTGAGAGCACATACGCAGCACATGAGAGCTTCGTTTTCCCCGTTTTTTCTGCCTCACTCCTTGCGCCGGCCCGGTTTGGCATGTTCGCGCGTTTTTTTGTTTGTTGGCTTTTCTTTTGGCTGACAGGCTTGTGCTCGTTTGGGTATTCTTTTCGTCTCTTTTGCTTGCTTATTGTCTCTTGAGACCTTGTCTTTTTTTCTTTATTCTTTTCCCAAAATAATAAAAATCAGGGGAACTCACACATCAAAAAGAAATCTCCCCCCCAAGAGCCATGTTAGTCCCTATCCGTCGCCACAGGTTTCATGGGCAAACCGGCTCCTGTGGACGGCGTTTGCCAGTTTTTGCTCCGCCATCCCCCCTGAAAGTTTTTCTTATACCTCCTTCGTCTGGTTCTTTTCGGCGCGTTCTGGGCATTTTCCTTCTCTTTCTGATTGCCTGTCTCACTTCATCTCTGTGATAGGCGCAAGTTGAGTCTTTGCTGCAAACCTGGCGTTTGTGGATTGAAAACGGCTGTCTCGGGGAAAGGGGTAGGGAAGGGATATGCAAGTCTTCGTTTTCTAGAGCCTCTGTCTCTTTTTGTCCGTTCTGGGCTCTCTTGGGATCCCGCTCGAGGCGGGGTGAGTGCTTGCTGTTCGTTTTGTTGCTGTGTCCGGGGGGTATGTCGTTCGTCTTGTCTGTCTTGCTCTCCTTCACGGGCCGAAGCAAACATACTGTGCCCTCTCCACAAAACAAAACACCAGTACCATTTGCCGTGGCGTCAGCTACCATCAGAGAGAGGAAGAGAACTGTTAAAGGGAACGTACGGGAAGGTCATGGCCCTTTGGTGAAGGGGACAGCATACGAGGAAGTAAAATAGGGTTTACGAGTGGGGTTGGGCGGCTTGGATGTAAGTGAATCATTCAAGAGACAGGGCATTGCCAAAACCAGTTGGCGAGAAGCCAGAAACGGGAGTCAAAGAGGTGGTTTCTGGCTGACTGGAATTGGAGGCTCATCGTGACCGCGTACCCCTAAAGTCTGGGTTCCCCGCTTCTTTGCCAAGTGGTGGTTTGAAATGCGACAGTGATATCGGACCAGCCGTCTTGAGCGACGCGTTCGTGGGTTGAGCAATGCTGGTCCGTCCGGCTAGGCCTAGGGATCAGTTATGCGGGGGAATGCCATATCGAAGAGCCGCATATAGGTGCCTTGCCCTGTGTTGAGGCCGGGTCTATCTGTCTCGCTTTGAACACTATGGCCGACTGGGCTGGACTGACCAGAAAGCGTCCTCGCCCGTTTTAGGAGGACAAGTCCGTGAGTATCACAGTCCTGGTAGATGCAGCTTGAATCCTACGAAACAGATGGTGGTGTGCGAGTTCGTCGGCCGCCCGTACCTGAAATGCTACCACTACCTCTTCCCCCTCTCTTGTGTGTTTTTCTCGTTGGGACGGCCGTGCTGAGAGCGAGCGCGCGCGTTTGGGAACGGCACGCCCAGCCACAATCCATCCAGACTTTGGTTCGCGAATGCATTGGGGTCCGTCCACTTTGCCGTCCTCCCCTTCCTTTCGTGAACACTCTTACAGCACCCAATATACGAAGGAACAGAAAAGAACACGACAAACCGGCTCGGGTGTCGCTGGGAAGGACGAACAACAGACAACACGCCACGAAAACGGCAATTGGGATATGCACACGGCGTTTGGAAACGATTCCCCTTTCGGCTTTGCCTGTCCCTTGATTTCTTGTCTGAGAGGGCAAACTGGATGCAGAAGCGGGATAGGAAATCGGGAAAATCTATTTTTCCTTTCTTCAATTTTTGTTCTTATAAAATGAAATGGCCAGGAATAAACATAAAATCTGCCGTTCCGTGTGTCTTTTTATTTTATTTTCTATTTCTTTTCCTTTTTAACCCAAATAAAATAAAATAATGATATCCTGCTTCCCCCCTCTGCACGTAGAAGTCCTAAAGGAAGCACACTCAGCGCCGTTCGAGCCAACAAACACCGTTCCTGGCTAGAGAGCTTGCCTGGCATGCACGTAGCTCGAAAGAAGCTTATCCCCCTGGACTATAGGTCGCGATCCACGGGCATAGTTTCCTCGTTTGGAAGGGCTACGGCGAACGGATCTGGAGAGAGCAGACAAACATAGAAGTCCAACCAACCACCAACCAACGGCCCCAGCAAAGCATGCGTGCTAGAAACGGAGAGCATGTGTTCCCCGAACAGCATTTGCCAGCTCGTCCCTGAGAGGGTGGGGTTTTGCGAGCGAGCGAGCGAGCAAGTTGCTCCCGCCAACCGGTCTAGAACAGCCCAACCTGAATCGGGACGTGTGTCTCGGCGTGTCTGTAGCTGGCATTCAGCCACTCCCGTGTACGGAGTTAAGCAGAATAGCGCTGTCCGTGTGTTGATTTTCTCCGGTTCTTCACTAACGGCGTTCCCGTGCACGGCATGAAGCGACCCTTCCAAACGCAGGAACCGCACAGCGATAGCCAGAGGCGAGAAAAGAGAAATGTTCTTGTGTGATTCCCACCCGATCTCGGGGAAAAGGCGGTCTTCTGCATTCTACGATCACGGCCTCTTGTACATGGTAGGGAAGTGTCTGGGCGAGCTCTGTGTGTCTCACCGCTGAAAGAGCTATAGTGGGCGATTATATACTTGCTGCTTTGAGTCAGGCACAGGTTGAAAACGTCCAGGGACCAACCCACCGGCCACAGTCACAGGCGGCGCTGGGTATCCATGGGATACAATCCAAAGGACACGAGAAGTGGTGATGTGGTGATCGTTCTCGTATCATGAAAACACGCACGCCTCTCTGACCGGCTATCGTCCGTGAATTATGATACTTATAAGCATATGAAATTGAATGCTTAGTCCGGTTGTCCTTCCTTTCAGGGATCGGCCGCATATAAAAGTCTTATCACAGCGAGGAGCTATTGTTCAAGTTCAGATATACTGCGGATGTAGGGAGAGAGAGGAGGGGCGAGAATAGCGCCTGTTATCCAACTATCAGGCAATGGACATGCCGAAACCCCGTTGGATGCGTCGCACACGAGTACAGTCCATGTGGTAGTGTGCGGTTTCTGAAGCTGAACCCAGCTGGCATGGGCGACACTTTCGACAGCCCACTGAATACCATGCATGACTGGTCAGTTGTCGAGTCAGGCCACGCAGGATGGACGATCCAAGAACCCACTTGGAGAACTGATGCCGAGAGAAATAGTTTGCGGCTTTATACGCGGGACTACATGGGAACAAAGGGGGAAAAGAAAAACAAAGAAAAAACAAAAAGCTTCAATTTCTTGAAAATCAAAATTGAAAACTCTCATCGCCTCCACGGACACATCTCCCGGCTGATCTCGCGGACTCCACGAGGGAGTTCCGTGTTTCCCGGATGCTTGGGCTCTGTAGCAAATCGTGAGCTCCCTCCCCCCACCTCAGCGGGCAGCGGGAGATCCTTCATCTCACGCCGAGAAACTGTGGACAAGACATGATTAGTATCGGTGCCCCATAAGCTTAACAGATGACTGGTACTTGCCGTTCTCCAACTTCCTAACGGCGTCCTTAATATCACGATCGGCAGTGATGCTATTGCGCGCCAGCACAACACACAAAAAGTAGATCGGCTGGACGAACTTTGCCGATGTCTCCTGGGCTACAAGACGGAACAGACGGCGATGGACTTCGTATACACCGGGATCGCGATTCTGGCACGGTCGCCAGCGCTGCAAGGCCGGAGTATTCCGCTCCGGGACTCTGGTATTCGTGCGACGCGCATGCACCAACCACCATTGTATCGCCACCTGTGCCACCACAAGAAAATGTACCTAAATGTGAGGATATCCGACCTGACTGGATGAGAGATGCATGGCTTCCCTTGAGACAGTAGGTTATGGCATAGATAGAAGTCCGATAAGAATACCCCATCGGGTCCCTGAGGACCGGCGTCTTTAAGGCCGGAAGAGCCACATACGGCGACTATCCGATTGGCCGGAGACTGCTCCGGGGAGTACTAAGCTTCACATTTTGCATCCAGTTCGGCTTGGGCGGACCCGGGCCAGTTAAGCAGGGTGATGTTCACCAAGAGGTCATTCACGATTCTTCCTGGCATATCTAGAGGAGGAGTTAATGAGAAGAGAAGCTTCATGGGATGGTACGGAACAGTTGGTATCGAAGAGGAGAACACTACTAGGTTAGGTTATAGGCAACTCAACTCGGGCTTGCTTGCCACCTACTGACTACACGTTCTGTGTGCACACTAAATACACACACTTGTCCCACTTTCTAGCCACACACATCAAAGTATCTTCTTATATTTGCATTTCCTTACAGTGTCTAGAACCAGCCCCCCTAAAAGAGTTCTGGTACGTACAGTACAGGCACAAAAAACATCAGCTGGAGAATGCCTAGCTTCTGTCCCTTTACGAGCTGTATAGGGCCCTATTTGGGGCAAGTAGCTCTTGATCAGCGGGAAATGCCCCCACAGCTTTGGCAGAAATTGGCGTCCAAGCTGCCGTATACTTCGTTTTGCTCAGTCTCAGGGATTTGCCGGGCGGAGCGGGCGGGCGGCTTGGGCCAGGGCCTTCCCGGGGAATGACTTCCGTGCCGGCTGTCATTGATCTACTGGCCATAATTGAATGGCGTGTGACTTTCAGGACTGCCATGTGGGTACGCTAGATTTCCATTGCTTTATATGAGATATCATGGTTGACAGAGGGAGTCCGCGAGGATTTGCATCAGATGGTGGCTCTTGGCCTGTGGACATACTCGCCCTTGCGACGGACATATCCACTGCCCAGCTGTTACGGAGCCGGTATATTTCTTTTTCGCGGCTGTCTAGTGAATATCTTGTGATTTAAAGCCCCGTTTTTCAGGGCTTGGACTTTTTTAGAGAATCTCCCAAAGGGGGATAAGCAAGGCCCGGATGATTCAGGTGTTCCTTGGATCCTTTCCTTTTTCTTTCTCTCTCTTCCCATGCTTCGTTTTGATCTTTCAGCCATCCGCGCCTAGCCTGCTCCAGCAAAAGCAACGGCGAGAACCCGTGAGGACCAGTAAGATCACAAGCCGAGGCAACATTTGGGGGCGGCCGGGGCTAACATGAATGGGGCATGGTGATCGTCATGGCATTATTCCTTCTTCTGGTGCCGTTCTCAGTGGCGATATACAGTGCTGTAAAGAGCATGCAAGGGAGTTTCCGCCTTAATTTCGTAAAGGCAAGTCTGTCGTCCTTGGTGGGCGGGGGCCAGATCTGCCTTTTTTTCTTTTTCTGTTTCTTGCTTTTGCTGGCTAAGTAGGATGTTGTCCTTTTTCGCCCTGCTGGTGGTCACCAGGTGACTTTCCCTTCAGGTCTCCCTGGTCTCCCTCTCGCAAGACATTTGAAGAACACAGCTAGACCGGGAGAGGCCAAGGTGGGGTTCAGGCCGTTGCAGAATTTTTCACGAGAGAGGAGGCGAGCAAAAAGAAAAGAAAGTCGGTGGGGAGGAGATGAATCACAAGTGAAGGGATATCATAGGAGGACGAACCAGCGCCCTGGGTCAGAGACCGAGAGAGACCCGGGCCGACCGGTGGAGATGCATGCTATTGGGCAGAGGAATGTTGAGCAAAGGGAGATCGCAGAGGGGGAAAAAGAAAGAAAGACCACCCAAAGAGGTTCCCAGACGTATCCGTTTCCCATACTGGCTGGCGTTGGTCTCTAGCTTTCCTGTTTACTCCCTTGTGTCTTGGGGGGCTGTGGGTGATCTTCGCGCCTTTCTGAGGAAACGATTAGGGAATGATGACGAAATGTTCCAGGGAATGAGAGGTGAACACCTGTATCAAGTGAGCAGACTTTCTTTTTGTTCCCTGGAGAGGTGAACACCTGTATGAAGTGAGCAGTCTCTCTTTCTGTGTATCTGTGCTGGACATAGGACGTGGAGCAGCCCCATTTGAAATCCCAGCCATAACCTTCAGGTGGGTTGATCACGTATCAGCGAAGCAGGCCACAAAAAAGAAACTGGCCACGGCGAAAGGATCAACACGAGACACCAATGAAGGATCTGCTTGAAAGAGCGTGCGCCGACGGGTGTGCTGGGAGACGCCGATTAGAATACGTCGGCGTCGTCGTGATGGGAGGGGTGTTTCTCGGGTTTTGTGGTATGTTCCGCAACGATGGCGGAGGAGAGACTATTGCAATGACAAGCAGCAGCAAGAGTTCAAGGGAACCTGACATTCAAGGGCGCAACTCTTCTCTTCGAAAGCGAGCACCCAACAACTGGGGCTGGAAGCTGACAACGCACGTTACCGGTCTCGTACCTATCTCCACGTATTCTTCGTTCAGAGTGTGTAGGTACTGCATGCACTCGCATCCTCTCAACCCTGCATGCTAAGCGATGCCGTGCTACTCCAGGCCTAGCTGCATTGCTCCTTCAAAGAGCTGCCTCGATTCCCAGCCAGATTACTGAGCCACAAAGCAGGAAGCCCGATGCTTCTGGGGTGGGACAGAAAGAAAGAAATGGGTTATTTTTGGAACTCGGGGGGTCTTTCGTCTGACAACACTCTCTCTACGTGGTCGTGATATGCACACACAGAAAACTAGATATCAGCTGCATTCGATGAAGTGCAGTTTTGATAGGACAGACACACTACGCAAAGCTTCCAAAGATAGACAGATACCAGTGGTACAGAATGTGAGGCTAAACCGCCAGGCTGGATATTGTCCGTCCAGTGAGTTCATGGGACTTTTTTCTTTTTTTCTTCTTTATTTATTCTCATCGGAAAACCCCACGACATGGAGCTACTACCAAAGTCTCCTACCGTATTGGTAGCTGAAGCTGGAGTCGGAAGCGATCACAGTAACACAGGTCACAGTAAACCTCACTGCAGGGGCGGCTTACTGGCTGGACGATAAAATTAGCACGCACTCCTATCACCTGTGATTGATTCAATGCTATTTGGAGGATACAGCCACCCTCTCTGATAGGCGCGAGGAACAGGACATGTCGGCAAGTCCGGGCTTGATTTAGTAGTCATGGATGGGTAGTAGAAGTAGTAAATGGACTTGCCCATTAAGATAATAAGGCATCGAGAGCTGACAGAGGACCCGTCGTTACCAAGTTGATAATCAATCCAATCCGTGATAGAAGACGGAATACCACTCGCCGAATAGTTTTCAAGAGCTAAGCGGGCCAGGTTGAAAATAAATAAGAAGAATGCTTGGTCTTAGACTCAAGATTATCGTGCTCGTGTAATGACTCACTCCTAATTCATGCTCCAAATGTTGGAGAAAGAGATCGCCTTTCTCTTGCAATGAGATCAACTCTACCAGTGAGCTGCCCAGCTATAACATTATGGTCGAGCCTGGTATCAAAATCAAAATCCCAGGCTTCAGGTCTCCGGCCCCACTCCTTCGGCGAGTGCAGATCAGCGCTTCCCTGCTCTTGTGATTTGTCCAACATTGAGAGATATCACACGACTCCCCGACAATATTCTATCTACTCGAATACACCCTCACTGGACTCCAGAACTGGAGTGCTTGGAGTCCTATGTCCGACCCAAGGAGGGGGGGTGCTTGCTCAAACAGGCCCGATCACCACGGCTGATAGTTGAGGTGTAAATATCGGGGACTACCTCTCCGGGTCTGTTCCGCGGCCAGTCCCGAAAAGAAATACCATCTTCGTTCTTTTCTGGTCACACCTCCCTCCGTGGCTAACAATAGACTCCTGTTGCGATTCTTGATATCACATTCATGCTAAATATCATCCCCCCTCCCCTTTTCCAACTCCCGCCATTCCACCCTCCCCCAGATCCGAAATGTTCTATGCCCCCTTCTCTCGGCCCTTTCCCGATGAACCTCCTCTTCCTATCCCACGGCTATACGTCTGAAAACTCTTCTTTTCATTTCCTCTTCCACACCTCGAAAGCGTTAGTGTATCGGTCCTACGACGGCCGCTCTCTCTCTCTCTATCTCTCTCTCTCTATCTCTCTCTCTGTCTCTTGTACGCCTTTTCTCTGTCAGTTCGCTGTAGTCCTCTACCCCCCCTGCCCTTCCCAAATCAGATACATGGTCACAGTCACCCAAGTCTTACACGCGTCCTCTCACATGTTTCTGTGCCTCCTGCTCGCTCAGGCCTGGGCCGTGCCGCCGCCCGTGGTTCCCCGGATTTCTAAGGGTGTAAAGCCACCATGGTTGTTCAGCGTCGTATACAGTATATATAGCATACTCTCATTCTCGGGAGGACGAGAATCTCCCGGAGTCTAGTGGAAAACCGTGGTATTTTGTTTTTTGATCCCGTCTTCGCGTGTATACGTG
The DNA here is from genome assembly GCA_001510575.1 of Knoxdaviesia capensis. Classification (NCBI taxonomy): domain Eukaryota; kingdom Fungi; phylum Ascomycota; class Sordariomycetes; order Microascales; family Gondwanamycetaceae; genus Knoxdaviesia; species Knoxdaviesia capensis. The sequence continues at coordinate 3,752,394 of LNGK01000003.1, read as the reverse complement.
ATCTTCTGTCAGCACAACCAGCCGGTTTGTCGTGTTCTCATAACTCACTCAAAAGGACACACACCCGCACCCCAAAAAGTCCCCATCGTCTCTCCCTTTCTAGCTTCGCATTGTGTCGATGGTGGCCGTTCCACGGTTACGAGCATAGCCCAGATTTGTTGAAGGGGGGAAATTCGCGCCGGACGATCCCATTCAGCAGGAACTAATAGTCGCACTTACAAGAAACTAGTGGCAGCATTCTTGGGTCTGGGGAATAAATGTCTCGTGTGGTGTGGCTCGAAAAAAAGGGCCCAGCCGCGCATCACAGGGGACATGGGTGTGAAATGTGGTGGCTTTGAACCTCCTCATCTTCCACCTCTCCATTTGGGATCATCCGTACCGAGAGAAAGGGCTTTTGGGTTTCTCACCAGCCATCGCGGCGAGATGATACGGCAGGTTTTTAGATTGATAGTGCTGGGCTTCTCACGCGAACATGTTCGCACAAGCGGATCCAGTGATACACCGCCCGGAGAGTGACAAGAATGGCATCGTTGCAGCCAAAGAGGGGAGGAGGGAGGGGGACTCCGGTTTCCCTCCCGTGCATTCTGTACCGTGGATTCTCTATGTGCGGGAGAATGGACCGAAGTATCAGGGGAAAGGAAATATCAGCCACGAAGTCCGGTATTAGTTGAGCAGTGCTAAACACTTTTTGGTTGACGTACATGGATATCCAGTTGACTGAGCCCTTGCAAATGCTGGATAACGTGGCCAACTTACTTTCGGGAACCGTCTGTCCGCCGACTTTGATCGAATCGGGATGGTGGTGCTTACGGAAACCTAATATGTGCTTCTTCATATCACTCTTGTCTATCCGACCGCAGGTCACCGGCCTCTCTTTCAAATCATATCAGGCCTCATCCGGCTTGTTCCTGATATTCCAGGGCCTGAAATATCCAGCATGGCACACACGCCAGATATCCCTGTGATATAGGGGTGTCTGTCCGTGTTTGTTTGAAAGTTCTTACACCAGCGGTACCAGATCCCCTCACCCGGCGGCGTTTTTTTCCTCTCGCACCCGCAGAGTGGTTTCCATCCCATGTGATCGAAACAAGATAAACTGGGAAATTGGTCGGCAGAAGGACACACTTCGGCTTCATTTTGGAAAGGAAAGTGAAAAAGGCACATGCTGGCACGCTTGTCTCGGCCGTCTGATCCTCTGCTGCTGTAGTACTCCAGCCCCCCCCTTGCTTGTATTCCGCTGCCTTCCCCGTCTTCCCCGCATTATGATCGGTCTCTTTTTCCTTTTTCTTCGTCTGGGGCATCCGCCCTCTTCCATGGAAGTCTATCCAAGTGTTCTAACTCACGCCCGTTTCCCCAGCCTACGGCACATCGGGACCTGATTTCCCCTCCGCCGTGCCTTCTGGAGGACAGATGAATGCGTCCACGCCACGAAAGCTGTGTATCAGCATGTACGGGAGATGGAAAGTTATAAGACTTCATTGGGGCGCCTTGACTCTGTGAGCTCCCAGTCTCAGAACGGTCCCGGGCTAGCGGCCCGGCGGGTGAAGACAAAAACCTTGCTTTGTTCCCTCCTCCACAACAACCCCCAGCGACGTGGTAGGGAGTTATTATCCCAAATCAATCCTCCAAGTTCGGCTATTATGAGCAGCAACACACCAATCCGCACCTACGGGACTACTACTGTACACTTTCCAGTTCCCACCACTACCTACGCCTATTGCTGCCCCAGTCCTCGTGGTGTCCCTGCAGCTAGATGGAGACCAACGCATCGCTTACAGGGCCCGCCGTTGCTGCCGGGCTGGGTCAGCGAGGGAAAACCAGCAGCCTGTTCCCCTGCACCTCATGCAAGTTTAGGTTGCTTTCGGCACGCAAGACGCAGGAGAACACATGTTCATACACCTGCTACGTTGGAGTCTTCCTCTTGGAACCCCAAAGGTCCGACTGACCGGATGGGCGTTCTACGGAGGACGGACTTGGGGGTGGTTGCTGTATGCTGTGCAATGGGGGAAGCCATGGCCTTTCTTAGAATAGTCTCGTGTATTACGGCTGAGCACCAGAGCATATTTTGAATTTCTGATATTCCCTGTATTTTATTCTTCTATTTTATTCTTCTAATTCCTCTTTTTTTTCTGGAGGAAATAATTGACTAAATGAAAATATTCGATAAAAAGAAATGCACCCAGCCGTTTGGGAAATTGTTCCTGTAATTTTTTGTAATTTTCTTTTCTTTCCTCCCCTTCTTGATGCTCCTTTTTCGGCCCTTCCTAGTGTCGGTATCCTTTCAGATACTCCTACGGCTGTATCACGATCTGTTGTGTATAATTTGCCACATAGGACGTGGCTTGCGTCCTGAAGGAACAGAAAATTACCGGGATCTCGCTGTCCGTGAAGTATTCGCTCAGGTTATCATTCTAGTATCGTCGCATGTCGCCTTCCCCGGGCTCTCCTCCTCCCCCCAAAGTATCGGCCTGCATCTCAGGCACCGTCAACCTAGCCTCATGGCCCACCACCCCTGATGAGGCAAATATTCTTAGGAGTATCCCACTTGCGCTCTCCTAATCTTACCTACTCATACAGGTCTAGCTGGTCGTGTGCCTGTGCCTGCGTGAGGACGTCTGGCATCCTGTGTCGTCCTCGATAAAGGGCCGTGCCGTGCATGAAGGCGGCAAAATCGGAATCTCGAGGGTTCGTAGGTTCCGGTTTGTTGCCGTCGTCGCGTAGAGGCAAGCAGTGTGTGGACATTTCAGCGATCTTCAGTGTATGCATGAGGTGTTTGTTTCCTCGCTCTGATATCTGTACTAGACCCTGAAACTAGTTCCGCCTTGCCCTTTTTTTTTCTAGCCACAAGACCACTCAACGTGTCGGCTGTGCCGGTTTGCGCGGGGGTGGGAACAAGGAGGTTGCCGCCGCCGCTGTTATCTCAAGATCGCCGTCCCTGATATTTTCTTTTCCCTCACACAGGCCTTCTGCTCTGTGCCCACTTACATCCACCCCAGGCGAACAGGCCCGAGGAGAAGTGGACGTCAGTGATTCTTTTGGTGCTGTTCTTCTCGCCTCTATCATCTTCTCTTCTGCGCGCGGAGCATGTTGTGAACAGCGACCCAAATCACACCCAAAACCCGCGGTGCGTTTTATCACGCTGCTGCCCAGGCAAAAGGGGGGGCACAAGCGTGTAGATCGGAACTCCCCGAACACGCGAAAGCGAAGAACGCCCGAGAAAGAAAGGAAGCGAAACCATGGTTGCGTTGCTGTCGTTATCTCTCGTTTCGAAAAGATCATCTCGTCTTATTCTCTTCTCGGCCATGCTACACACTCTTTCCAAGATGGTGAGTCTAATTTGGTGTGCGATATCGTTCAGCCAGATCGGCACATTTTGACGATACTGCGCGATTAGAGCCTGTACTGTAGATGCGTCGTCCCTCCCCCGCTGATCACAGCCCTCAACCCACCCTCTCTATCTCCTATTGTTGGTCCGATAGGGTTTTCAATTATGGTTTATTATTAGATTTCTGTTTTATTTTCTTTATCTTCCTGTCCTCTCTGAGCCTGTCTAAACCAAACATGGCACATTCCATGCCAGAAATAGGAGGGTCACCAGGACAAAACCGTCCAAACCGGGTGAAGCCTTCATTTTCGTCAAGAAATATGGACCAAGAGTCCAAGACAAAAAGGATGCAGAAAACAGCGCTAGTCCATAGGCGCATTGGTTGCGAAATCCTTATGTTCACACCCATATCCCACACTTGATTTTCCTTTGTTTCGTTGCGTTGCGTAGAGGCGACAATAGAGAGCATCAAATAGCCAGGTGGTCTCTTTAGGAGCGGAGGTTATGCAGATCGAGAGGTCGATATGATGTGAGGTTGACCGGAAAATGGCACGCGAGTTTGGAGGAACAAAGGATCTTCCTTCGGAATCATCTCTTCTGGTCGGCTTTTGGCCAACCACATCGACGGCACTTCTGGACTGGTACGATGGGTAGGAACGAGAGTGAGACATGCAGTAAGAGAGAAACCAAAAGAGGGTGATGCATATACAACACGGTTGATAAGAGAGAAACCAAAAGACGGTAACTATCATATAATGAAATCAAGCCTGGCTGGCTGGAAAGGTTGAAGGTGGTGGTTGATATCTTGGCCTCCGAACCCCAACCCTAATCATTCCAATCATGTTCCGCATGTATTTCCTTGATATGGTCAGAAACGCAGGGACCGACTTGAGGCCAGAGATCCCCTCTTACGCGGTATGTAGTAGCTCGAAATATTTGAATTTTGCCTTCTATTTCCCCATCTTTAATTTCCATGCAGCATTCCATTTCTTCCGTCTTTTCTTTTCCTGATTTGCTTTCTTGGGTGACCCTCGATTCATTTCTGAATTTTTCTTTTTCTTTTTCTTATTGAAATATTCATGTTTATTATTATTTTATTGAAATATGTGAAAAAGAATCATCGTCCCTCTTATCCATGGATATTCCAGTCGTCGTACCTTTCCTCACACCTTCGCCCCTAATCGCAGCTCCATGTCCCCCACCTTGCACTTCACATTATCTTCTCTGCGCCTCACTTCCCCTCTGTGCCTCATTCGGGAACCGCCGTCATACCGCACCACAGATCACCGTCATGGTGATCCTCGGGACGTAACCGCAGAAGGAGGGGTTGGAAAGTGCGGTATCGTGTGCATCGAGGTGTCTAGTGATGCTGGTTGAATCACGATGAGCGAGATAAGGCAGCAAGAAGGGGGCAGAGAAATACAAAAGTCCATGAGACCAGAGGGGCCATTCATCTACTGTTCCATGTTACCCGGCTCAACCCCCAAATGCAACCAGACGCATGCACTCATGTGTACTGTACAGTAGTATACAGTTTGAAACAAGCACCATCCCACCTGCCGTCTGCCAGGAGGAGGGGGAGACGATGCCAATAGTCCCCGGGCGGGGGGGGCTTTTGACTGGCTGTCATATGGGTGGTGATTTCTCATACCCCCTTTGCGCAGTGCTGAAAGAGACTTTTGGACGATAAAGATAACTCTAATGAGATTACGAGTTATCCAGATTGGTAGAGGGGATAAAGCCAGGATCGTCTCGTCTCTATCTTCTTGGGTGTTGATAAATTACATTGCCCTAAACTAAACTAGCATCCTTCCTGGATCCACTCTGGTCTTTCCTTTTGAACCCCCACGCCGCCATGAACTTTGTTCTCGAAGCCAGAAATTTGGTCTAGCGCGTTCCCCCCGTTGCTTCTCGCCTTCCCTGGCCTTTCTAGCTCGCCGCTCTTTCTCTTTTCTGTCTATCAGACAGCCAACCTCCACGTCTTCCATTCCACCCTTCCGTTCATTCACCGCATGGCCTGGTATCATCTGCTTTGGCTATGTGCCGCTTTACCAATGACAACACATGCCGGGGGGTATCACAGACTCTGTCTTCATGACTGCTGCTGCCTTCCCCCCCTGATATCTGCTTCCAAAGGTTCCATTACCCCCGACATTGATACGCCTGTTAAGGTCATCAATGATTCATTCGCACTCGCACAACCTCTCTCTTGGCTCGTACAAGTCGCTACCTCCCGGGAGGTGATATCAGACCCCAAGAGTCTCTGCATCACGGAAAACAGATATGCTCGTAGGCCAACGTTCGAGAGGCAAAAGGAAGGTTTCCCGCGCCCAAGAGATACGGGGTGATTGTGTGTTCCCACTCCAGCCACACTTTCCTGGTTGCATCCTTCATTTCGCCTATTTTCCTAATTGCATCAACAACCATATGTCCAGTGCATGCACTACTGCGGAATACATACAACGTGTACTGCACTTATTTCCTTGATCCCGTAGGACTTGGCTTGTTGCATGGCTAGCCGACTTGATTCCCGAATGAGCCACGCCATAAGCGAAGGAACAACAAGTGGCAGAACATTCCTGCTGAGGGCGTGTTTCAACCTCCCATCACACAATCTTCTTTAAAGCCAGAAGGTGCTTCGGGAAGGTCTAAGCACCGCGAACCAAGCCTGTGGATGGACAACTCTCAATCAGGTGCCACACACAAACCCCTGCGATTGGACACCCGAGATTTGGGGGGACTTGCAAGTGACCTGGCCCTTCAAGCGCTGCTTTGCCGCGAACTTGATTGCCCTGGTTAGGCGTCCCAGCCTCTCTCAGCCTGCATCACTGACAGTAATTGCATAATGTCAAAAGCGTCCGCTGCTTGGTGTAGGCCCTATCTTTGCGGCGCAAGATCCTCTGCCGTCGACAATACCCGCCCCGCAGTGTCCAAGCTCTGCTTTCCTCCTCCCGTTCTGACCATATGTCGACACACCGCCTTGAACGGTATCAAGCGCCTCGCTCCTCCTGCCCATTCCAGTTCCTCTAGAATAATATCTTCTTTTTTTTTAAAAAAAAAAAAAAGAAAAAAAAAGAGAGAGAGGAAAATAGTGTCGATCAAGAGATGGCTTATGAAGAGACTACGAAGAGAAACGGAAATATACTCATGCAGAGGTTTAATTTAGGATCGCCTCACACCATCATTCCTCTGCTATTCTTCACACCCTCAACAGCGCAGTTCTATCAATAAGCCTCCACTATCATGCTAACAGCTGTGTTTGCCTTGAGGGACTGTGGGTGTCCGTGTGTCCCACCCGCTCTATCTATCCTTAACATATCCCGCCATCCCTGTGTCCTCGTGGCCTTGTGCGTTTCCCGCACATGCAAAACGAAAACAGGACTGAATCAACTGTTCGCAAGCTGACAACACCCATTCAGCCAGCGTGGCTATGCTGCCCATTGAGCGCTTCAAAGAACAAGGTCGACAGGCGCAATGACCTCGGCCAAACATTTCTTTGCATTCATTCCTGACACGTTCCATGTGTATGCATCACGATGCAACATGTATCTTGGTGAGCCTGGTTCTCCCCCGCACTCTATCTACTATTAACTCGTGCATATGCGATGGGCTGGATCCTGCCGCACTTCACCGGCTCCTATTTCAAGGCGACGGGCATGAATCGTGAATGCGATTATATCCACGTGAGGGGCGTGCCCATTCCTTTTGAGTTTACTCAAGAAGATACTGGAGATAGTGTGACAATATCGGAATATCTCTCAACTGGAAAGATATATATTTTAAGGGTATTTATTTTTACACTATTATATTCCATATCTGTCTCCCTGCTCACACCGGCCATATTTATAGCCAGACAGTATTTTTTTGGCCCAACTAAACTCCTTTTTGCAGGTTTAAGATACGATGCACCGGAATAACCCAGCATGACTGAAAGAAAGACACGGCCGGCCATGCCCGAGCCTGAGGACGCACACGCACCGGGCACGCACAGCCTGGAATTCTGGCCACCCACATTCTCCGGCCCTTGTCGGCCCTGATTCACGGCTCCGGAATTTTCGAGAGCCGGATGGAAGAAACGGAGGGATGAGGCCGGTAGCAACAAGAGGCCACCGAAAACAAGAAGGTCCAACAAGAGGGATGAACTCACGCCGGCTGCCAAATTCTCGCACTGGGGGGGTGGTTGACAGTTTCCCGTCCTGTTTGGGATCCCCAGTTCAGCCTCTGTTTTACCCTTTGTTCTTGGGGTTTCTGGTCCAGGATCGATGTCTCTCAGGGTCATTTTCTCATTGGCCTCTCTACGAGTCTGCGACCACGGAACAGATTCGGAGAGTTGAAGCGATCCCTTGCCCTCACCAATGCATTCCATGAGGTGAGGCATTTCGGCTTGATTCTGTCGGTTATGGGACATAGGAGAGTCTTCCTGCGGTGCAAGGAGCGAGATAGGGGACGGACGGTGGGATCGACATTCCATCTGCAGTCGTGGTGTCTCTTTTCCCCGGATGTCGTCATTCACTTCACCCTTCATTCAGTCACAGTCTTGCAGATGAGCTCTAGTCATCTCGGACTCGCTCTCGCCGTCTTTCTGCTTCTATCTGCATATATCGCATGTTTTGATGTGTCTGTATCCTTGTTTCTTCCACTTGTTTCTTCCACTTGTTTCTGGTGTCGGAAATCGCCTTCCGTTGGATATTCGTCCGCGACATCTAGGATCTTCCGGATGATCGGTATGCATCTGGTAAGGGAAGATTTAGATCTTGCAAAGCTAGCAGCATTTGCTAGGGAAAGCGACAAGACGCGAGAGGCGAGAGACACCAACAAAAGCCATAAGAAGGTACCTTGCATACGACATCCGCAATCCTTTGTACTTGGGACTTTGCTGCTGTAGTCCATGTCTTCTTGTCGGCTCCTTTTGAGCTCGTGCATATAGCGACTAGCGCATGCCGGCCCGGTCCCGCGCCGTTCCGGCATCCCTCCGGTCCCCACTGATTTATGTCCGCGGAACCCCCAGGCGGGTACTTATAAGGGGCAGCACTTGAGCATTTGGCTATATTAGTCTGAATGCCTATATGTGCCTCTCTTTTTGCTCGCATAGATATGCATACGCCCGGTCTCCTGTGACAACCAGCACCAATGGAGGCCGGCTTTCCATATCCACCGATTTATCCAGGGATATTTTCCCCAAAGTCTAGATGTAAAGTATGTGGACTCTAAATATTCCAACTGTGCCGTGTTCTCATAACCTCCAGTGCTTTCGACAGTTGTAACTGGCTTTCATTTTCACCGAGTAGCAGTTACGAGACACCTCCAGGCCTAGGTCACAAACGACTCCTCCTACACAGTTTTGCGTCAACGCATGCCCTGTACAGAATGTCCCTGACACCAAAACAGTCGAGAACATAGCTCTCACGGATCTCACCTTTAACCTGAGTCACACATACCGCTATCAATGTGTACGGGCGGAGACGGAGAAAGAGAGGTCACGATGGGCGTGCGTGCCCGCGAAGGGAGCCATCAAGTGTTCGGGTGCGGCTACACACTATGTCAGCTGCCCAGTGCATGATTCAGGTTTGTATTCCAGTCCCCTTCATAGTATCCTGCTGCCTCCCTCGTGTTGTTGATCTGTCTGGGAGGGAGGGGGTGTTGTGTGGAAGATGCGATTGTCCTGATTCACAGACTGAGTACTATTTCCAAATTGGGCTATTGATTCGTGATGTAAGGGCGGAAAGATGAATGTCTTAAAATGCATTTTTTATTTTTATAAGATCGATCTGGAAATAGACATCCGGCGTGGATGCTGACGAGCGTTGAAGGAGTTCAAATGCATCCTCCTCCTTGTTCTGTCACTTTCTGTCACCGCTGGACGTTGGGGTCCGTCGATTCCGGAACTTCTATCGGTTATTTCTTCTTTCCCTTATCAAAGAAAAAAGAAAAGAAATAGAAATAGTTGAAACTGAACCAATGCCAAACAATGGCCCTCAAGATACCGTATTTTATTTCCCCATCCCTTACTCAAGCCACTCATCACCATGTCTAGAACCTGCCTCAACTATCGTCATATCGACTCAGCAGCAAGCATGCTTAAGACTGTCTCTGGCGATCGAGATCTCGATGTCTGTCCTCTCAGTCTGTGCGTTGCGTACGGATTGCCGATTTGCAGTCCCTCCCTTACACGCCCTCGCTCTCCCACCTCTTGACTCCCGAGGCCGGGAGCTCGGCGCAGGAGGGCCTGCGCGTCTACGGTCTGGATTTCCAGTCTCGGACCGAGTTTCTGGGTGGATTTGGGTGCCTTTCTCTGGGAGGGAGAAGGGATACTAGCGTCCGACCAGATAAGCTTGCGTTCTTTTACTTCACAGTGGCGATCAGGATTCCCTGTAAGTGGGGATATATTCGCCAACCCTCCCATGCATTAGGCCTTGGTTTCTCCCCGACTCTTTCGTGAGTACTATTGTCAGTGGGAGTACAAGCACAGAAACTATCATCCTGATGTGTACGACATCGTATCCCTCCCTGTATCCCCATTGATAACGGTGGTGAAACCGGCGACAAGCGAAATTATAGCCTTCTTCGGGGGATCAGGAAAATGAAGTACAGGACCGGTGAGTCAGGATTTCGTGTCTAGAGGGGGGTATCGGTCAGCTTGGTGCTACGTATCTTTCTAAGCATGACACTCTGAGACAACATACCCCCTAACTGTATCGTTTGCTAGTCCGGATAGAGAGCATCGTAGTGTGGTTGTTTTAATAGACACGAGATAGTTGTGCATATTAGGGTTAACCCAAATAAGGGTTTTGATAAGGGTTATGAGCCTGCCACCCCTCCATCTTCCATGTACCACAACTTGTGCCGTTAAAGCTACACCGGGCTGATGATTTGACCAAGCAAGTGCACGTGGTGCTGCTGTGCTGTTACAATGATGCCAGCAAAGCAAATCCTGCCGCCATCACGAGCCTGAAAACTACTATCTCCTTCCGCACCATCCGTTGCAATTGGAGGGGGCGTATGCGTTGGGGCCTTTGTGTATATGCAGACTTCAAGCTTAGCAAGATAAGCGCTCATCGGGTAATCGGGGCAAAATAGCCAGATAATTAACCCTATTTGGGGGAACGCGGGGAAAAAGACTTACCAGCCAAGTTGCAACTGAGTATTGGACGGAGGAGGGTGGCCAGTGGCGAAATTCACAAGCTGGTGGGGGTGAGAGTTGTTGTGCCGTGAATATTTCATTAAAACAGGCCCGTTAAGAATGATTCCAGTGACAGATGACGCGCAAGACGTCACTGTACTATATGCTGGATGCCGTGAAGATATGTGATGTAAAAGTGCCCCCTCCAGACCGACTTATAAGCGTGCATTGCATAGTTGCACCCTCTCACTTTTTCTGGGTGTGTTTGCTGATGGGGTGATCTGCTTGCTTCTCTCCAGAGACCTCGATTCTGGGAGAAATACCGACACGGACCGGGCCAGCACACTTGCAGCCTAGATCCGGAGGGAAACACGAGGTAGCCACAAGCTCGTTAGAACTGAAGATTATGATTGCAGCATCACGGAAATGCACATCATTGACAGCTAATGCCGAGCATCATTGGACTCGGCCTACATCCCGTCCTCCGGGGGCCTGACACAGTTTGATGATGACAGACATATGTTAGTGGCAACAGACGGGACTGAGCAACAACGGCAGCCACACGCCTGACCTGGGTAAAACGGTGAACGAGAGATACTGATGGTCTCGAGGTTTGGGCTCCCTGGGCCTAGAACTCTGGAAAATACACCGGACATCCATCAACTGGCCAGGGTGAAAGTGCTGTTGTTTGGCACGCATACGGGACTATGACGTCTTTGCTTGGTTCTTTCTTCTCAACCAACCACTTCTTTGATATCAACATCCAGTGCTGCAGGGCCTGTGACTTTCCCTGGATGCACATGCTACAGATAACGGGTGAACGGGGGACTTCTTCTGGTTTCCAGATTATATTGCTTCTGTGACCTCGATTCTAGGCTGCACGGGACCTTCGCCACCACAGATGTTGCCAGTGCTGCGAGAATTATGATGCTACTATATTTGACCTTTGAGAGGAGGGGTGTGCAGGTACGAACAGGTCTGGCGGAAGAAGTCTGGGTTCCCCATCCAGCGTACAGGAAATGCATTCTTGATTGTAGAAAATCGTCACTGGTCAGGAGAGAGGGGGCTTATAGATGTGCTTGTATCCGGTTGGGACGCCACATCGTCCATCATGTTCTCTCACTTGACATTTTCTTCATAACATCACCATGGGCCAGCCGGTATGGTTAATAACTTACAAGTCCGGCTATCATCATGCCCTAAGAAGGCGACATTGAATTCGATCAACGGCGATGAGCTTGGCGGTGTCTGTGCTAGGGAAGTGTTTGTTGTGGTATCTATGGAGTGGGATGCCCCATGCATCGACACACCACTCCCGATTCACATGCACATGCTCCGAGATACACCCACAGACCGTATCCGGCCTCTCCGGAGTCAAGCATTGCTACGTCTCTCGGCAGGCATTTATTTATTGTTAGGTGAACAATTGATCCCAAGATATGAAATATGAATTAAACTCTAGATGTTGTACGTATTAATATTGTAGTTTATATTATTTTATTTAGAATAAAATATCATATCTCTCCCACTCACTAGTCTGATTCAAACCGCAACGATGAATGTTCAAGAATATCAGGCTCACAGCCCCTCCAACCTCTTCCGGCACTCCAATAACAGAGCCTCATATATAGGCATTGGTCTTCCAACTCGTGAGATTACTCCAAAATATGCAGAGACCGTCCATCGCCTCTGCCCCCGCATCAAAGGTCCCAACACACCGGGTAGGGCCCTGGGAGCCCAACAAATTGCGAGGTTTATGCACGCCCAAACCATCTGATTTTCACGGCGTGCTCGTAGACTATTCGTATATTCGAGTTGGAGGCTAAAAGACTTTGCATTGCATCGCAGAAGCACCAAATTCTGCATGCAGCAATATGGCTCCAAAGACGTGCATTGGTTCAAGCCGCCCTGTGATATGCCGAGGGGAAGCGGGAATGTCGCGATGTATCATGAAATCATCAAGATCTGTACTCACCAATGTCGATGATGAGGGCGTTCAATTGAGCCAATTCGGTGGAGCTAAGCGTTTACGAGGTGTGTAGTGCAGCTTGCACGTTTCATCTTATTCCATTATTTAGAAGAGAGAGAAATAACAAGAAAATGAAGATAAAAAAAGAGATTTCGAAAAGAAAATCCTTTTATTTCATTGTTTGATTTTAAAAATATTATATTGTAATTTTATTATTATTAAATAAATCAAGTAACAGTTCTGTAGCTACCAAGATGATCAAATGGTTAACCCACGGCCGGCATGTCTTGCTCGAATGGACGGAGTGCTGTATACATCGAGCACCGGGACTTCATCCGCCGGCGGCGAACATGGCTCAAACAGCCAGGCTTCGGCGATATACAGCCGCGAGACAGGACCCCAAAATCAAGAAATAGATTCCAAATCCTCCGAGAGAGAGGGGGGGTGTTCTTTTTCTTGTCGGCAAGAACAACGACACTGTCGAGTTTCTGGCCGGAGTATCGTGGGCCAGAGTAACATTCTGTATCAACGTTTCTGCTGCGTTGTTCGAGGTCATCTGCTCGGATCTGAAACGCTCATGGGAACTCCGTGAACGAAACAAAGAGAACGGCAGAAGAACAGAGGAAGAACTGTGAGGAACGCCGTGTGGCTGGTGGGCCCCCCTTCAGGCCTTATTCCTCCGCCCACGGCCAAGGTGCGGTGAGGCGGCCCGAGCGCATGCGCCTCAGATTGAATAGATCGCCACAGACCTCCGTCCATCTGACACTGAGCGTGCATATTCTCCACGGTGAGAAAAAGCGTAGAACGCACGACGATGCGGCTCATGCCCTCTATCTTAACCCTTATAACACCCAGTGCAGATACTATGTATGTAAGTCGGCACTGATGACTTTGTGTGTAGTATGGTCAATATCGCTTTTGATACACCCGCCGTGGATAGGATGTTCTTGCCTTGGTGGCTCATCGTCTTTGTTCTGCAGCCCCTCCCACCCAGGACGGAGTTTGTGTAGCCATCCTTGGATTAACCCGTGATACAACACATGATATTGATCTCAAATGACCTCCTACATCGCATCGCGCGGTGCTCCGCCTATATTGGCTCCTTACTATGATAGCTACATGCGAAGAGCCTCTTTTGGAAATAGCAGGTGGACCAGTCCGGGTGTCTGTTGTTGACGATGTTGTGGGTAGGCTGTTTTACCGAGAGACATGCTGATATCAACTCTGGGAACCGCTGGATCGGAGAGAAGGGATGATGATTGGGAAGGACTCGTGGTTTTCTCGGAGGATGATGCCGTATGCACCGGCCCAACAAGAGTCGGGCCCCGAAAAGAAATCACGACTACAATGCTCATAACTTCTTTGTGTTCCAGTGCATCCAACAGTGCCGGCTAAAATGACGAATACAAGTTCTCACACTCAAAAAATCTTGGAGCCGCCTTCAGACTAGTTCATCTGCGATTCGGATACAGCTTCCTTTACCAACCCTATGTGCTTGTGACTCCATCCTAGCTTCCGGCACGGCAGGGTCCGTTTGTCTGCGATAGCCTGACTTGTTCTGGTCGGGTATGGGGAACTTGATGGGAAACGCGAAGGAAAGATCCAGATGGGAAGCGATAGTGAGAGTATTTTATAGCCCACCTGCGATACAGAGGACATTGGAGGACGGGATGCAGGAGTCGTTCGTGATGGAAGATGGACTGAGCCATGTGCAACAGGTCAAGATGGAGGGGGCGTGCGGTTCCAACATGAGGTACATAAATCTGGGGTTTGCAGTATGCAGAGTCAAAACGAGGGGAAAGAGGGACGAGAAATAATGATGAGGGGGATGCTCAAAAGATGGGAGATGAAGGGATTGCATCCACGTGCACTTCACACATAAACATGGAGAAGAACCGGACGGGGTAATTCATCCAGGCTGGTGATATAGAGAATCAGCGGACGATCTACCATCCTGAAGACGGGACGAACATAAGGCGAACGAGGGGAGAGATGAGGAGAGAGAGAGAGAGGGGGGAACGCAATACTTCGGGAGATGATTCTCCTTCCCCATCTCTCCAAATTGGGGCAAAATGCGGAGGGAGCAACGTGCAGAGCCGACGTATATCACACTCCCGTCGGGAGTATAATTACGGGGGCAAAGCCGTGCTTGTTTTAGAGGATGCAAATCTCGAAAGCCGGACCGACGGACTTCCAGACGTACTTGGATGGAGATTCCTGTTTCTTCTAAGAATATGTCGGTGTTATATTACCTTATTCTTCAGATTTATATATTATTTAGAATAGTTTGCTTTGGCAGGAAGCTGTGAAGGATCGGTCGGTGCTTGAATGGCCGGACGCGAATTATTCGAATATCTTTTTGGGGTGCACTTTCTGAGCTCTGCATTTTATCCGATGGGGGCCAAACTTTCCGCAACTAACAAAGAAAAGGGCACTGGCGGAGGATATACTGCATTATTTGCTTCTCTCGATAACCGCCCCTTCTCTTTAATCGGCTGAAGAACCGGCGTTGCGGCCCAAACGCACGCGCAGATCCGATAATATAGTTTATCTGGAAGCCCAACCTTTGTTTCTGGCGAGGTTCACAGAACACGGCCCGTAAGTCCGGAGCACCAAAAAGTCGCTACAAGAGGTGCTTCTTTAGTCTGGAAACACAGCCTTGAAAATATATTGTTCCCTACGCCGCGCTGCTTCTCGTGGGACTTTGAAGAAGGACCCGAGATCATCGGCCCCACTCCGGGACCGGCCCGACGAATTTGCGCAGAGCCGCGCTAGCGCATTTTAGCTCCGGACCGGAACCCCGGAGTTGATGACAAGTGTCACGCTGATTATTGACGCACATATTTCCAACGTCAGTACACCAACCCAGCCGGACAATGGGCCGTATCAGACGGATCATGCGCTTTTTGTCGCTTTTATCATCCTCGTCGCTCGCCATGCTCTTTTCCAAGCCCTGCCGAGCGCTCCCACCTCCATCCTGCGCAAAACTTTATAAACTCCCCAACTGATGCGGAAAGATGATGAATGTAGATGCAATGAATCACATAAAATGAATTTTACATCAATAATGGCGCGCTGAGACAATCTAATAGGCCTCTTGGGACCCTTGTGGACCTGCTTCTTCCTCGCCCCTTGACCAGTTTTTACCGGTGCCATACCACATACAACAATTATGGAGCGAGCTAAAGCTCTTGTATGGATTCTTTCTCTCTTAAGGTCATGCTACAGGATACAGATATCTCAAATGCCTTGACCTAATTTGACCAGCCCCAGTCTTCAGTAGAGTGCTTGATATCTGCGATATGATTCGGCTTCATATCCATGCTATCAGTGCAGTGTCCTGAGTCCAGGAGTACCTATGCCGTCAGTACTCTCACCTAAACTGTAAGAGTCCAAACGAGCACGTAAGTCTGCAATACTATGATATGGGGTGCGTGAACAAGTAGGACGCCCTACTGCCCCTGAAGACAAGGCTCATGATGTTGCGGTGGATTCGGAGTTCTCTCGCTCGTCGATTCATGCTACCCAATCCATATCGGCCTTAATACGTGCATGCATGTACTTATTTGTCCGGCGCGGGGGTTCATTCTCAGCGATAATGTTGTTCAAGCGGGCGTAGATCTCGCCATTCCCCACATGCAGAACAGTGACCTGATGCGGGAGTATATATAGCATGGACAGGCAATTTTGTAGCATTCATCGGCATGCTCCTCAACAAGGATGTAGGTAGACGGAGGAGGGTATCTATGTCCAGTACTTCTATCGGGAGTACCGTTTAATTCTGGCAGCTCCGCAGTCCATTACCCTCTTGGAAGGGAATCAATTGATCGCGCCTGGATTGTAGTACGCCCGCCTCAGTCTCGCTCTCAGATCCATTCAGCCAAACCCCTTGTAGGTTGTAGCCGATAGCAGGAGAGTATAAATCTACATCCTTATGTCCCTGCAGTGCATATATTCTATTCTTGTGATGGATGATAGCTCCGAAATTGCAACAGGTGATGTTACTCAGTAAAAGAAGGTGTCCTTCCTCATCGAACAAGATCTATTTTTGTCATGCACCCCAGTTGTGTCCCGAGAACCGGGGCTCTGCGTTCCCTTTGTTATCCTCCTCGCGTGGGGGCTCAACAACGTTATCAGCAGGGCTATACGGGGTAACTGAAAGCTGCATAGTGCATGCCTATTACCACCCACGGAGAAGAAGGGAGGGAACTTTGGGACTCAACCAGAGGAGTGTTGTGTGGAATGGCTGTGAGATGGACCGATCTTACAAGGATATTCTCAGTCTCACAGGCCTGAGAGGGAATCCTGGCTCTGTTTCTGGTGGGCATTTGTCTTCCGTGGTGCTGGTCCTGGACTACTGAGGATCTTTTGTAGTTAAGGTCGAGGCAGAGTGGGTGGTCGGTCAGTGTGAATGGTGGGGTGCTCGTATTGTGAGGATGCTCACACTGTAGATCACTGTTGTTATCGTGTGGTGCTTTCGTGTGTAGGATGAAGCGATGGAGGGACGGGCATCCCTATACTGCTACATACAGTACAGTATGCGTATATGCCATGGGTTAGCATCGCTCTGATCTGGTCACCTGGCTAAAGGAATCACAAAACAGGTGCTAGTCACGGGTGCGGGCGCAGGAGCGCCGGGACGAATCCTTCGCTGTCAACTACTGTAGCGTCGGGATCCTTCTCAGCGTACACACAAGTTGTGAGCGGACTCACTGTCCGACTAATTGGGAGCCCTACCACAGAGATTAGCGGATTCTCTAGTCTCTTGCTCCTGCTAGACATGGCTTCATCAGTAGTGTTTATGCGCGATCTGGCCAAGACACAAGAAGCCGAGTTTGACTGGTGATCCTCAGCTACTTGCGGTCGGAGATTCGAAACTAAAGGGCTTCAGATGTACGGCGTGAGTGTGGGCAAAAGCAGTGTACTAAGAGCGCGAAGATAATTTTGTCCGTCAGATGCATAAGGAAAGTATTCCAAGACGTGCATGACAACGGCTTTGCGCAGACAGACTCACTGGCCAATGCGACTCTGCATATACTCGAGCGTTCACCGAGCGGTGTGGATCGATCTTCATAGCTAGCGATATATTTTCTTCACGTTTCTTGAGTCCCAGTTTCGGACTGGCTGAAGATCCGCCGCGAAACATCCTGATTCAGGAGGAGCCCGAGTCCCCCCATGCAACTACTTAGCAATTGCAATCACAACCACTTCGCCCCTTACTTATATCCTGGCTATTTCTGAGCAGTGCCTCCTAAACGAGCAGTACAGTACTTACAGGTATCTTTGGTTTCGCTTCTCAACCACTCCCTCAGCGCTTTCGGATCAAAGCAGGGCCACGCATTTCAAAGACGTAATCTGACGGAGATCTTACGTCCTGCCGCATTACTACTTTCTTCACGACCTGGACAGTATAAGCATGGACTATGGACGAGCATAAGGTATCGCAAGCCGAGAAAGGGCCTTTCTGCGCCACACACGACCTTGACATGCATAGGAAAAGACGGGTTGATGGATTGATAGAAGTCTTCTAGAAGCAAAAAAGGGGCTCGTTGGGAGTTTGGGCATATTTTCTTTTCTCTTTTCTAGCATAATGGGAATAGAATAATGATTATTTTCATTTTCTATAACTTTCAATTTCTTTTTATTAATTTGCAAAAAGAAGGAATATGCAATTCCAACTAAACAACAGGAGAGAACACCTGCTCTCAGACCAATTTCGGCCCCTTGTTTTTCTTTGAAATTTTATAATATTTGGATTTTCTCTTTCAAAACGGATATTATATTCAGAATTAAAGAATGTTTGACTTGGTTTATGAACAAGGACAATCCTGCACTTTCAAGTTAGTCTGGGCCCCGGGGAAGTTTTCCACCCATGCCGGCGTACTGGGATGATGGGTTTTCAGAAAAGAAAACCGGGACCTCTTCAGAAACGAAAGTGCAGGTTTTAGGGTCACGATATCGACCGGGATAGAAGGAAGAAACACTAAAAAAGATCTCCCCCGACCTAGTGAGGGGAGGGGAAAAAAAGAAGGAACTCAAAAAGTTCCTTTGCAGGCTCCAGAAGCCGCGGTTCCCGGCGTTATTTTTGTGACAGACCACGTCTTGAACGAGGCCTGGGACCACAGGCGTGTGTGCCCATGGCCAAGCCCGTTGATATCTGTGCCTCCTTGCTGGTCCTGTCCCTTGTTGATCACACCAGGTGACCGGCCGGGAATGAAGGGGCAGCTCCCGGAGCCGAGAGCTGCGGGGGTTTCCTTCCCGGCTGGTGCTGAGAACACTTGGATGCTGATGAAGCTGGTTGGAGCGCCTCCACTTCCGCCAACATGAGCTACGAACCGGCGAAGGACTGGATTTGCACTTGCACTCCGTCCCTCAGGACTGAACCAGTGGGCCGTGTCTGTGCCCGCATTGAACGTTCCCATCGAATCATCGAGCTGAACTGGGGGCGTTTGGCCAAACTCCCACGTCCGAGATCTCGGGGACCAGTTTCGACCAAGCCCGTGGCTCTGGCGACACACCGCCCGAGACACTCTCCTGATATGGCATAATTCTGGGCTTAGACGTGGCCGAGCGAGAGAACAATGCAGTTGTAGAACCACCGTATGTTGAAGGGCAATCGGCAGGCTCCCTGAAACTAACTACCGATACCGGCTGGGTTCAGGCCCTGACGCCTACAAGAATGCAGAATATACCAGCTTATGTGATATCTGTGAAGCTATGGCTGGTGTTCATATATGCAAGCATCATCCGTCGGCAGGCCAGACTCGTCACGGTATACGGCGCACGTATGCCGTATTACAACGAATGAATCGCATCTGCCATGCCACGCACACGAGATGCATTTCTGCAGGCACCTGCTTCATAGTCCCATCGCGTATAGCGGGATATAGGGGGTAGAAGAGAGTCAAAGATCACGGGAGCTTCTGCGCAGCCGCACAACACACACACACGCCCATGAAAGCCACAAGTAACAGCCGGATGATAATGAGCTTCCTGGACGGTCCAATTTGGCTATTTTGTTCCTTTTTCCCCCCAAGCCCCAAGTCACAGAAGAAAAACCGACACCTTGGGCCTGGGTGCAGATTATGGCTGTTTCTAGGGGGAATACCCTGAGCATTCGAGGTGGCTTTTGTGACAGGTCGAATTCTCCTAACGGTTTCTTCTTTTCTCCTCTCTTGAACCCAAAACAAATTTTGGACGGAGGGGAAAAGAAAATTGATTTAATAATAAAAGATAATCAAAATGAACGCCGAATAATGAATTTGTCCACTGTAGTTGTGGGTTATCTCCTCTTTTACTGAGGCGGGAGGGGCTTCCGGTGTCAGGGGGGGCATGGACATGGACATGGACCAGGTTCTTGAAGAAAATAATCAGCCGGGAAGGTGGATGGACGACAGCATCGCCGGGACACCGAGGCGGTGGACCAGGGGAGGAATTTATAATGTACAGTATTACTAGACTCATCAATAAGCACGAGGTCTCGCCGCTGACCCTGCTGAGTTTTGCCATCAACGACCGGCCACAACCATCTCTGACCACACTCTGTTGACTTCTCCCGGCTGCTCAGGATGTTGCCAGAGAGAGCGTCCCTCCGACATGGTATATGTGCTCGACTATCATTCACGGACACACCATGATGGGGCGCCACTTCTCGAGTCTGACTTCAGCCTGAATAAGGATCTTTTGACTCTGGATATAAAACAGACTAAGTCGAAGAGCCCTCATCCCAAAGACTCGAGCCAGGATTGTCTAGCTGCTCCCCCTCATATCACGTCCGAGTTGCACGGCGGCGAGTCCCCAAAGCCCGACATTCAACATGCACACACACACCCTCCCGGCCAAGCTGATCCTGCGTGACGTCTGAACGAGTCCCAGAACGGCGGGAAACCCGAGAGAAGGGATCCTGGGCCAGGTTCCGGCATCATAACAAGAAACGCCCTTCCCTCAACATAGGAAATAGTGTAGTCGGCCCACGTTCAGTACTGTACAGTACTCTAGCTTGAGTCTGGACACGTGTTAGCGAGAATGGATAGCGGCGGCGAAGGCTCCTGCAGTAGTTAGGGAGGACACGGAGCTTAACCTAAATGCCACGTTCTCCGAGGTTCAGGAGAAGAGAGAGGGGGGGCGTGTGTGTGTGTGTGTGTGTGTATGTGAAGCCCAGAACGGGTCTCAAGGAGAAACGAGCCCGCTGCTCGCGAAGGGTGTAGCCGAAGTGCGCGTGCTCGACTGAGCCTCCAGGGCGGCCGCGGAGCATGGACGGCAGAGAAGGGCCGCTGACGGTGTTCGATGGAGAATCAGGTACTGATAATTGAATATTTTATATTCGGGCTTTTATTCTCGGATATTTCGAATATTTCGAATATCATGAGAAAGAAATATTTTATTCGATTATTCTATTTTTTTTTTAAAAAAAAATTCGATTTTCTCCAGCATCAAAGAATTGCCCTTCACATCTCCGAGTCCTCCTCTCTTACACCGGCACTTGGGGCCAGCTACACTCCAATATGCACGACGAAGACATGCTCGTGCAGATATTTGGCGCCTTGCAGCTTGATTCGCCGTGCTGACAGCCTCTGCAACGCTTCTAAGCGCTGCAGTCGTCAGCGTTTTATCGCGGGGCAGACGCCGGTCTCTCTGCTGCTTGACCGGTAGGATTCCGGTATATAAACGCCGTATGATGCACACATGACTGCATTATCGCCGTGGCATTGGACGCGCTGCGGGTTTGGCGCCAGATAGAGAGACGACACATCACGCTCTCAGCAGATGTGATGTGCTTAAGTGCCGCCTAAACAATGGTGTGTTACAGCACCGCCAGCCGCTGAATACTGCCGCCTATCGAATCTGTTCAGCGCTTGCTTCTAGGGGGGTTTGCTAGGTGGCCAGCCCTCTCTTACAGAAGGCATGAAGTGCGTCCCGCCAATAAGCGTCGGCCGTTACGCGCCGGACACCACGGGGGCCGCCCGCACTCCGGCGGTTAACGGCGCCGGTGACCGGCTTCAGCGTCACATCGGATGGACGACTCATACAGTGAGGATGTGTGGATTTGTGGGGCTGCTACAGGAACTGCATGCCGGAGTGTCTGCGGAGCCAGAAGCACGAATAAGTTCGCATTCCGCACCTCCACCACCTCCGGATCGGGCATCTGTATGCGGGGCGAAGCCGGAGCCGGCGCCTACGGACGGGGGCGTGGGGAGTATTTTCTTCAACAGAATAAAGCAGAAATATTGAAATATTGAGATATTCATATTCATAGTATTTTATTCAATTTTTTATACCGGAATTCCTAGTTTTATTTTCTATTTTTTAATCGAAGAATGAAGACGCTGCCGATATATCCAAATCGCTAATCGTAGCACACCGGTCCCATACACCCAACACACACCACCCCTCGATTCGCGAGGCCATTTCATCCAACAGCAACAACTCACGTCACCTCCCTCTTAGGCGCCCCCACGCTCGGTCCCGCCGGGGCGCTTATGTTTCCGCCGGTCCTTCCGGCTCATCAGCCGGCGGTCGCGCGTGCCCTTGCCGCCCTCCCAGAAGCCGCGGCCGCGGTGGCCAATGACGCTGTGGCCGCAGAACCCGCACGTCTCGGGCGCGTAGCGCTGCTCGCGGCTGCAGAACCCGCACACCATGCGCTCGGCCCACTCGTGCTCGTGCGCCACCACCCCGACACCGCCGCCGTCGGCCGTGGCTTCGTCGTGGCACCGGTCGCACGGGTACACGCGCTGGCAGCACGAGAACCGGAACCACCGGAACGACCGCCGGTAGTGCGGGCACACGCCGCGGTTGGGCAGTGGCGAGCCGGCCTGGATGCCGGCGAGCAGCGGGTCGTCGCGGCGGCGCGGCGGGCGCGCGTCGGACAGGGCGGCGGCCGCGGCTGTGAGCCGCGAGAACTTGACCTCTGGGAGCGAGAACGAGAACTGCGCGTGGCACTCCCGGCACACGTTGACGGTGGTGTCGCCGCGCACCGCGACAAGGCCGGCGCTGGTGGCGCGGGTCGAGCACCGTCCGCAGGTGGGCACAAACGTGCTGGGCAGCAGATCGACGACTGTGCAGCCGGCGAGGTCGAGGAACCCGGCGCGCGCCGAGTGCGAGTGCATCAGCTGCGGCCGGAACCGGATGCTGAGACCGGCAGCGCACTTCGCACAGCTGATCAGTCTCGGCTGGCGGTTCTGGCTGGCCTGCAGCCCACCGACCTCGGTGCTGTTCTTGCACCGTAGACACCGCAGGGTGACGGCAAGAACGGAAATTTCCAGGATTTCAATGTCGTGTAACTCGATCGACGGGAACAGAATGGCAGTGCCGCGTTCGGCGTTGACGTCGTCATCTGCAGGATTCCGCGATGGCCCGCTAGGATCAGGCTGTTTGCCTGTCTCGCTGCCGCTGCCCCCGCTGTAACTCCCGTAATCGTAGTCCTCATCTTCATCAGGAGTAAACTCTCCCTCCGAGTCGGAAGACGACGAGTACATCCACTCGACCGGCCGGGGAATCACCTTGATGTGCTTCTGACGGTCATCATCAGCGTCTGCACCGAAGGTCTTCTTGCTAGGCGCAGTCTCCGTCGTCTTGCCCTTCTCATCGCTGATGGACAAGGCCTGCATGGTATCCAACTGACGCCGCAGTGCCTGCTTCTGCTCTTCAGCCGCGCGGATCTTCTTCTCGGCCGCGGCATTCTTTGCAAAGCCCTGGAGATTCAACGCGAGGTGGTTCACAAGCCCCATCAAAGAGAGGTGGCAAAGAGGCGGCTGGGCAGCCCTTGCACAAAACAGATCCTCTACCGGCTCAGCATCTGCGGCATCCGCCTCGTTGAGCTGCACACGCAGCGGCTGCAGAGGATACAGCAGCGGCACGATAAGGTGAATGGTGCGGACCCGCTGGAGACCCAGGGGAAGTTCGTCTTTCCGGCGCGGATCCAGGGCCAAAGTGTACACAACGTTGTCCGCGGATCGCCGGTAGTCCCGCAGCCGACTCATCCGCGCCTCCAACTGACGGGTCTCCTGGGCCCGCCGCTCCTTTGCCGCGGCAATCTGATCGCGGGTAAACGAAGGTTCGGGGACATAAACCGGCCGTGCCGGCTTCGGCTTTGGTGGTGCCACCGGGGCGGTTGTGGCCTTTGCCGCGGGGGGAGCAGGAGAGGGAGAAGGGGATGGGGCCGAAGACGCGTTCACCGACGACGGGCTGGCGTCCATGTGCCGTGTGTCCTTGAAAGTGACCAGTTTGACAGTATCACTCTTCTGCTCCGACAGAAACACCTCCAGGCTTCTATCGAGTGCGGTCACAAACCCAAGCAGAGTTGCGGGTGCGGGCTTCTTGTCGCCGGACGCGTCCTCGCCGGGTCCGCTCGATTTTGCGGCCGAAGCTTCAGCCACCAGCTTGTCGAAACCCCGCTCGATATTCACAGCAAAGCCCCGGGGGATCTCCGTGTTCTTCACAATCAACGTCGGCGGCGCCGCATGGCCGGCAAGGCCGTAATCAGCCGGAACACGCACATCGCATTCCAGGTACGGCAGGTCAAAGGGGAAATCCGGATCCGACGGCACCAGCCGGAACTGCAGCGACGAGACACCGTTCCGCAGCACCGTCTCCTTGGCCTTGAACCGCCGCTTCAGCTGGGAGACCTGGTATCCTCGTGGATCCCGCTGCTGCGACTCTGGGATTGGCTTCGTCACCACGCTGGCCGGCGATGCTTGGGTCACCACCTGCCGGGTTCTGGCTGGCGAAGATGCTGCCGCAGCAGCCGACGCCGGCGTCGACGCGGAAGCGCCATCGCCAGCTCCTCGCTTGGGACTTGAGTTGGTGTATATCATATCTGGGGAAAATATGCTGATAGTTGCTGTTGTCCGAAAATTGGACTGAGGAAAATAAGAAGGATAGTTTGATGCAACACTGAGTTGTTGGTCGTCAAGGTTAAGTTTCGAGAAAGTGGGGGTGGGGTGCTGAGGAAAATGTGAGGAAAGTGCGATCGTGGTAAAATAAAAATAAAATAAAAATTTAAAAGATAAGAAAAGTCAAAGCAGAGGACTAATCAACGCTTTTATTCATTCCAGAAGGATCCAGCAAGTCAGTACGCGGCAAGACAACGCCAGAACAAAATAGAACAAATCCCGACGCCAGCGACCCTTTGTATCGAAACTCGGACGACGGAACCGGGCCGGGTCTCGCCACCCGCTCCTGTCCCCGGAAGTGGCGCGCGCTGTGTTCTGACCAGAGATGAGTCATCCACTAACAAGATCTCCATATCTTGCGTGGTAGCCCACTCACTTCGACTCATTCTTGTTTATTTCGCACTCACGCTTTTCGCCCTCTTGACATTATGGGATGCTTGGTCTGATGTCGCCACCTGACACTCCAATGTTTCGCACAAGTGACAAGTGATAACCACCGTGCTCGACAGTGGTGGATGCCGCTTTTGATTGTCCGCACCGTGGAGTGTTCTGGCCGATACTCCGGACCTCCGCCAAAAGTCGTCCACAGAGCCTGGAAACTCAAGGATTTCTTCTGTGTGTGCCTTTTTTCCCGCCCGATCACAGTTCCCGGCACTCGTCATTTCAACATGCACACTCCCTGCGGCAAGCTTAATATCGCCTATGGTTCCGCGTCGGCTCTTTAATGAGTCCGCCTTCCACATGTAGCTGTTGTAGTCTATTTTGGCACAACGAAATCTGGAGAAGTTTTAGAATAGAATATCCACGTTTTATATTGGCAAACGCAGTAGGAAATAGTATCTTAAAATTCCGAATCAAAAACAAGGAGCAAGCATAGCCAGAGACAGGTCGAGTCCGGAGTTCGCTGGTACTTCGACTCGGGCCACACATCACAGCTCCTGACCCAAGGCGACAAGCATAACGAGTCGTATCATAAAACAGTGTGTAGAGCTGTATACCCATCTAGCTAGGTATCACGGTGCTGAGATGCATATCCGCTGACTGAAGGCCCCGCCGCAGTGGAGAGGGTGTTGCGGCCGTTCCTAAGCAGTCGCGAACCATCACAAATAC
This sequence comes from Knoxdaviesia capensis, assembly GCA_001510575.1. Lineage (NCBI taxonomy): Eukaryota > Fungi > Ascomycota > Sordariomycetes > Microascales > Gondwanamycetaceae > Knoxdaviesia > Knoxdaviesia capensis. The sequence continues at coordinate 3,726,979 of LNGK01000003.1, read as the reverse complement.
CCGGCAGATACTCTTTCTCGGGGTCTTCTCATCGTCCTTCCCAAGAAAGAAGTCAGAAGTTCATTCCCACGATGCCGGCTGTCACATGTGTCAGTACAGCCCGCAGCCCGCCGCAGTCCCCTCCGGAAAACCACAGCCGAAACTCCGGCCCGTCCACGCTCACACGCCGTCCTTTCCAGAAACCCCGTCCACCCTCACCCACCCTCTCAACATAATATATATTAGGGTTCCGCCTATTTTCCCCATGGGGATTGGATATAACCTGTTGACAAAGAAGGGTCCCTCCCACTATATCTCACTCTGTCGCAGGGTGACTTGGCCTAGGGTTGGCACACACACACACACCCCTAGGGTACTGCTTGCCCTCAACTGGTCTCTGGATATAGTCGCGATTGCGGCAAGGCCCATTCAACCGGGCGGCAGACCCCGCGAGCGAGGGGTGGTCTCTGCCGTGCCAGAAGATGGCAGGTGACGAAAGAGTCAGATTCCGTACACCAGCAGAGAACGCAGCTGAAATGGTTAGGCACCCAGTGTCCATCCCACTCATCTTGACGGGCTTACTGTCGGTTATTTGCTCAGATGGGATTTTTTCATTTTTTTTTCTTGAAGAATACATATATATACATATATATATAAATATAGGAAAATAGGAAAATAGGAAATATAAAAAAGAAGAGAGAAATCGTATATTCCCATTTCTTTAATTTTTTATTCGAATATCTCGAAGAGTTCAACTATATCTACCCAAGCCTGGAATGGACGTGTGTCTTTTCGGGAGAATACACCTCGATTTCTCGCCGTTACATTGGGCTTGAAGATGCCGTCGACATAATGCATTTTCCTGCGCAGGCCCAGATCTGCCTGCAAGTTAGCATGCGCTTTCACCGTACGTGTCCGTGATGTCTGCAGCACACTTTCCAACGCGTGTCTTCACCTTGAAAACTACCACTCACCAGTCAATCTGCGCCGAAGTATCTCGAGATGGGACTTTGTCTGTACCACAGCAGCTATTCTCCCAAACAGGCCCGGTTGTCTTGGGCTTGCAACTTCAACATAGCAGCTGTTCCTCCCGTTCCCGGGGGCAAGCACGGCCGTCTTTTCACGAACATACCCAGGCAGCATGCAAGTCCCCCAAGGCACTCTCCAAGACTGAACCTCCCGCAGCCGCGCCCGCACGCAAGGTCTTTCGCGTCTCCAGTGCGCTGCATGGTGCTGCTGCCTGCACAGAGAACCCCGCGTATTGGCTGGCCGCCCGGCCCACCCTGTATGAAGCACTCAACAGGTGCGCCGTCTTAGCACAAGCCCCGGAGTCCATCGCCTGTGGTCGGTCGGCCAGCAGGTGTTCATCGGCCCTACGTTTTCTGCTCGTCTTGGTCGAGGTAGCGAACGAAACGAATGATACAGGAAATGCAAGATCCTTTTTTTTTTTTTTTTTTGGGTACATGCATATCACCCACCTAGAATAATCAAAATAGATATTCAAGACACAGGAAACGAGGAAATAAAAATAACAAAAATTCGAAAATCGTCGAGGTGGGTGTGTGTCGTTGTCGCTGCACCGCCCGCGTACACTTTCGCTCGCTCTTCCTCGCTCTGTGTATCGTGTGTGTCAACATCCCGCGCTTTGTGACGTGGCGCTCCGGGTTCCTGTGCACAGCTGACCTTGGCCCAGAAATAGACGCCTCGACCACCCCCAGACACATCAGGCCGTCCCCCCCTCTCTCTCTCTCTCTTTTGCAACCCCTTCATCTCTTGGGTTCTGCACCGGGCAGGTTTGGTGTTCCAAAGGAAATCCGCGTTGGCTTGTGCGTCCACCATCTCCCACCCCCCCTCCTCTCGTTTTCGCAGTAGTTTTAGTTACCGTCTGTCCTTCACCTTGGTCCTTGTCCATCAAAATCCGGTAGCAGAAAGCCTCCCTCTCCGCACCGACCCCGTCGTCGTTCCGACACCTCCTCGCCCACCGACAGTCCCTCATCCGACACCCATCGGAACCGGGGGGCCTCCCAGCGAAGGACCAAAAGCGTTTCTTTGTTCGCGAAAGGTCCCCAGACCCAGCCAGCAGGCTTTGGGAAGAGGAAAAAAAAAACATACACACACCGCGAAATGGGGTCAGGCGGGGTTCACCGTTCCACGGACAACGTCAGAACAGGGCGGGCGGGCTGAGCGCCGCGGCGGGGGTGTGATAGGCCAGCACATCGCTCACATGGCGGCCGAGTTGGCCCGGCCCGGGGACGGTGATTCGTCGCAGGACGTAGGTTTACACAGAAAAATCACAATAACAGGCCGGGAGGGTGTTTCGGTCGTGACTTCAGCACAGGTCCACATACTCAGCAAAATACAAAAAGAATTCTCCATCAAAAATGGAAGAACCGCCCAAAGCCGAAAAAGAACCACAAGGCCAGCGCCATACCCAACCCCGCCATCACACACACATCCACGCAGAGCGAAAGGGCTCTCCATCCCTCTGTAAGGCTCCTAAGACAACATCACCTTGCCGTGTTAGGCATATATCCACCCCCCAAAACACAGATAGTCGAAGGCCCCCTCCCGCCCCCTCTCCGTGGTCTGCCAGCACACCTGTCAGATCCTAGGTGTGTGTGTGTGTCCGCGGTCTGCGCCATCGGCCTGAAGTGCGTGCTCGTGTCCCAGCTCCGCTGGTTTCTGCACTTCTCTCCCTTGAGCTGCATTCGCGAGACGACATGTGCCAAAATTCCATTTCGATCAGCGGATCTGTGGAGGGGGAGTGTGCATCATCGAGGTTGGTATAACACGACCGCTCTGGTAGAGACAGCCCGAACTCTGAGGACTGCTGAAATATTCGGTTTTTTTTTTATATAAAAATTGGTTTTCGTATTACCGTTTTGTTACTTTATTGTATTTCCTATTTCTTTTTATAAGCCATCACACAACTACCACTCGTCCCGGTACTACGATAACTCGTAGTCACGAAGGACACTGGCACCCATGTCAAGACTAACCACGACAACGCAACACAGCTGCTCAAGGATGACCGCCAGCTGGCTATGATTGGGGCATCCGACACTCCCGCCCGCCATCTTCCGTCCCTCCCGGACCCTTCTAAAACTCTCCGGCTAGTCCCAGTCGTCATTTGGCTGCAGGCGTAACCCTAGTTTGCATCCAACCCTATCTCATTTTCCAGCCCTATTCTGATATAGCCCTAACATGGTTAACCCTAATTCCGACCATGTATCACACCCGCTTGGCCAGCGAACCCAAGCGAGAAGAGGTCATATTCGGCCTTCTCCGTCACACACAGAGAGACGTCCCCGTGTTATTCCCCGCATTCCGAGCCTCTCGGTGCTCAGATACTTCCGGATTCGCAACCGCGATCTGAACGGTCCGTTGACGTCACTATTTCGACAACCACCACCACCACATCCCATTTCGTTTGGACCCCAAACCCGGAAGCTCCTTCACAGGAGTATGAAGTGCGCTGTGGGCAGCTTCTTCTCTGCTCATGATGACGATCAGCAGGTGGTGTGCTCCTTCCATAGCCGAAGTTGAGGAGAGGCAAAAAAATGAAGATGAAAACGGCCACCCTAGAAGCCATCATCGAGGTGATTCGAAGCAGCGGCAGGTGCAATCTCAGAGGCTTCCTGATACTTCGAGTCTAACCACTAGTCTCTTAGGGTTCGGAATACACACACATGAACACGCCATATAAAGTATACACACACGCCGCAGGAAAAGCAAACGACGTTAGGTTAGGGAAGCAGCGGTCCCAGGCCAGGGCGGCCATTCGCTTGTGTGCCGTGCATATATGTTTAGGCATGGACAAAACACTCTCTAGAATAACAGCAAGTGTTAGCCGCGGGCACCCAGGAGAGCACGAGATCTCGGTCATGTGTGGGAATGAGAGATACTCCACCATCACCTCATCAAACACACACAGAGGAAACAAGTTCACCGGGACGAGGCATCCCACCTCACATCCACATTGGTCACCAGGAGAAAAAAAGGCATGAGAAAAAAGCCCGAAGAGCCAGTTACCGCAAGAAGGGGAGAAGTAGAAATACAAGTCAAGACGTAAGAAGGGACAGCCCCTTCACAAGCCGCACAGCAAACACACCAGCAAGGCAACGAACCATCAACGACGAAAGGCGACACGAGAGTAGGAGAAGAAGAAATCACGACGAAAAAAAGACACAAGAGGCATACATATTCCCACAAAGCCGAAAACGAAAAAAAAGCTATACATGTATCTTCCTCCCTCTCCATATTCCGAGAGACGAAGACTTGAAAAAAAAAAAAAAAGCAACCAGCAGATAAAAAAAATGAAGAATGGATGATAAAAAGAAGAACAGGGGAGCCAGAATAAGAAGACACAGACAAAGCCCGCTTGGATTCACCCCACTCCACCAACATGGAATATCATTTCGGATCACCCTCTGTCAACGGCCTCATGAGCGCGTCCACAACCCCAACCCCTTTCCACCTGAATCTCTCCGTCCTCATTCCTCTTTGTGGCGCAAGTCAACTGTCACAAAGGAGGGCCAATGACACAGACGAAAAGGAGAAAAGGAAGGGAAAACCTTCAGAAGAAAATGGGAGTAATATAAGGAATAGAGTGGCATGAAACACCCCCGAGGCCCTCGGAAATGTTATATCAATACAAAGACGTGATTTCGAATACACAGCTCGGTTTGAAAAATGAAGATAGAAAAAGTGTTTTATTGTAGTAATGACAGAACCGACACCGATGGCATCGAATTGATTGGGTATTTGGAAAGCAAGAGAAACCGGGTGAAAGAGAATCGAGAGAACGAAAAAAGCCAAGGATCATGTCTTAGATGATTCTCCTCGAATGGCAGGGCACACTGCCCGCCGTCAAGGAAAACCACGTAAACAGTCAAAAGGACCCCCAAGGCCTTTACGACTGGGACTTCTTCAGAGTTTCTTGGATCTCCTTCTTGAACCGCTCGTTGATTACTCTCCGGTTGACCTTCTGGGTGGCAGTCACCAGCGCATTGTTGGGAGTCCACTCCTCCTCGGTGATGAGGACGCCAGTGATGGTCTCGATAGGAGACAGGCCCGCCCGACGGGCAACGCCAAGCAGGTCCTTGAGCACGGCGTTGACCATCTTGGGGTCGCGGTGAATGCTGTGCTCCTCCACGCCCAGCTCCTTGGCCTTGGCCTGCAGCACCGGCTCGTTGGGCATGATAACCGCAATCGGGCGGTTGTGCTCGCCATCGCCATAGATCATGATGTTGGTGACAAACTGGCTTCCGCGGTAGATGGTCTCCAGCTTCTCAAGGGCGATGTATTCACCGCCCAGAAGCTTGACAAGGTTCTTCACGCGGTCGATAACCTTGAGATGGCCCTCGGGAGTGAACTCGCCAATGTCGCCGGTGCGGAACCAGCCGTCGGAAGTGACGGCCTTGGCGGTCTCCTCGGGGTTCTTGTAGTACTCGGTAAAAACGGCGGGGCCTCGCATGAGAATCTCGCCCTGCGGCGGGTTGCTCTCAGCATAGTAGTTGAGATCGGGAATGGAAACCAGCTTGACCTCGATGGAGGACGGAACAGGGCCAATAGCATCGCGGCTGAACTGCAGCGGAGAGCCGAGCGAACCGTTGGCGGCGGTCTCGGTGAGACCATAGCCGACCAGCATAGGGGCAACGACCAGCGAAAGGAAGTGACGGGTGCCTTCCGAGACGCCACTAGCGCCGTTCATAATGAAGCGGAGGCGTCCACCAGTCATCTCACGGACCTTGCTGAAGACGATGCTGTCGAAAACTGAGGCCAGCGGAAGCTTGTGCTTCAGCATAAAGGTCTTGTAGTTGAAAGCTGCCCAGAAGAGGTTCTTCGCAACGGGGCTAGCCTGGTCGACCTTGGCCTGGACACCCTTGCGAACAGTCTCCCAAACCTGAGGCACACCGACAAGAACGGTAGGGGCAAACTCGCGCATATCACCAGCGCAGTTCCGGACGAGAGTGTCGGAGAGTGTGCGCGGGCTACCGTATCCGAGGGTGCCACCGAAATAGAGCACCAGGTTCTCGAGGACAAGTTCGAAGATATGCGCCAGGGGTAGATAGGCGAGAACAAATTCGTTCTTGCTCACGCACTCCTCCACGCACGAGTAGAGACCAGTCACGGCGGCAATGACACCGGCGTGGGTGAGGGGAACACCCTTGGGAAGACCCGACGAGCCGGAGGTATACATCAGGCAGAAAAGGTCGTCGGCACGCGGAGGAACTGGCTCAACGAAGTTATCCTCGCCCAGCTTGCGCAGCTCCTCAACGGAGATCAGCTTCAGCTGGGGGTGGGCCTTCTTGAAGTCGGAAATCTCGTTGCCCTCGGTAAAGATGCTCTCGTCGTTGTAGATGACATATTTCAGGGTCGGAACAGCGTCGAGGGCACCGCTAACGGTCTTGAGGAGGTGGGGGTCGATAAAGATGCAGTCGATTTCCGACTGGGCAATAGTGTGTTGCACACCGGCGGTGCCGAGAGAGTCGTAGGCAGTCACGATGGCCATGGATTGAGAAGCACAGGCGTGGGCCATAGCAATCCAGTTCGAACTAGATTATTTCACAAACAGACGTAAAACACGGTCAGGGTTACAACATCCACACAGTGCCCTCTCTTTTCCGTCTCTCCTCCAGTTTGTGGGACGGGAACAAACTAACCTGGTAGCAGCGAAGATGTGAACGCGGCTCTTCTCCTTCAGGCCCAGCTTACGGAGACCAGCCCCAAGTTGCGTGATCTTTTTGAAGTACTGGCTGAAGGTAAGGTACTTGTACGGAGACAGCTCGAAATACTGCCACTTCTTGTCGACCATGGTCACCTCTCCCTCGACCATCTTGGGGACCTGCTTGATCTCATGGTGCATCTTCACCAGCGAACGGCTGCCGATGGCCTTCTCGTTCGGGTACAGGGTGGCCGAGTTCTTGATCAGAGCGAAAACGGTGTCGATTCCAGGGGCGGGAGTGGTGAGGAGGCCATTCTTGGCCTTGGGGTGGCGACGAGGGATGGTCTCTCCTGGAACTGGAGCACAGCCGGGCACTTCAACAGTATAGGGCGGCTTGTCCACAGCCTGCAAGGGCATGATACCAGTTTGCCAGGTCATTTTGAAAGTATTTGTATCTGGGACGTGGGGGAGAAAAATGAGAGTGTGGATGGAAAAGTCCTGGAGAGGCGAAAAAAGAAAAGAAGAAGGAGGGAGATTCGACGGCAAGAGAAAAAAAAACTATGACGATGGGATTTCCAGAAAAACAAAAACAAAAGCTATTCAAGAATTTTGTGGAGCTTTCTAGCGTGATGTCAGAGGTAAAAAAAAACAGCGCGGGAAAAAAAAATGTTGAGGAAGGAAATTGAGAATAAAAATGGTGGGGAAATGGAGTTTATAAGCTTCCACTTGTACGAGTTTCGCCAGTCAAGGCGTAGGTAGCTCGGGAATCACAAGAGCGAAAATACCAGAGGACCTTTTCAAGTGAACTACTCGTAGAGAAGAGGACTGCAGGCGGGATATGAAAAGAAAGAGTTAAAACAAAGAAAGAAAGAATTGGAGATAAACGCAAGGAGGCAAGATGATATTATGTGTCGGGGGGAGATAACGATGACTGGGTGGCCTGAAATGGAGAGGAAATCGGAAGGAAAAAGAGGGAGAGAGAGAAGCAAATTGCGCAGTTGAAAGTAGAGAATCTGGGATTTCGGTTGGTATATAAAGCTATTCGATAAAAGCGGGTTAGTTGGCGTCACTTGCATCACAGCTGTGGACAGGGCAGGGAGCGCAGAAAAATGCTACGTATGGCAGCATCACAATTTGACCAGAGCGGCGAAGACCCGAGTGGAAAAGTGGCACGCAAAACAGGGTTAAAAACCATCCAGTTTGGAATGCATCCGTCTTCATCTCCTTTTTGACCTCCATCCAGTTTTCGCTTTTCTGGGGTTCTCGGCTGCTTGTTTCATTTCTCTAACCCTAGAGATGGGTTACGGAGGGTGAAAACGAGTGTGCCCGCCCAGGAAGCCAGAATTGTCTGGAAAGAAATGAGGATGGCAAGAGCCAGCAAAACTTCTGCTCCGAGTCGCCTTGTATCAAGAAGGGAGAGCTCCAAAAGGAGCAAACGAAGCAAAAAAGAAGCTCGTCTCTCAGTCTCAGGACGAGCTCCGGGTCTGTCGAGGGAGCATTGCCAAAGTGGTGGAACGACACCATGCAAACACAAACACTACCGAAAGGGACAGCTGGTGGGGGGAAATGGGGGCCTACTAACAGTTTGCGACGGGAGATTTGCGGCTCAGTGACCGGGAGGGAGACGTCGTCAAGTGAGAATTGGAGAGATTGGGTTGGAGAAGAAGATGGCGAAGATGACACCTACTGGAAAGGAAGCCTCCAGTAGTAGTGAAGAGCAAAAGAGAAAGAGAAAGAGAGAAGACTGTGGCTAGTGAGTTGAGTCGGCGTGGAGGAAAGCACGGAGTTAGGAGATCGAGCACACGAGAGTCGCAGTCGGAGACGGAGCAGACGGAGACGGATAAGTGATTTGGAGAAGAAGAAAAAAAGTCGGAGACGGAGGACGAAGGAGGAAGCAGGAAGAAGGGAAAGGAAGAAAGGGAAGAAAGAGCTGGGATAAAAGAGAGAGAAGCGGAGGGGGAAGGCTTTTAAGCAAACGGCAGGTGGGTTGCGCACGAGGTACGAGTATGTGGTTGTACGAGGAAGGCAGGCAGGCGTACCTGACAAAATTGGGGGGAGAATGCAACTTAGCGGTTGGCACCAATTTACTCCGTGTATTCGCCTGGAGAAGAGAGAGAAGGAGCTAACGAGGAGGGGAAAGGGAAGGGGCGGCCAAGGAGCTAACAGTGGTTGAAATGGAGCAAATAAGTTGGGGAAGTGAGCAAGCGGCAGCTCCTAATTTTCTGTTTTATTTCTTCTTCTTTTTTTTTTTTTTTTTTTTTTTTTTTTTTTGGGGGGGGGGGGGGGGTGTTTGGGTGGAGGAGGAGGATCGAGGTGCAGGGCCAGGGCAGGGCATATGTACTGTACGCAGCATCGAGTTGATATGCTGCTCCACCCTCTGGAGCTGTCAAACATAAGCTGCGATGCAGTCCCAGAAGAGGCAGTCAGCACGTTAAGTCTAGGTACTGTACTGTACAGTCATTACACTACACTGTGACATATGCAGAAGGCTGGAGAAGGATGAGCTCCTGTTCCAAGGGTGACTTGGCAAATGCAGCTTTCCGCATATTAAACAGAGGTACCTCCACAATCAGATGACGGTCAGAACTACAACACCACGACAGGCTGACAAGGACAGCAAGACGACCAGCCCTGGACTTTGGAGACAGGCGGACGTAATGCAAGGGGGGGCGAGATAAGAGAGCAGGGTGGCCAAGCGGAGGGAACAGAAAAAGAACCCGGCCTGCCTTACGCCGCCCAGAACCACAGAATCACCAGGCTCTGGTTCGTCGTTTGTGTGTCTTTTCGCCACTCATCTCTCCCACTCTCTGCCGCCGCCGCCCGCCCGGACTTTAGGCGCAGGCAGCCGAGAGCGGATGAAGTCTGTGTTTGTGGAAGCGGTGTCTTGATGATGTGTTGGGCCACCATTGGGGGAGGCTGTACAGTACATACACTCTCCTGCCTCCATTGGAGTTACTTGGTGTCGATGCATGCAAGTACTCCAGACCGAATATGCAAGAAGAGGTCACCTGCATTGCCAGCGAGATACATACTGTACATGCACCTTGTACCTCAATATGGAGGTCGGCAAACTTGTAAGTTGTAAGAGAACGAAAAAGCAGAGCGAGATTTGGGTCTTGGCGGATGGCGAAGCTGTGTGCCGCAGGATTTCCGGTTTAGCGAGTTTTACAAAGGAGAAACACAAAGCACAAAGCACTTTTTGTTAACCGTTATTATGGGCTGTTCTCGCCCAGAAGATGAGTTGACATGGTGACATGGATGGTTTTTGGCCAGGCAATGGAGCACAGAGAGAGAGGGACGAAGAAGACGGCCAGGAGACGACCAGGCAAAAATAAAATTAAATAAATAAAAATAAAGTCGAAAAGAAAGAAAAAGGAAAAAGGAAAAAGAGGGGATCTGCAGCAATGTTGGGGATTCGGGTTTTCTGGGGTCCCCATTTTCGCGACTAGTATTCTTTGGTCCTAGACCGGGAAGTTCAGTACTCCGTAAAAGGCCAGCAGCGAGAAGCGTTGGCGTGTTCTATCTTCTCGGGCTCTGCTTCGGCCAACCGCAGTAATCTTACGCGCTGGCGGGACTCTCTATGACACGAGCAGACAGAACTGGACACCCCAATTCGGCGGTGCCACAGGACTGGAAAATCACCGCCAAGTATCTCCAAGCCTCAACCAAAGCTTCCCAACCAGCCAAAGCTGAGCGACAGATCCTCACCAACTCAAACCTCGTGACGAGTATATCCATCATCCAGCGCCATAAGCCTCCCGACGTGGCTTCTTCTGTCTCTTAGGGTTTACACTTTGCAGTCCGAGCGATACGATATGCGCAGCTTGTCGACGTTGGATATGCAAGTTCCCTCTCAAAAAGAAAGCCGTTGATAGTGTGCATTTGGTGCCCCAAACGAGACTCCGGGCAGGATTTAGTACCGTCACCCGCCCTGATCAGCTGCAGATTAGCCAAACTAGGCATCAACCCCATACCAGCCCCCCATCACCACCATCTCCCGTCCCAGCCTCCAACAAACCGGAATCAATTGGGGGCACAATGCCTCGTAATCCAGCACACAGTTGAGTAAGTCCCGTTGTCGTAGGTGCGGCGAGCCCTGGGTTGCCTCTCGACACTCCTGTGCGTCTAGCTGTACCAGAGCAGAAACGAAAGCGAAGTCCGACACTTACTCATACCCTCCATCCATCAAGTTGCCTGGCAACGAGGCGGCGCGGGATTGGTTCCGTGGTGTCAGCCGTCAGCCGTCAGCCGTCAGACCAAAAACCACTTTGGACCTGGTCCCCCTTTTCCCCCTCTTCAAATAGTCTCCGGGCGAGCAGCAACTCTTCAAGCTCTAGGCGGCATAGCATAGGCAAAAATGAAAATATAATTGAACATCACGTCCCAAACAGGTCTTCCGGTGTAATGTCCCCCGATACCGGCAGTCAGCTACTAACACGGCCCCTAAGATGTCCGAACTGAGAAAGCTATGCGGAATGCACAGCGGCAGGGCAGACGAGACTGAGTGTTTGGGGATGAGAGAGCCCTGCCGGATCTTCGGTCAAAGAACAAATCACCATGGCCTGCGTTTCAACCGTGGTGGGCACCTTTCCGTTCCTCCTGTGAACAGGACGGTGAGTCAGTGTGCGGCCTCATCTATCAACCTCTGATACGAGGATTAATACACCAGATATCAACTGGGGCCTGCGCCCGTGTTCCGCGTTGTTCCCCAAGCCCCCCAACATCCAACATCCACGGCACATTGCAACACGGATTCCCACAGCCCAATATCACCCATCCAGAGCCGCAATCTATTACTTGTCTGTGTTGGTCGTAGTGGCCTGCAGGTTTCATATTCATGTCCCCTGCATGCACACCACCCTCTTCAGCCCAGAACGAGACACCAATAGCGAGCGAGCGAAACGGGATACAGAAAACGGCTGGCGCTGGGTATAGTCGAGAACCGGTAGATTGTGGCGTTGCTTTCCCTCCTCTTATATTGTCTTCTTGGCCTCGCTACGGTCGTGTCCTGCGAGTGTGCTCGTCAAAAGTGTGGGAAGTATGTCAGCATAGAGATAAAGAGGCCGCCCGTCAATGCGGACATCTTCGCCCTCCGCTTTTTTTCTTTTCTTTTTCTCTTTTTTTTTTTTTTGTTTGGTGGGAATAACATCCTGGACGATCGACCTCTTTGTGGCCTGGTCTGAAGCGCACAGAGTAAGAGTGGGACCCCGGCAACGCACCTTTTCTGTGTGATTTCACCAGGCCACGATCAGTGGACGAACTTCATCCCGACCGCCCGCCCTACACAACAACACTGGCCTGTTGGGGCGAGATGGGTTTTTTGGGGGGGTTTTCATTTTTTTTTTTTCTGGAGCTGCATAACCCCGTCGCCAATTTACATCACAGCCTGCACTCACCCACCCGGCTCTCTGAGCTCTCTCCAGCATAAGAACAGTTTATGTTCATGTATGTCTTGAAAGAACCAAGCGAGAAGAAAACTAATCTTATGTCTTGGCCGTGTGTGTGGCTGTTCTGTGCTTCTAGGCTTCTCGCTTCATCCTTCTTTTTGTTGAACTTCTGAGACCTTGACCGAGGGGGACCGCCCATCATCAGCCCCGTTATGAACACATCTCGTTCAGGCCGCCCATACAAAGTGGTACTAAGTGAGCGAGGACTCCAGAGAAAAGAATCACCTGTGCTCCACTCTCTCATTTGAGGAAACCCACCTGAGTGGATAATTCGTCAGGCCTACCCTGGTTTCTGGGGGGAAAGAGCCATATTGCACGCTTGATTGTCAACCCGTGAGGTCTGGAATTGCATGAAATATAACAGATAGGGTTAGGGTGGGGAGCAGACTCCTCAGGTTTCTCATCAAGAAATTCCTTTTCAGAAGGCTTTTGTCTGTTTCCAGCGCAACAAGCAGACCTGCAAAGGCTGCGATGCACATATCCACGATGGTTGGTCTTCTTGTCCCCCCTGACCAACCAATGCCACCCTCATTTCGGGTGTGTTCTGGACCTCCTCCTCAAAACTCGCCCAGAATGCAACACTGTCCGTTTCTGGAGATGTACAGCAAAAAGGCCAAGAATCTTAAATCTTGGGGGTGGTGGTGATCAGCCAGTCAAGGCTCGAGGCCCGAGAGGAGGCCCACTGGGAGGGATTTCCTGGCTATCGCGTATTTGAACAATACCAAGATGGATGGAGAAGCAGCAAATACCAAGAAACGGGGTAAAGAAACCATGCGAAAACTGGGGAAATGGAATAAGGGGGGGGAAGAGAAGAAGACCTTCAGGTCACTTGCGCTCAGCTGGGCTTGCTTGTGTGTGTGTGAAAATGTGCTCGTTCATCATCAAAGCGACCGTCTGAGTTGGGACGGATGTGGGGACTGCGAAACCCTCACAAGACCGGATTCCAGCCAGTAGCATTTCCAGGCGAGTCTATCCTCGTACTGTCGCGATAATTGAGTGCCTGAAATCTTAGGAGTTTGGTTTTGACCCCCTTCGTGATCAGTTGTGATCAAGTCCCCATCCTCTTTGTCTCTCATCTAGCCATCACCGAACTGAACCAGAACTCCAACAGAAAGATACCAGCACGATGTGCCATCTCGCGAAACCGGCTGCATACTCGTACGAGCAGACCGGTGAAATCGGGCGATTCCACCGCAGCCCTGCGGACGAAGGGTAATTTTATCTCCGGGAGTTAGCTGTAGCGATGGCTGCCATTCCCGAGGGAAAATGCGAAAGCTCGTTTGTCCAGCCCCAGCATCCCCAAAAGCGAAGAACCCCGCTTTCCAGCCTTGACACGTATGTACTGTACGTACTCAACCTCTGATCTGTTTACCGCATTATAATGGCTGCTGTCAGGCCGAGCGCTTCCTCGAGAAAGGGCAGAGAACCCGGGCGAGGTATCCAGGCATGAAGAGGCGCCCTTTCGGGCTCTTCTTGCCGTTCCGTCCCGCCAAGCAGCGGTCAATGGATTTCGGATAGTATGACTCTCATGGATAGATATATATTGAAGTGTCTGGGAATCTACACGGGCACTGAAGGGTATATCCATAAACATGCCATCGTATAGCAGTAACTACTTAACTGGCATCCAGCCCCCGTGAAATGCTGCGAATACATTGAACTGACGCCCCCCACATAGTCCCGCTTTTTGGTCGGGGGGCGGCGGCACCTAAAATCCGGGGAAGATATGCCCCAAGCTGAGCGCAACAGGAGAGAGTTACGAACATGTGCTCGAAGAGAACCACGCGAGACCTCTCTAGTCCGGGGGAGAAATATCAGCACACCGGCGACAAAAAGGCTGATCTAGTAGAAGGAATTCTCGAATTGACTGGAATGGGTACCGGGCCTCGCTTCATATGCTCTCAACGTCGTGTGCCTCTCTGTCCACCTCGGTTCCGCTGTGTGGGATCGGAATGCGACGGTAGGGACGGCGGTGGTGCCCAGACCCTAATTGCCCAGCAACAAGGGTTGGCTCTCCACAAAGCAGCCCCAAGGCCATCGAAGAGGACGACTCCAAAGCAGACAAAGGGAGAAGAAGAAGACCAAGGTCAGACACAAAGTTAGATTCCAGCTTTTCTTCGAGAGATGCAGCCAGTCTCCACTGCCTCGCTGCATATCACACTAGAAACTCCACACAATCCTTCTTCTCCAAACCAAGACAAGCGAGCTGAAAAAGCCAGAGAGAATCTCCAATTCGCACATGTGAAAACAGAAAACCAGCACTGGAATCACGTTTCGTCCCTGATCTGATCGGAAGACATTCCAGTGACCCGAGGCTTTCCCACGAGTTTTCCGGTTTTTCTGCGTTGCCGCGATTGCTTTCCTGACCGTTTGGGAGCCTTCACACCCTTGGTTCCGAAATATGGAACTGTATCTTGCTGCTGGACTTCCGTCGAGCTGGCATCAACCGAAGTGCGCTGCTTATTGCCGCCAGAGTCTGTCTGTGCTGAACCGGCGGTGCCACCCCAGAGGTTTGCGAGTTCTTTTGTGTCCCCAAAGAACGAGAGCCTTTCCTTCCGGCTATCCGCCGGTATCCGGGTGTCCCTCGTGTGCCATGCTCCACACTGTATCCGGCCAATGCGGTGCTCGGTAGATGCGTACTCGCTGCATGGGTTCGTTTGGCTTCGCTTCTGTTCAACCTGTGGCAATGCTAGAGCCTCACTTTCGGCTCGCACACAATGAGAACCTGGCAGAGAGCGGCACACAAAAAAAGCGTGGCAAAGCCGCCTGTTGGTGTTCGGGTTATATGGAGACGGAAGGGAATGACACGGAGGCGGCCCAGCATGGAAAACCCCACATACAACGGGCTTCCAGGGGCTGGCATATCTGTCGCTCTTTTTTCCACGGTTGGCTTTTGAATCGCTGACCCCATTTCACATGATTCTCGGCGTGCAGGGCACATACACACATATATCTGGAAGTGATCGTCGGTCCGGCCAGATCTGATTTCAACTGAAAAAAAAGGAACCCGCTCACTGCCCACCACCAACCCTTCAAAGAGACACAAACACAACGGTCAATGTTGCATGACCTAAATTTATCTCGTCCTTGCTGTGCGGGCTTTTTTTTGCAAACCCTGATTGTCCCCGGTTTTCCTTCCCTCGGCTCCCCCCCGCCTTGTTCCCAGGGGCTTTCGAACTGTCCGGCGCAGCAGGCCGGCGGCACGTTGACAACCGTCCTGACTCTTCTGCGCCTCCGGCATTTATAGCCAAGCAGAGTTCTTCCGCGGAAGAAAAAAGCACGAGATGCTGCTTGCACTATTCACTATATAAAAGACGGCATATGCGACCTGCCCTGCACAACGTTCCTCTTTAGTGTGTCCCTGCGGACCGAAGGCGAGAGCGTGCTGCCGAGGCTGATCAGATGTCAAACACCCTCTAATGAGACCTGCCAATGCTGGAGACCCTGCGCGTCTTTCCGCTTTGAGGCTGAGGACTAGAAGAAAAAGAAACACGAAACACGAAACACAAAAAGTCAGAGCCGGCTTCTCCTGACTCCATGTACTGTATAGAGCTTCGGGCCAGCCCTTCGCGATCCAGCCTTACTGGGTTGGCCGGGATAATATCCAATGGCGACATACACCAGTAGCCTGAATCTCACCAGATCTACATGGCCAGCAGCCAGTCAGTCACATGCTAGATTTGGGGAGGCTGTTTGCTCGTATACCCCCCAGAGGTTGACGTTGGGTGTCTTGCCATCAAAGACACACTTGGCGGTCTCAATTGGCAGACACAATCTGCATCCCCAACGTAAGTCGGCTAACCAGACCCCTTGTTTCTGGGCATGCTATTGTTCTGCTGCCTGACTCCTGCATACACGCTCCCCGGTATGTGTCCGATAGGCCGGTGTCCGGCTGGAGATAGCTGTGCATTCTAGGGTTGGTTAGGGTTGAACATCACCCACACGACCAAGTTCTGACGGAAACGAATGACAAAATTCCAGCGGTCGACGGAGTGGGCGGGCGCGGAGAATTACGGGACGAGAAGAAAAAGTCTGGGGGAAATCGTCGAGCCAGGTCTTGGAGCAACGCGGGTTCTGTTGGGCCGTGAACGATGTGGTGTGATTCGTTATCACGGACATAACGCCGTCTGGCTCGACTCCGTCCGAACAGTGGCAATACTCTCTCTCCCATCTCTGGGTGTTTCGCTCGAGAGTGTTAATATCCTGCCAATCCACGTCAGATTCCGCCGTGTAGCTCTCTATAGCCATATTGTCTGATGGAAACCTTCTGGTTATCGTGGTTCCCGGCGGTAAAAGTCCGGAACCGGGGCCGCCCCCAATCCCGACACACACGCAGATGTGGTAAGCTGACGGACTGTGTTGTTTGTTCATATCGAGCTCCTTTCGTGTCTGATAGCAGCAGTTCCAGGCCTGCATCCAGGCCCAGAAGGGGAGTTTCTGCTTCCCATCTCACCGTGGCTGCGATCTGCTTCCTGCGGGTCCAACCGGATTCACGGGCGGACTATCCTCCCGCTTTCTCCGCCGCCCCCCCCCATCCCGGCTCCACCACCAGGACACAGGCGGGTTATGTCTCGGTTTAGTTATAATCCCCCGACGAACTTGCTCTGTTGATTCCGCCGAGAGCAAATCTGGGCGAGGAGCCTGAGTCAGTCTTGTCAGCGCTCTGCGTGGGTCTGACGCTGACGACTTAGCAGCTTGGTTTTAGCTGTCCTGAGGCTCTGGAGGAGGATGCTGACGTGGGCTATCTACTGCCAGTAGAGAGCCCCAGTTTCTGCCTATCATCGATAAGCCTGAAGGGAAAGAGAAACAGGTGTGCAATCTTCTCCCAACAAAAATATTTCTAGACCTCTCACGAGACTGGTTTCCCACTACAACTGCAGCTATCATATCAGCCTCGTATGTTTCTTTCCTTTTTTTCCTCCAGGGTCTACCGAGGTTATGAAGCCTCCCTGTGGCGGAAACGCTCGCTAGGACAAGAGAAACCAAGGTGTCTCTGACAGTAAAATGCATGCATATCGAACATCCCTTGTGGTGCCGTATGCGGGACACTACTCTCAGTTCCCCCCCAAGAGAGAGAAGATTGCGGGCGAGACACGAACGATCTCTGAGCCACAGATATAATAATATTATATATGGGTGTCTTCCATTTTGGCATCATCATCAAAGAATATGCACGGCCCGCATTAGACGGAAAAGCGCCTCCAAATGGCGGCCTGGCCACCCGCCCACCGAGGACCCTTCCACAACCTAAAGAGACATGCTGTGTTCCAGACCGACATTCCGCTCTACGTGGTTCTGTGGTGGGCTGTTCGTCTGCGGGGTACCCAGGCGTCTGATGACGACGGTTCGCCCCTCCCGGGCTACAGTGTGAGCCCGGGTGCGTTGGGGGAATGACCGGGAGGTAGCCCGGAACATACGATGAGGGGAATGGAGGGAATTTGCTGTCCAACAGGCCGGCGGCTGTCTATCCCCCTTAAAAGAGTCACAAGAGTGTTTGGACAGAAGAGGCCGGAAGTGAGACAAATCCCATGCCAGACGGCGACATACCTATACGCACATACATATGCACAAATATGGAAATACGATATGAAGCTGGGAATCCGGGCTGCTATTAATCCGACATCTCTGTTAGAGAGATGGAGGACGGCCCATGGAGACATGGAAAAGCTGAACGACACAACAAGAACACGGACACATATGACAACCTAAACCCAAAAAAAAAGACAAGAAAAACAAGCACATAACAGAATGGAAATCCGCCCTGCATCATTGTGCATGATCATGAGACATAAAATAAGGAAGAAAAGTAACTAGAGAGAACAAGAAGAGCAAGTTCCAACCACCGAGCACGGCTATTATTTTCAATGATGATGGAGAGAAAGATGAAGTAAACCGCCCGTAAAAAGAGATATAAAAAGATCAAACAATATTATCGAAGTGCATGGCCACCATCGCCATTCTGCAGCCAAACCAGGCTTATCGAGGAATCAAGAAGAGAATAATAAGAGAAGCCACCAGAGATAACCGACAGGAGACACCGAAGCATGGATGCGGTCAAAATTGAAACTTGACAGGAGGGGAATACATGACTTGAAGACGGAAAGAAAAGCAAGGACGGTGTTCTTTTGGCAAGAAGAGTGTTCCTTGAGGGGTTGATATGAGAGGAGAAAAGAAACTGGCATGGCTGCACCAACTTTCTCTAGGCCGTCCGCCGGAAGAAGATCATATACGGCACATGAGTACCGTTCTTCTTGAACACCGACTCATGGATACTGCCCTGCAGCCGCGACCCAATGGTAACCCGCGTCACCGTCGAATCGTTGCAGAGGTGCCAGTTCTGCGTGGTGGCCTGGCGCTGCTGCATGTCGCGCACATACGAGTAGTAATGGCCGCTGCCGAGCGTATCGCCGGCGTGCACAATGACCGCGTAGCACTGGTAGTTGGCCGGCACGTCGAACGCAACGGCCGCCGCCTCCTCCGCCGCCACGCCCACCCGCTCCGCGTTCGGCACGCACAGCGCCGACATGTCCATGCGGTCAAAGTCCCACGTGACCCGGTGCAGCAGCTTGCGCCCCGTCTCCGGCGAGAACCGCGCCAGCGAGATGCACAGCAGCTCCGGCAGCCGCGCAAACCGCGCCCACCGCCGGCAGCCTTCCTTCTTGCACTCGTCGCACTTCTTGTCCGGCACGTTCTCGAACCCAAACGACTGGCTCATCAGATCCAGCAGCGACAGGTCGCTCGTGTTGTTGCGCGGCGGGTCGACGACGATCGGCATCGAGATGCTCACATTGCGCACCGTGTCTTTGCAGTGGATGCACTCCGAGTAGCGCACAACCAGACTCTTCCAGTAGTGGTCAACGATTGACCGGTTCAGCTTACTCCACTCGGCCCAGTAAGCCATCGCACCGAGGAGTGTGCCTGTTTTCTTCGAAATGGCCTCAGACATGGCATATCCATACTGATCGCGGTGCCGGTTTGTCTCGTCATCCAGGTGGTCAAACAGGAAAGTCATAAACTCGCACGCGTCTTGTTGGCCACTGCCACCAAAGATCTGACCAACCTTGCCTTTGCGGCAAAGGTAATTCGAATATTCCTAAAAGAGAAGAAAGAGGTTAAAATGGGCGATATTGACGAGGAAATAGGAGGACAACTTACCATCAGTGTATGGGCGTTCATAACTTGCATCTTTCCCGTCTGCATCCACTGGAACAGATTGGCAATGATTTTGAGCATCAGCTGTGGCGGGTCTTGCTCTTCCTGCTTCTTACGCGGCACCACACAGCTTTCGAGATTCTTGCCATAGCTGATGAGCTGCTGGCCGAATCCCGGCGACATGCGCATGACTTGCAGAGACGAGTTTGCGTAGCACCAGTTACCCGGGTTGTTAAGGCCGGTATAAAACGGTCCTGGCGTGGCGCCACCGACGCTCTCGCCGTAGGAATCGGCCGCGTCCCGAGGGTTGAGGCCCGTGAAGCTCGGGCGAGGAAGCGCCGGTGCCGGGCGGGTGGGCGGTGCAGGAAGAGGAGAAAACGGCGAGTTTCGGGGGCTGCTGGCCAGGTTGGACGACGGCAACGGCATGGCCGAAACTGGGACCGGGGGTGGGGGATACACCGGCTGAGCGATGGGCGACGCCATCGACTCGCGTTCAGGGACGACTTCGGGAAACCGCCGGAGGAAGTCCTCGGTGGTCCGGACAAAGTTGGGCGAATTGGCGGTCTCGATATCATCGTTCTCGATCGTGGCCGTCCACTTCTTGACGTCTTCCGGCTTCAGCGGATGGATCACATACTTGGAGCTCCTACGCCGCTTCGCCATGAATCCAGCCGACAGTGGCCCAGAACTAGAACCTCCAACATTATTCGCAGAGTCGCTTGCCTCCCGTTTGCGAACAATACCGCTGGTTGACGACGTCTGTAGCGAGAACCGCCCCATAAGATCGGTCCAAGCATCCAAGCCGCCATCCAGAAGAACTGGCTTCCGCTTCAGTTCCTTTCCGTAGTTGAGATAGACCAAGGCTCTGTACAGCGTCTTCAGGGCTGCCAGCTCGGGGTCTGTTGTCACGATGCGCGGGAGCGACGTTGAGTCTTGGTTGTAGAGTACGACTAAATCAAACGTGTCGCGGCGCTCAAACAGATTCTCTTCAGAGCTTGGTCCAATAACCATGGCCTCGGCAATCTCTGATGCCGACATGTCCTCACGGATAAGTACCGGTTCGATACAAATGGTGGCATGCGACATGATGTGGCCGTCGTCGAAGCTGTCGCGGGAACGGACATCGATAAGGAGGATCTGGACTCCCGACGAGGTCCTCCGCATAAGTTCGACCAGGTCAGACGCTTGGATCGTCTCACCAGTGGGAAACTCAACCTCCTGCGGCGGGGCAGGAGATTCAGTGATGGTGGGCACTGAAGACGGAGGAACGCGCGGGAAGTAGCTGGTCGAATCGTGAACGAGCTGGCTTGAGTGGCTCGGCGTGGAAATGGGAACTGAGGATATCGAACCGGTCCGGCTGAAGAGACCTCGCGGAGTGCTCGAAGGGAGTTGGGCAGCCTCGTTTGAGAGGGTTCCGCGGGCGGGGCTATAGATGGCGTCGGGGAGCTTGGGGAGGTCCGGAATATCCGTGGCAGCAGCTGACACCCGTGGCTTCATCATGCTGGAAGGCATGTCGCGTGGTCCCATGACTCGCGGGGCCATGGGCATCTGAGTATTGACCTTCAGTTCGGGGGTTTGGCCAGGGGCGGGCTTTGGGCCGCCGAGACGGGCGAAGCGCTCGTGGAGGTCGTTGGAGTTGGGCACACGAGCAGTCGCATCGCTAGGTCGAGATTTGTGAAGCGCCTTTCCATGGAGATTATTCGGCTTCGGTTGAACAGTAGGTTTTTGTCGCGGGGAAGGCGGCGGCGCCGACGCATCGCCGCCGACTCGGATGGGCAAAATGTTCGGGGACGAGGCTTCCCGTCGGTGGCCGTTTGAAAGCGCTAGAGACACCGCGGGGGAGGGGGCCACGGCAGAGCTGGGGCGCACGCCGCTGCGCGCATTATCGGCGACGATATCGGCCTTGATCTTTTCGAAGCTCGCATGCTCAGCATACACCTTCGTTTTCAGGTCCTCATACATTGCCTTTAGGTCCCGACGGTCCTGCAACATGACTTTGTCCTTGTGGCTCGGAACGACTTGCGCGATGACGATAAAGGCCTGGATGTAGTGCACAAACGCTCGGTCGGGCTGATGAGACAGGTCTCGAAACGACTCGGCTTGTCTCAGAAATCCATGACCAAGCTCCAGCACCCGGCGCAGCGGCGTGTTGGAATCGATATCGACGGTGACAGAGGTGAGGTCGGTGATGTGAGGAAGAGGAGGGGTCGAGCCGGATCGCGACGGGATGTCGGGTTTGGAGAAGCCATTGAATCCGTGCGAGTTGGAAGCCCGCGGTAACGCCATGGCTGCCGGGACGGTTTGGGACGCTGCTGGACTCATTCGCGGCGTGTGGCGCAAGTGATGGCAAGAGTGAAAAGTGGAAAGAGGGTACTGCGATGACGAATACGCATCAATCGGGACTTGGCGCTTAAGTCAGATGAGCCGCGGAAGATTTGAAGGTTGGGGCGCGGCTAGAGAAGAGTCAAGAGCATGCTTTGAAGAGGAAAGTGAGAAGGAGTCAGGCAGCGAGAAGACTGAGAGCAAGAGGACGAGAAGAAGAGGTGAGGAGGTGCTCAGAGGACAGGAAGACAGCCAGGATGTGAGAGAGGAGAACGAGGAGGTATCACATATAATAACACATTAAAGAGGGGAGTATTCGGCGATAGACAATAAGAGAGGGGCAAAGAGAGAGGAAGGAGGATCAGTCTCCCTGAAATGAAAAGAAGCCCGTGTGTACTTCAGGGCCAGAAGAGAGCAAACTGAACAAGCATACGCAATTTCGAGAACAAAGAAAAACCGAGGCAGGCTATTACAAAACCAGGAAGAGGGAGACCGCTAAGGGAAAGGGAACATTTTTGGTAAAAAGAACCGGAAAACAAAGAAACCCCCCAAAAGAGAAAGGATGGTAAGAATAAAAGAAAAGAAAAAAGAGGGGAGGGGAGGAGGGGGGGTAGAATTAAAAGTCCCGAAGCTCACAAATGGAGGATTTCGAGGTTGAGAGGATGTATCATGAAGGTTTTCTATAATTCTATCTTGGAAAAGGAACCAAGAGGATGACACTATCAGATGAACCCTGCAGAGTTGGTACAGAAGTGGATGAATAGAGGTACACTGACATTGCAATGTTCTCTGCTGAGCTACATGTATATTTTGCGGTTTTGTAAGTACCTCTGCCTCCTGCACCCCGCCAGGAACACTTTAGTCATACCAGCTGGCGTCGGCTGGTGCCAGGTGCAAGCCGCCGGCGCATCCTCAGTTTAGGGTTCGGGTGGCTTAGGGTTTCAGGGCTTCTGTCATTAGGGTTCTCGTATAACGAGACTTACACTCCTGTTATAGCGACCTTACTACAAGTATCTGTCTCTGCTGCGTTTTCTGCTTCTTTCCTTTCCTGTTCTTCTTCCCCATCTCCTCTCTCACATCTCATCCATTCTATCTTCTTCTATCCAGGTATTGTCATTCATGGATGCAGTAGAATAGCAGGCCAATGCAATCGTACACGACTTGATCAACAACGATTCGATAACCGACGTGGATATGGAGACGTCAAAGCTTTTATTTGATATGCGGCCGGAGACGGCTCCCATCCAAGAGCCTTTGCCTGCTGATATGGGAGGCCAACGCCTTCGGATTGCCCATCAAATTGAGGAAGCAGCCCAGCTCTCGGTTCGTCAGAACAACCTCCTCTCCAAGTTTGATGTCAGCTTCATCATGGCCATGCCACTTCACGTCCTAAAGGGCATGCCAGCCGATGCGTTTGCTATCTTCTCTGTGCAGACCCAGGACCTTGTCAAGATCTGTCTGTGGATAGTGTCCCCCCTCTTCTTTCCCCCGCCCCCCAACTCTCTCAAAGCAAGAGATACACTACGACTAACACATGTTCAGTCCTGCAGATAAGCACAGGTGTTGATATCGGGTTAAACAATCCCGATGACCTCTTGGCAAGCACAGCGCCGCGCAACAACTCGGAGGCCGAAAAGTGCATGGCTTGAGAGCGGGATCGGTGCTTCATCCTAGGCAGAGGGAGCCCAGCCGTCCGCCGTATTGTGCCGTTTGCGGTGAGCAAGAACACGAAGAGCCTCCGCAGACTTGACGGGGACACCGAGGTCTTCAAGGCACTTATGCGCAAGGAGCAAAGACCCCGCCAACCCCGTGCCCGTGGCGAGCAAGGTGGTCTGTTCTAACAAGAGCTGGAATATGCTGCCCCTAGACCACCAACTTGCTGGGTGCTGGGTCAAGGGGTGCCTCGCGTTCAAGTGTTCTGGACATCGCCCCTGACAAGCAGCCAGGTATGGCTACGGTGGCGATCCAGTTCGACTAGATGCCTCTACACCAGCAGCCGAACCAAGGAACCCCGGGGGCCAAGAACTGGGAAGAGAATGGCCTAATTTCAGACAGCAAGACTGAGAACTGGCTGGCGGAATGGAGAGACAGACCGCGTTACGACCCCGAGTTGAAGGCGATGGGCACTGCGCCTGACAACGATGATGACGGCTTCGTTGCTGCGGCCTACCCTTGCACGGGCCGGCTCCTACAGACAGGGGCCGTGTTCCACACCGTGCGGCGCTGCTGGGTCACCCGAGTTCCCTCTTGATTCCGACCAAGAAGACGGCGGATGTTAATGCTGTCAGTGGCTTACCGGAAAAGGCATTAGTCTTAGAGCCTGGGATAGGAAGTCGAATGTGTCCCCTGTTCACAGGCCGGAATCAAGCTTGACAATGCATCTTCTCACCCGCATTAGCATCCATAGCAAATCCATGAGAATCTGACTAGAATTCCCTACTGCCTTACCCCAAACCGGCCCTGTTCTTTGTTCACTCATTTTCTAGATCAGTCAGTTACTATGTATGTCCCGTAGAATCAGACAAAATTTCCGTACGGGGCTGAACTTTCCCATGTTTGCTTTGCTCCAAAATCTAGGGACACTTTGAAGCACTTAGGATTTTGAACAAAGAACATGGCCCGGGCAATTCAGGCCAAAGTCTCTTAGCTATGGTTTTCCTCACACCTAGAGTTTAGCCAAAAGCCGAAGAAAAACTTTTTTTTTCTACGGCGAACAAAGAAACTTACTACACACCCCCCTCAAACACATTCACCAGATAAGGCATTCAGGAGGACCAAAGGGAGAAAAAGCCGTGAAAATAGAAACAATAGATTTAAGCAAAGCTAAGATAGGAAAAAAAACAGAACTCTAGAAAGGTACCATTAACAAAGACACTACTTTCAAAGGAATAGGCCGTTTTCTGAGCGATAGAAAGGGCATAGCGAGGTAGTGTAATCTGCAGGGAGAGAAAAGAAGAAGATTGAAGAGGCAGTCATTGAGTCAAGAACAGAAAAAATGGAGCAGCGGAAAGCAGAAAGAGGAACAGAAGAATGGAATCACCGAGAAGCAGCAAACAAAGCGTGTTTGCAGCTTCCAGTACCCTAGCTTGATTGTTCGTCCTCTTCAGACATGAGGTACCAGGAGATAAGACACGGAAGTTGAGAGTGTTAGCCTGTTCAACCAAGATGCTGGCGACAGGAGAAAAGCGGTGTATTTGTGTGTGGAATCTAGAAGGGAAATCATTGGATTGTGATCTGGACAGCTCGAGAATGTATCTGTGTGTCTCATCAGCCCATCACATGAGTAGGGAAAATCAAGCTTCGTGAGAACACGGCGCGGAAAGTACTGTACGTAGAGATGCCATGCCGGTTCCGATATCCTGATCTAGGTAGTGAAGAACAGTGGTTGAGAAACGTTGCGGTAAGTTGAAGTCGTCAAGTGATGGTTCCTGGACGAAGATCAGCGGCTCCATCTTGGGTGGTAGAAAGAGGGGGTCTCTGTGGAAGAGGAATGCAAAAGGGAAAAAAGAAGAAATAGAAAAGAACAACTGATGGACAGGCGTGAGTTTGTATCCATCCTGTCTAGCGGGTAGTCGTGACTTTCTAAACGGTAAGAACTAGGCCGATAAGCTGAGAGAAGCAGTGAGCTACAGACAGACGGGTTTTGGCGCAATAAGGAATAAAACCTTCGTGAAAATCGTCAATCAAAGCACGGCTCGCATGTCCAAGGCAGGAGAGGACAAAACACGAGGCACACGTCGAAAGATGTTGAGAGGCGGTTGATCGATTGGAAACCGTGATGAACTCTCATGGAATCTAAATCGAAATCAAGTCGAAGGAATGCTGAGCGAGGGGGCGATTGGACCGAAAAGGAGTGCACCGAGACAGTACATATTTGCAGTTCGAGGAGCTAGAGGAGACGTGTTCCTAGAAAGCCGAGAGTCCAAAACAGGATCGGCCGGAAAAAAAAAAAGAGGTAAAGCGTAGAGCGAGAAGGACGGATGCTGAGCGCATGGAACCATCGTGGCGTCAAACTAGACACTGGAGTTAGATATTGTGTCCTCACAGATACACATAGATGTATGGGTGAACACTTACCTAGATCCTAGAACAGAAGAGAGGTCGGAAATAGAGATAAAACGCCCACAAAGAAACTGATTAGTGACTTTATATGGCCCGGCTACGGGAGAACAAACTGCTGTAAAAGGCATCGACAACAGGTGAGGCGAGAATCATACGCCCGCCAAAGTATCTCCCGTTGAGACCCTTGATGGCATTCTCGCCGCCCTGCACCTTGTCGAACTTCAGGTAGATGTCTCCCTTGGAGGTCGGATCGACAGAGATGTGCACCACATGGCCGTACTTCTCCTCGGCCTCCTGGCGCACATCATCTTCGAGCTCCTTGACCCAATCATCACCTTCCTCTCTGTTGGAATGAAAACGCCTTGTTAGTATTCTTAATTTCTTCTTCAGTGATGGATAGTGGGAGTTGGTATGCAGCAGCAGGCGAGGGGGGGGGATAACTTACTCTTCGGGGTCGAACATGTTCTTGAGCACAACGCACCGGCTAGCCATGTTGACATTCACCGGCAGTGGCTTAACCTCAGTGCGAGGCTTCAGAACAGGTCGGGGCTCAACAGCAGGGGCCGGAGCCGGCACCACGGGCTCGTCGGTGCGGGCCAGCTTGCGCATCAGGGCATCTCTGCTGTAATTGTTAAAGTTGACACCGGCCACATCAGTATCATCCAAAGCACTGGCTCCACCGGGGTTGCCGTGACCGCCGCCGCCACCGCCACCGGCGACTTTGTCGCTGTTGAGATTCTGCTGGGTGCGGCCAGCAACACCCGGGGCCGCAGATGCTTGGTTCCCGTTTCCGTTCTGGTTGTTGTTGTTATTGTTGTGGTTGTTGTTATTCTTGTCCGAATTCACCTTGTCATTTCCTAGGCCGACACGGATCGGACGACCAGCGAGATCAAACCCATTCATTTTCTCGAGGGCCTCTTTGGCCTGGTTCGAGTCACGGAACCTATAGGAAGAATTGTTAGTACATGGTCACAGTCTTCCAATGTTTGAAATGCGGAGAAACAGGGTGAGCTTACTGCACAAAGCCGTATCCGCGGCTGCGTCCGTTTTCATCTTTCTGCAGCTGCACATAGATGAGATCACCGAAGGGCTCAAAAACGGTTCTAAGATCCTGCTCGGTGACGTTGAAATGAATGTTTCCAACGTACAGGCGTTGGAACGAAGGCTGTTGCGGCTGGGGAGCAACCACAGGTTCGGCCCGGACTTGGCGGTTCTTCTCAGCCTCGGTGAGCTGCACAATAATAGGGATACCTAGGAGCTTTTGTCCAGTAAGTTGCAGAGCCTGTGTCACAGATTCTTCGTTCTTGAACTCAACGTAGCCAACGCTAGACAGAGGGAGAAGAGAGAGGTTAGCGAAATTGTAACAAGGAAAAGACAGGCGAAGAGAGAGGGAGGGAGAGAACGTACCCCTTGGAGCGCAAACTAATGCGGTCCTTGACAATCTGGGCCTCTGTAACCGGGCCAATCTTCTCAAAAAACTCCTTGAGCTCACGGGTACGGAGGCGAGCTGCGAGCTGCTGCACAAACACGGTGCGTCTGTCACGTTCATCCTCGTTGAGGTGGGGGGTCGAGTCTCGCTTGGACGACGGGTCGTAGTGATCGTCATGCTCGCGGTAGCGGCGGTCTCGGGAGCGCTGACGCTCCCGATCACGGCGGGAGCCACGCTCACGGCGGTCACGGTAGTCGCGGTAGGGGGGCTCGTCCCGGCGGCGAGACCGCGGCGAACGCGAGCGCGAAGGCGACCGGCCGCGGCGGCGGCGCGGTCCGCGACGGTCATCATCGTCGACGCCACCTCCGTTGCGGCTGGAGCTGCGGCGACGGCTACGGTGGCTTCCGGCCTCGCTGCGGGGGGATGGCTCCGGGTGGCTGATGGCGGACGGCGAGCCGCGGCGGCTACGGGTCGAGCTGTGATCCCGGCGGTCGCGGGGCTTGCGATCTCGGTCACGATCTCGGTCGCGCTGGTCTCGGTCGCGCTGGCGTTCGCGGCTGCGCTCGCGAGGGCGGTCACGGTCGGTGTTACTGTCCCGATCGCGGTCACGGCGGCCAGACTTGGAGGTGTTGTCATCTTCGGGAGATTTGGGTTTTTCGAGAGTGGGCTTGGCAGTTGCATCTAGCAATGCCTCAACATCAAGGGTGGCCATGATTTCCTGTGTATTATGAGAAAAGAGACACAAAAAGAAAGCAGTAAAAGTGCTATGAGGGAAGGCTTGTAACTGAAAGAACCAAAAGGTGTCAGTAGTTCAAATGTTTACTACAGTTTCTCCTAGGGGAAAAAAAGAAAGGAGGAGAGAGAGGAAGAAACAGTTAGTAAGAAGGGAAGAGGAAAAGCGAGATAAAACCAAATAGTAATACGAGAAAAATGAATCCTGTCAGACGGAGACAAAATAAAATGCTTTGAAGGTCAGAGTCAGATTGATGATACGGAAATGATTTTGCCTGAACACCAGATGAGAAGTGGGAAAATGACAGAATCACCCCAAAGCAGGTGAGCCTCCTCCACCTTTAAAAAAAATTAATTTAACAGGAACGGAAAGGAATCCATGAGTCAGCGATGTCGATTAGATAAGCTATATTGGGTCACTAGTATCGAGACATCTAACAGACATCTGTTCTAGGCAGGCACTGCGATGTATAGATGAGCTGAGATGAAAAAGAATATAGTTTGAAGGGGGGAAAACTCTGGCGAAGGATTATTTCAAACTTTCTGTTCTTCACCGCTCACATTCATGAATTACAGCTGTTTCCACCTTTGGTTACACGGCATCTTTTTGTTTGTCGGGAGCGTGAATGTGGCGTTCCCTCAATGATTCAAACCGGCTACTAGCGGGGGTGAGACGGAGGTTGACTGCCGAGATAGTTCATCAATATGTATATATATATATATATCGAGAATAATCACAACCACAACATCAAGAACTATAGAAAATGCAAGCTCATCATGATCAGTGCTGTCAAGGTGAGAATCATCCAGACTTATTCACGACTGGTTCGAGTATCATGTCACGGTAAAGCATTTCTAACGTCACGGGTTGGCAGACAGACAAGATGTATCAGCGAATCCCAGAGTTCATATTTCAAGGGGTGCTAAGCTAAATATATAGGAAAGTATTATATAAAAGAAGAATGATCAGATAGATCGAGAATGGCCCGGACTCGGACTCAAACTGACTGAATATCTGTCCAGGGATATATAATTATCGGGGAAAGAAAAAACGACAAACAGAGCAAACGGACATTCACAACATGCATCATATGACGATCGCCGGCTTTCCGTGGAAGAGCCCGGCGAATCACAAGCACATCCAACCACTAATCAAAAGCCTACAGGCCCGGGGCGGGAACCTTATCGGGGTTCCACCAGGGCTTGAAGTGCTCGCCCTTGGCAAGCACCTTGAGCTTGCAGCCAACGCCCTCGCAGCCAGCGCCGACCTGGTTGTTGCCCCACCAATCAATCTCAACACCGACCCACTGGACGGAGAAGAGCATGATGATGCCGGCAATGGCAATACCGGCCGAGAACGAGGCCGACAGCACAAAGTTGTACCGCGACCAGAAGGCGAGGTAGCGCTTGCGGACGTACAGCCACGAGAGGGCGGCAACGGGGACAGCGGGCCAGGCGTACGAGAAAGAGTACGGGGCGTAGCTGAGGCAGCCGTACCACAGAGCGACAGGGTGGATCTGGCGGATCACACGGCTGCTGGGGTACAACTTGTGGAAGCCCCAGTAGACGACCACCGAGACGATACCGAGAGGGAAACCCATCAGCAGCCAGCCGTACTGGCCGTGGTATCCGAACACACGGTTCGGGCCGACAGTTCCCCAAAGGACGGCAGCGGTGAAGAAGGTGGTGGGTCCGGGGCAGAAGAAACGCATAGGCGCTTGGGTGGTGCAGACATCCTCAATGTCGACCTGGACCTTGAGCACGGCAGTGGTGATGATGGTTGAGATCAGGGTCGCAATCATCTGGCAGGCGAAGGTCTGACGGGGAGGAATCTTGAGGTAGTGAGCAACCTTCAAGTCGTTGGCGAAAGAGAGAGCGTGGGCGCAGGTCACATAACCGAACGACTTGAAGAAGTTCATGGCCAAGGCGTTACCCTCGACCCAAAGACCACCAATGAACTCGGCGAGCACGTTGAGGGTGACCTGGACACCGGTGATAGCAGTCACGATACCAATGGGGATGACGAAGAGCAGGCACAGAGCGATACCGTAGAAGACGACACCGACGGTGGTGTAGGTGTCGTAGCTGGCGATACCGGCAACACCGAAGGCGATGGCAATCACGAGGGTGCCGAGGTACCACCACTCAGAAACTTCGGGGTAGGCAGCCATCAGGCGGTTATGCACATCCTTGTAGTTCTGGTCATCATCCTTCTTGTTGCGGAGAGAGTTCCACAGGTTCTTGAAACCCATGCTAACCTCATAACGGTGGAACAGGACGACGTGGGTGACAACGGCAGCATACACGGCGAAGAAAGCGCCGTAGATGAGGGCGTTGGCAGCACCAAGGTAAGGGGCAGAGTAGTCCATGTACTTCTCCAGATCGAACATACCACGCGAGTCGATGGCACGGCTGACGTTGTAGCGGTTGCCGAAGTGGTCGAACAGACGGTTGGTGTTGATCATGATGTATCCGGTGTTCCACGTGTTGGTGTAGTAGACGCCCAGGATGACGAAGCCGCACAGGAACATGCCGAGGGTACGGTTGAGGGTCGAGAAGAACGGCACCATGAGAGGGTCAAGGCCATCGAACAGCAAGACGTTCCAGTCGAAAGTGGGCCACGGGTTGAACAGACCCAGGCCGGTGTTGAAGCCGGTGAGGACTGTCAGGTTGTGGTTGTTGGGGGCGATCCAGGTCATCCACGAGAAGTAGGTGAGGATCTGGAAGATGTAGTTGGGGAACCAGAAGTACACGAACATGGCGGTGAACGACATGATGAAGAAGCGGAAACGCGACATGGTGTACACGCGCTTGAACGGGCCAGCGACCGGCGAGTTGTCGGTAGAGTGCATGGCATCGTTAAGGGCAATGGTGACGAGCGACGCCGGCCACACGCAGTACGAGGGGTACACGAGGAACCGGCGGGTCAGACCAGCCAGACCGTAACCAATGAAGTTGGTCGACAGGGCAATGAGGATCTGGTACTGGAAGTCGCGGGCATACTGCTGGTTGAAGAACTGCGGCAGCACCTGGGTCCAGACGATGTACTGGGTGTAGGGCAGCGACTTGGCGGTGTTGGCCATGATGGCGATGAGCATGTGCTCCTTCTTGTTGAACTTGCCGGGGTTAAGGCCGATGGGTCCGAAGTAGGGGATGTTGAAGACAATGTTGGGCAGGAAGCGCTCCCAGGCCTTGCCGATGGGGTAGGCGAGCAGCTGGGCGACGTTGGAGTCGATGTTGATGCTGGGCTGACGGATGGAGAACAGCTGGTTGATGGCGGCCAGCAGCACGGAGAAGAGGATACCGATGGTCCAGGCACGGATGGTACCGCAGGGAGTCTCCGGGTCGTCGGTGTTGTCGACGACGGCACGCACCTCGGCGTAGGGAGAGTTGTTGGTGATGAGGGCAGCCTCGATCTTCATCTCCCAGATGAGGTCCTCGTACTTCTCGGGGGACTCCTCGAGATCCTCGTTGTTGAGGAAGTCCTCGATACGCATGATGGTATCGTGGGGGAAGTTGGGGTCGGTCTTGTGGATAGCAAGCACCGACACCAACATCTTGCGGACCTCCTCGAGGGTAAGGTTGGCGGCAATGCCCTTGGCCTCGATGTAATCATCCTCGGTCACGTCCATGCGACCTTCCAGGCGGCGGTCGCCTTCATTGAGGTCGGTCGCGACGTGCTGTTTGGCCGGAGAGAGAGAGAGAGAGAGTTGTGCGTTAGCGAGAGCGGCGGGGAGATGTTCTCTCAACAGACTAGTCGCCGAGATGGATACGGAGTGAGTCACTTACAGGCACGGGGGCCTTCTCGTCGACCATGACGCCGACACTCGAGTCTTTGGCAGCCATGGTTGGCAAGTGAGAAGGGGAGAGAGAGAGAGATAGACCGAGAGATTGTCTTAATGATCCAATGTTGCTTTCTCCTTAAGCTGCTGGGCAGTCTATAAGGGTTGGAAAAGGGAGGAGGAGGAGGAGGAGGAGGGGATGAAGGGATGCTCTCAGGATCCTGGATCACGAAAGGGAAAAGAAAAGAGAATCTCGAGACCACTTGAGGGGGGAGACGGGATGGTCTTATATTCCCATATCCGCAAGGTAGGAGATTCGCATGCCTTTACGCCAACATATTAAGCTGGATATATGAAGGTCAATCAAAGATAACCATGGGGGTGGGAGGGAGACAACAGACAAGGCACACAAAGTCCACAGTGGAGCCGACGGACTGATAGGTTACAGTGTTTTATCAGAAGCATCAAATCAACCCAGTCGAGGCGGGGGGTCCTCCACAGCTCGCAACACACAAGAAGGCAATATCAGGGACGGGCAAACTTGGCGCTTTACGGATTACATTGCAGCATCAAGTTTAACAGGGACAGGAGAGAAATGGGAAAAGGGCAGAGCTTGGGACCAGGCCAGGGAGCCGTGGATGAGATTTGAAGGCGAGCAATGTCACCCCAGGGAGCCCAAACAGGAAGCAGGAGCACGATCAAGACTGAGGTGGGGGGAGAGGAGGAGGAGGAGAGCACCAAGACCAACAACAGCCACAGAGACCAGGCAGAGAGGGTGGAAAGGGGGGTGGGTGGGTAGAGAGATGAAATGGGGGTGTGTGACGAGGGGGATTGAGAGAGTTTGAGAGAGAGGCAAACTGCGAGAGAGTGTGAGGGTGAGAGGGTGAGAGACAATGTGGGAGAGGGTGAGGAGGAGTGGACGAAGAGCAAAAAAGCATAAACATCCCAGCAAAAACGCCATGGAACGCACGAACCACCCTTCGAGGAGACACAAAGTTCCTTCCATCGAACAGGGCCTTCTTCCATCGAATATGAACAGGGGCACAGTCTGGGCACACATGAGGGTGGGGGAGGGCAGAGGGCGTGGAATAAGTGTGGCAATGAGGAGGAGAAGCGCCGCCGGAGAGACTTACCGAGGAGGAGGAGGAGGACGGTAGAGAGTCAGAGAAGCACTCAGAGACGGCCATTCATTCTCTAGTATGTCCCCTCATGAGTGTGCGTTTGAAAAAAGAAGACTCTCTCTGTGTCTTCCGCATCCTGCGATGCTTGATAATGGAATATGAGCGAGTTCGTTTGTGTGCCGCTGGACATATGTCTACATGCACCCCTCCCCTGGCGGGCCGAGAACACACCAGTGAGGAGACAAGACAGCAACTACCCACAAAGCCAAGAGCTTCACGCCGAGCAAACTACCACGGGCTAAAAAGAAACGCAAATGGCGAAATAGGACGATAAGAAGCTCCAAGTGGTGAGAGAATTTGGCGGTTAGAGGCCACACACCGTCAGGGATTTTGGGATCTTTGTCTCTTTTGGCATTCTTCTACCTAGCATACACTTCGCATCCCAAGCTTCAAGCTATATGGTACAGAGTGGGGGGAGGGATGAGGGGAGACCCGATGCAGAAGACCTGATATCATCTCTTGCTCCTATCTTTGGGAACACTCTTGGTGGTGGTGGTACTTTGGGATGAATATGGGGGGAGACGCTATGCTGGCTGTCTCCATATCTCGTTGTCCTCCTATCTCCCCCTCCATGGTCTCTCTCGACCCCGGGGGGGCCTACTCCATAGAGAGAGAGAGAGAGAGAGAGAGAGGAAGAGAGACAAGGACCATGGCGAGGTGCCAGGGCAGACAGACGCAACAGCCGAGAGACTGACTCCAAACGGTGAGCCGAGCTGTGGTGTCACCGTGCAATATAGCAAGGCACGGCGAAGAATGGTGCCAGCCATACCATGTGTTCCCTCGCATTCTTTTGCTCCTTTTCTTGACTTCATCCGGTTTTGGCAGCTTGTGAACGAGAGCCAAGGCTCTGGGCGCGGTATCAATCAACCAGCACCAGAATCATTTCATCCCAGAGTCCCAATATCATTCCGCCGATATTGCACGCCGAGTCCACTTTCCCACAGCGTCCGTGAGGCACATGCTACTAGGATTGTGTTAATGGGACTAGACGCCACACCATGCACATGCAACACTACGAGGAAGGGGAAGAAGGTAACAGAAGGGACAACAGGAGGACGGTGGGTAGATAAGTGCTCCTAGGATTGCAGATACATATGGAAGCCATGATTTAGGGAAGAGCTAGATGAGATGGACAGCCAAGATGATAAAAGAGAGAGGAGAGGACAGGCAAGTTTATGCCAGAATAGGTTGATCCCACCGTATCATGCTCTGTTCCTGTGTGATGTAAGTAAGTTTCCCTGTACTTCGCCGGCTCACACATGCACGGAAGCACAGCAGTGCTACACGCCGTTTAATAAGAGGACACATATTGTATGGACCATCTCAGAAAAAACAAAGTTACATAGACGACTGCCGGGCTCTAAAAGTAGCGTAGAACAAAAAAGGAGGCCAGAATAGAACACTCTCCGGGACCAGGGGTAAAGAAGAGGAAGGGGAAAAAAATGAAGAAGAAAAAAAGGAACGATATATCGAGAGATGGCGGGTTCTTTAATCTACCGGATGTTAGTTGAGATAAACTTCCATCTACCATTAATCGGGGAACCCTATCGCAGCGGTGAGGCGCGTACACTTTGACAAGATCCAGCCTGTCCACTCGCGTGCTGGTCATTTGTCAGGCCCGAAAACCACTATCCTGTCAGTTGGAAGGGTGAAATGCCTGGATGTCATCTTTTTCTCATCTTAATGATCGACGGCTGGTCGTTAATGCAAAAAGCTGGGCGGTGATCGTTCAGGCACAAGACCACCACAGCCCGGGATAGGCGATACAGGGCAAAGCAAATTTACTCGAGATAGCAGATGCTGGGAATACAGGTAGAATACACTTTAAAAAAAAGATAAAATAAACCGCAAATTCATACCTGGATATCCTAGAGAGACACGAGACACCCAGGGCGAACAGTGGGGAGAGATTATGTGGCGGAAGAAAAGAGAGGAGCAGAGTGGAGTGGGCGGAGGACGGGGCAACGGAAACACTCGGAGCAAGCTGGACTGGACGACCGGCCTGCACAGAAAGACGGTATGGGACATGTATCAGAGCGAATATCCCCCTCCCAGCTCCGTCTATACACGCCCCCCGACCTTCGATATCACCATTGCCTCAAACCCCTCATCCGCCCAGGGCCCCCGTATTAGTGATGCGAGCACGCTTCCACGATCTCCCACTGCCGGTCTCTTAGTCATGAAGGGAATGCCAATTCCTGTTCCTCAGCAGCCAAGACTGCTGATGAGCAAGCCAGCTTCTTCTCTGGGACTGGGCGAAGTCTTGGGGGACGGGCACGTCTTGGCTGTCAGAGAGAGAGAGAGAGAGAGAATGCACACAAAGGAACGGCTGCCTCCGCCGCTGGTCCCTCCATCTCAGGTTCACGCAATATGACATGAGGGAGTAGGGGGCGAGAGAGAGAAGACCTTTGGGTGTGATATACTTTCAGGTCGTTGGATCTCACGCCTTATCTCGTCCGGGTCTCCCTAGAGCAAGTGCAATTCCTTGGCCCACGATGCTAGCCTTTGCCAAGGGTTAGACCTAAGATTATCTTCGAGAAGAGAGACGCACAAAATGGCAGCCAGTGAGACCTTTGGGCCTTAGGACTTAACGGCCCTTGACTTCTGGCGGTATCACTTGACAGGGCTGGTGTGTTTTAATGTGATATGTGTTTCCTCCCCTTCCTCCTCAGCAGATCAGAGGACAGACAGGATCGAAGTCCAACCCTGTAATTACCCACTGATTATGGGCATTTCGACGTCCGGCGGGCGTGATTTAATTAAGTGGTTGCCAAGTTGGTATACGCCGTGGCCTATACAGCGAGTAGATGCAGACTGTAAGTACCGAGGCTGGTGGGAATAGAGAGACCGGTACTCCCAGTTCCGCAGTCTTCGCTAGGACCAAGTCAAGTCATGAACACCCTTGGACGTCTATGCTTGTTACAGTTAGACCGACCACTGTAGATCTGAAAACTGTAACTGGTGCCGGGGATTTTATACTTTTTTATCCCCCCTTTTTGTCCAGCCTAGGGAATCCCGGTCTGGTGTACTGTACTATAC
Organism: Knoxdaviesia capensis; assembly: GCA_001510575.1. Taxonomy (NCBI): domain Eukaryota; kingdom Fungi; phylum Ascomycota; class Sordariomycetes; order Microascales; family Gondwanamycetaceae; genus Knoxdaviesia; species Knoxdaviesia capensis. The sequence continues at coordinate 3,691,187 of LNGK01000003.1, read as the reverse complement.
TGTACTGTATTGTTTAGTATATGTCTGCTATCGACGGGTTGATAGCCCACATCCCGTTTTTGATATATGAAGTTCCACGGGTTATAGAACTGTATGTGGGCAATTAGTCGCCCTTACGCACGTCTGACGCGTTGCTTCGTACGACGACTCACACGTCCAGAGGTCCTGTCATTATTTCCAAGAGCAGTGCATAACTTGCACAGGCCCGGTATAAACGTGTTAGGCAGTGTCTTCTGTATGTATTGTCCATTGGCGGCTACTGCATGCATGTAGAGTGCCCAGCCCAGCAAATGAAGGCCAGCGCCGTGTCTGGCCTTCTTCTAGATCTTCGTATTCCTCCAGCTAATCACACCACCCCGATTCTCGTTGGTCGTTCTCTACAGTAGCAGTTACAGGCCCTTTTGTTGGCCTTGGCGGTACAAACACGCAGTGAGAAAGTGAGTAGGCGAAGAGAGCGTTCATGTGTGTGTGTGTGTGTGTGTGTGTGTTTAATTCTGGGTCCTGCGCCGCCAACCACCACCCCCTGCCTTGGCCCATTTCCTCACTTCCTCCGGCCTGGGCCCTTTTTTCTGGGTTGGGTCTTGGCTGTCTCTCCCGTTGTGGAGTAGTAAATTGGAACTGGGCTTCTGCTTCTATCCAGGAGTCCAGGTAATGATAATACTAACTGCCTGTGGTCAAGTCTTGGTTTCTCTGGACGAGGAGGTTCGTCCTCGGTCTGGCTGTTCCGAGCAGCGAGGAGAGACCACGCGTTATTTTCTCCCTAGGTCCTCTTCACTAAACAGAAAGTCTAGCCAAAATATGCACATCACGAAGAGTTATGTGCATCATATCAAGGTCGAGTGTGGTCATATCAAGTTCGTGTGTGGGTAGCAGCAGTATCGATACAGTCCGGTATCGCTCGGTGAACAGCAAAACAGAGTTACCAGTGCATTCACCGCTGCCAGAGCTAGCTTCGTTTGCATGTGAAAGCAATCAATACCGTGTCTGTCAGGGGCGAGGTTGGTCCGGCAAGGCGCCGGCAAATCAATCCACAAGTCGATCCATCTGTTGAAGGATTGCGTCCTTATCTCGACTTACACCTGATGCTCACATCGCCAACCCCAACCCTAACACAATCGCTCTGGCAGGCATACCATGTCTCTCTGGGTCTCGTTTTCCCCAATGCTTCTCCTCAATTCTACAATCCTGGTAACTTCAGTGTTGCAGATGTAAATGCTCCGAAATAGGAAGGTCGATGGGACTTCCACGCGCGCCTCAGGCCCGGCACTCATCGATTCATGCATGGCTTACGGGTTACACAGTGGATCGCACAACTCGAATATATGGTGAGCTCCCAAACGGTGTACAGTACGAGCTCTTCGGGACGACTTGTGTACAGTATCTTGTGGTGTTGCTGCACACGTTGGGTGTTGGAAAATAAGTAACTGACGAAGGGTTCCCTCCGGCGCCCTATACAGGACAGACATACTGTACATATATCTGCTCCGCCCGAATGACTCAACCGCGTGTCTGGGTGGTTCGGCGTTCCGAGTTCGGGCTTAAGATAACTGTGCTCTGCTCTCACCCCACGCTTGGGAATGATGTTCGTTTGGCCTGATATCTGGGTTGTGGGTTGGCACCAATGTTTGCCATCGCCAAGCCCCAGAGTCTCCATTCCGAGGACCAAGAAAATCAGTTACTGGGCAGGATTTCACACCGTTCCGTTTGGCTTTTCCGCGTTATGGTGGCTTGGTGGTGTTCCTAAAAATGAGTCCCGACCTTGGTTGGCTCTTGCTGGTGTGGGCTGGCTCATCTGGTCCAGAGTGGCCTCTTCTTCCGGTTTTTTCTCGCCGCTATCACGTAGGCAGAATCTGGGCCGTTCGCTTTGATCCGGACGGAGGCGTTTTTCTCGGTTGCCACAAGTGACATGGAGTAGTACAAAGTCAAAAATAAAAGGTACTGAGCTGTAAGCTCTCCTCTATACCTGGCTTTATCTCCTTCCAATAGACGCGTGCTTACCTTGTTAAACTCCATCCACCCTCACAGTGACTGTTCACACATTCACTACCACCACCAACATACAACATGCAAATGAACCTGTGGACACTGGGAGAGCTCCTGCAGGGCCATGGCAGCGTTGCAGCGTTGCAGCGTTGCAGCCAAGACAATCAAAGGTTCCGCGGGTCCGCCGTGGCCCCCCGGCTTCCCGTGATCTGATTCGCTCCATACACCCCATATCATCACCAACCCATATTAGCTGTTCACTATCCTCTCATATCGCCAGACCTTGGCACATCAGGAGAGCGGAGCAGAGAGACCAGAACCAGTTGCTCCTCCGTCGTCCCCCTCTCCCCCCAGCGGTTGGACAGATACCACCTGCTTCAGAGGTTTTGGAGCTGGATGGTAGCCTCGTGGGCCGGTTTGCTGTCCAGGGTGGCAGCTCGGAGCTGCTGAATGCTCGGTGTTGCTGTTCTTCTCCTCACATTGCGTCGCATAGCACTCAAAATGGCCCGTCCATCGAGAGCAATCACACGTCAGCCACGTCGACCATGCAGCAAGGCTGTCTGGAGTGTCCAGAACAGATGCGGTGGTGAGAATTCATGTCTATTGCTGGGATATCTCGGATACACGCCATCCGCCGCTCCATCTCGGTGCCAGCAGCCCCAGTAACACCCCTTCTCGGCCCTCTCCTGCAGTCCAAATGCTCAGATCAGACCCAGCGTGCAGGTCACGGACCAGCCAAACTCTCCAAACCCTCACGAACCTTGGCGCTTGTACCGTGTAGATGCATAGATTCGCCCCAATCCTGGCCGTCGAGGTGAGTTTATCGTTGTATCGGGATTTCTCACCATTTCTGTACAACAATGGCTGGGATTTGCTGGCGCAAGCTGGCATGGCTGGGGGATTTTGGGACAAGGTTGGTGTTGTGGTGGGCCGTGGTTTTGTTTGGGCGCCGGCTGCTTGTGTGGTTCCAGATCCGGCCACAGCCACTCAAATAACACTAAGGACACCACATCAAAACGCTGTGTAAGTGGCCCTTCCGGTTGCATGTGGCATTCAGTTGGCTTTTTGAAGGTGGTTCCGACAGGCCGGACGATGGGACTTCTTGGGAGAGGCAGCCAACACCAACGCCCAGTGTTGCTCGTGATAGCCGTCCATCGAAAATGATGCTGCAGTAAGCCGCTGCGAGAAGGTAACGCTATGGTGGTCTTGGAGGTTGGATGGACGGCCATTCTCGGGACCACCAGCCTACGATATGCGGGCTTGTCTGTCACTTATCGCCGACAGAATCCTCTCTCAGCTGGAGTTGGCAACAAGTCCGTTGGATGGTGGTGGGTGGCATCGTATCTTGAGGGCGGAGCTTCAGGCATCGAAACACTCGTGATTGTCTGGGGGTTGATGTGTTGTCGTCGGTGTCCGTCCTGCTTGTAAGTTCACACACAAACCAAGTAACCCAGCCATTCATTCCGTGTCTTTCCCATCAATCTCCTCACCACCTTCCAAGCGGCCTTGTCATCCCGCCCTCACCTACCTGTTCTCCAACGTACTGTCCAATTTACCGCACCAGGAACCCCAAGGCCCGGCCAGGATCTTTCAAACCGAGGCTCTATTAAGTGAAGAACGCCACCAAATGATCCCAGATAACCCGATCACGCCCAGGAACGGAAGCTCAACCCACCACTCACCGCAGTCCGCGCGGCCAATCGTTATCACCTTGGCCACCAAAGGACAAATAGACCTGTAGATATCCGGTCAAGGCAGATTTACCGACCAACTCCAACTCTGGAGCTCAGCGAAAGTGGCAATTCCAGATGGATGGGTTGGCTCCTCTGCTTCCCATCCATCACACTCTTGCGCAAAGTCCGGTATACAGACAACAGAAAAAAGTGCTCTGCATTGCCCTTTTGCCCCAAATAGGCCAACCCCAAGCGGAGAAAGCGAATCACACTGCATTCCCCCCCTCCCACAATCTCCCACCCACGACGGCCTCTTTATCACTCGTGGTAGAATCTTCCATCTCGTTTCAGGGCTAGATCATCGCGCCTGATGGGATCTTTTTTTTTCCATGCCAGACTAATGCATAGAAAGACCCAAAGGCAAGCCAAACTGAACGGGGCTAACTCAGGGCGGAGAGGAAGGGTGGGAGGGGAGGTGGGGGGGGTGAGAGAGAGCAAGTGGGAGATGTTCCCTATTCATGAGCACTGTTTGTAGGGTTACATAGGGAATTTTGGACGAACAAAAACGGGCACGCAAGGCTTGGCTGGAGGGCTTGGCCCTCAAGCAAAGGGACTTTTCTAATAGAACCAAGCATAATGCACAGATGGGATGCAACTGAAGGCAGGGAACTTTGGAAAAGTTCCTTGGACGGCCACAGACGACCATACAATATGCCGGCGGGCGGGGGGATAAAAATAAAACAGCAGAGGAAGGGCCCGGACTTTTCGTTCTTTTTCTTCTTCTTGATCCCTATGGGACCTTTCAAAGGCCTTGGCGAACAAACCCTTCTCTCTCATTTGGTCTTTGCCCCATGCTCCCCCCCAAATTTCCACATTTCGCCGTGTTCTTTGGGTTGCTTGGCCCGTGATCTGTCGACAGAGAGAGAGAGAGGGGGAGAGAGACGCGGTGGAACTTACTTTTCGCTTCCTTGGCTATCGGCCCTGCCTCTCCTCCTCCATCCTTCCTATCTCTGGCCAATCTTCGGAACGGTAGCTGGATTTAGAAGGACGACCGTGGGAGGAGAGGCAAAACGAGTGCTGCAAACCATTTTGGTACAGTATGACTTGCCCCCCCCCTTGGCGGGTGTTTTGTGATAAGCGGTGGCCGGGGACGTTTGTGTGTTATCTCTTGCCTCTCACCTCATGGGGCCAGAACGAACGAGGGAACTTCGGAAGGCGTATCGGGACAGCAAGGCTCCCCTTGAGAAGGGTGGTGGGTGTTGGCTCGTTTGGTTCCTTATCGTCGTCGAGGTGGCCCAATCATGTCACGACAAGCTTTTGCCTTGACAGGGCACAGGTTGGAGGAGGCGGAAACCCAAGACGGTTGGAGATATTGCCGTTTGTCGTCGAGATATCAGATGCGGAAGGTCGAAGTGGTTGCAACATGTGTGATGTGATGTGATGTGATGGTGTTCGGCGTTGGACGGCTGCCATCGGGTTGGGTCGGGGGCTTGGCTGGAGCTATCGCTGGGGAAGTAGAACAGAGAGAGGGACGGAGAGAGAGAGTGTGTGTGTGCTGTCTGTAGTGCATCGCGTGATACTCAACACACAAACAGATGGGCAGGTCAGCGAGCAGCGAATCTATCTCATCACTGAAGAAGATAGCCCGTCTAGAGCATCAACTGTTAGCCAAGAGCGTGTATGAACACCCAGGACCAAGACAGCCAACCACCGGCACAAGCAGAGACCGAGACCCAGCCATAGCAGAAGCCAGAAAGCAACCGGCCGGGTCTCACCCACACCAGTCAAGCCAAGCACAACCCCCCAAGAACAGCCAAGCCACAGTCACATGCGGGAAGATCGAGCCAGCAAAGCAAAGCAAGAGATAGAGCGAGGCAGACGACCAAAAGTGACGGGAAAAAAAACAGCGAGAAGACTGGCTCTAGCCTGAGACGAGGGTGTATAGATACGTGGTAATAATAGAAGTCCGTAAGACGACGGCTTGGCCCAGCACATACACACCTAAGATCTCGATTGGTAGGCAGCGCGCGCTTCACTGGGCGAGGGAGCGATCGAAGGACAAGACAAAAAGTCTTGGTACGAGCCAGGAGACCATCGAGGCCAAGAATCAGACGGACCGAGATAATCGACGATATCTCCAACCAAAAAAGAAAAAAATAAGCACCGTGAAATCCGGCGAGAGACTGAAAACAAACCCAGAATTTGAATCTGCGGGAGGAGAAGGAAAAAAGAAGAAGAATGGGGAGAAGCAATAGAGAGAGAAGAAAGAAAGTATAATACGAAATCCACCTGCACAGACGGACGATTGTCTCCCTTTATATCCGGCGTGTGTGTCCCGTACTCAGCAACACGACCTATGTAAGAATGCTTCCATCTCGCTCGACCTCACTCTCCGTTGTCCCTCGCCGTTTCTTCGAGTTCCCACTAGCAAAGAGTCCAATCTGTCCTGATCAACCCATACCATCTGGCCCTGTCGGTGCCGGTTCCGGCACGCACACGCACACACACACACACACACACAGCTCTGCCCGGGGCTCTCGCACAAACACTTGCTTCAAGCGCACTGGTGATGGTTCTTTTGTCGTCTCCCCCGGGCCACTCTATCTCTATAGGCAAAAATGCCACTCTCATTCAGCCCGGCTCCTCGCATTCTAACTGGTCGGTTGGCGCCGTGGGATCCGGCGGGATTCGCGAATCCCGACCACCTGCGTGCTGCATCACTATATATATCCCGTATCACTTCAGCATCTGTATGTATATATTGTGTCCCTGTCCAGCTTTGGAATCCGTGGTCGGGGTGGCACTTTACTCACCTACTCAGTTTGGAAGCTCCTTCGAAATGTGCCGCCCGTAGTTTGTGTGCATGTCCACTTTATCTAGCGAGGCCGCTAAGCCGCCCGGGAATCCATGTATAAGAGCCTTTTGCCATGCCGAACACGGGTCACAGCGATCGACGAGACGGCAGTGCTCTCTCATGCAATACGGAAAAAGATAAAATATGGTCAGTGTCCGTCCCCCTTCTCCTTTCCCCTCTGAATATGGCATTGAGCATGTGTGGGCAGCCGGCTCGTGATTGCTGTGTGGCCATGCTGTCGAACTGCTGTTTCCATTATTCCCGGATGGCACGCGAGCTTTGTTGAGGTCGGTTCATCGGCTGAGTGAGATGTCAATTTGGCAGTGTCCCCGGACATGTGCCCGCGTCGTGAGGTCTGTCCAATGTGCTGTGTGCTGTGTGCTGTTATCAGGAGTGTGTCCCTCCATACAGGAAGTTGAACAAACGAGAATCAAATAACTCACAAAACGGCAGCCAAACGCTTACACAACCCGCCTTTCGGGACAACCAACAGGGAATGAAGCAAACGCAGTTCACCAGATACATCACTCACAAGCATCACCAGAGACACCAACAAGACTCGAACATGAAGTATATATTATGATATTACCACCCCAGCAGTGCCCCGGCGTATCCAAAACAAACAGGTTCTCTCCAATCCCCTCCCAAACAGCACGAAAAGATTTAAAAAGATATATTAAAAAGATGGGGTGAGGAGAAGATGAAGAAGTGGAAGTCGCACGGAAAACGAGACAGAAACAACCAGCCATTTTTCCCCTGTGCCCCAGACAATGAAATGCAGAAAGAAGACAGACGTACAACCAAACCAAGGGCGGGAAAACCGTAAATTCATTACCATCACAACAGAACAGTGTAAGATCAAAAATCGAAAGGAAAAAAAGAGACACCTAGCCAGTGAAATGAGACCACATCCATAAGTCGGGGCAGACTCTCTATCTTTCACGACAGGTAGAAAGCTCCTGGTTTGTCGTTTCTGGACAAACGACTAGAAGATCGCGATTCTAGCCGGCAATCGGTGCAGGATATATTAATTGAGCGGAGACAGTTGTGTGCCGTTGAGGATGGGTGAAGCGGGGGGGAATGTGTGAAGGAGACCAAGGCCGGCCGGGGAAGATACCGGTACCGGCACCGGCACGCAAGACAGTTTGGAAATGGATCCCCACGCTGTCGCTCTGCTCACCATTGAAGGTCAGATGAATTGAGCACCCCCAACAGCCATGGACAGTGGCTACTCCCGTGCAAAGCTGGGAAGAAGCAACACACAAGGGGGACGGATAGACGCAAAGACGAAACTCCAGAAAGCACCCACAGAACAATCGAAAGAGAAAAACGCCAAGCCTCGCTGCTTTTGCATATGGTTACATAGTAATATAGAGCTGCATCACTCAACTTCGGCTGGCAGGTTTCCCTTCTGCACACACCGCCGGATTTTGAGTTTGACCCCGACAGGAGGCCGGTCTAGGCAAAACCCGTCTTGCGGAAAGATGGCAAACGGGCCCTCCCGGCCACTCCCGGAACGTAGCATATGTATGTAGGGCAGACACATTGGCACGTGCGGAGAGGGTTATTGCCAGAATTCCAAAACGTCATTGTGCAAAAAGAAGGTAGCAGTGGGGGAAGAAAGTGTGGGAAATGGGAAAGTTTTGTACACGCACACCCCCTCCCTGGCGTGGATGGTGGAAATGGATGGGTGCAGCGATATGTGGTGGCTGGGAGCTGTCGATGGCGTAGCCGGAAGGAACACTTTGAAATCTATGAGATGCAAAGAGAGGGAGAGAAATGCGACCCAGGAGAGTATATGTACAGCGGTTTCAAGAAAGAGAATGGAAAGAAAGAAAATGGAAAATATGCACGTAGAAAGAGGACTCGTAGACACTCGGGAGAAAAGAAGATGAATTCGCCTTTCCGAGGGGCCTTAACCTCCAAACGGCGTTGGCCACTCGGTGAGAAAGCAGGCCGCTTACGACGACGCCTTGACAACCGGCGGCGCAGCACCAACTAGCTCGGTTCCGAAGACACGGTCCCAGAACTTGGTGGTGACTCCAAAGCCGTTCTCGTAGTCGAGGAAGTGGTGCTCGAGGTGGTACTTCTTGAGCTGCTTGTACCACAGCGGCAGGTTCTGGTGGTGTAGGAAGTAGTGGGTCATGTCGTAGAGGATGTAGCCGAACACACCACCGGCGAACACGGCAGTACCGGCCGGCCACGAGTACGAGAAGATGCTGTGGGCCAGGTACCAGAAGGGCGTGGCCAGGAGGACGAACAGAGTTGGCGGCAGCACCAGACGGTATTTGTCCATGGGGAGGTAGTGGTGGACACCGTGGAGGAGGAAGTGGAGGGTGATGAAGACGCGGTTGTCGGGAAGGTAGCTGTAGAGAGAGAAGCATCAGATGTTAGTTTCCATGTTTGTTTGTTCAATACAGCGATATTCGCAAGTGCCTCCGTGTGGCCGTCCATGGGACGGCCCAAAGCACATCGGCCAACATCACGAAAGGAATACACTTACTCGTCAAGATGGAAGAGGAACCGGTGAAGGCAGTACTCAATCAGAGACCACAGAGAGAAGCCAAAGCCCCAGTGCAGGAAAGTCTGAATATGAGTGTCGAACTCCTGGTCGGCCCGCACCAGACAGTATCCGACCAACGGCAGCCACACCAGCGGCGGCACCCACCACGGGGTCAGCGACAGCGGCTCGAGGAAGTTTCCAAACAGCGGGGCCGACTTGCCGCCCTTGTAGTGGCGGGGTCGGTGCACCTGTTCGAGGTAGAAGGCCTTGGAGAAGTTGCCCCGCCACACCTGCATCAGCAGCGGCTTGTTGAGGTCGAGGAACTTGTGGGTCTTGTAGTCGCTGGCCAGGTCGGTGTCGCGGCTCAAGTCCTCCTCGCACGCCATGCCGGTGCGCGGGTGCACCCAGCGGCCGTTGGAGTCCTTGGCGGTGGAGCCCAAGTCGACGCCCGACGACGAGCCCGAGTCCGACGAGCCGCTGGTCTTGCCGCCGGCCAGGAAGCCGACGAGGGACTCGTCGAGAATCTCGTAGGCCGCCTCCGAGTGGGTGTGCGAGTCGCCGTTGACGAGGATGTCAGCAATGTCGCGGCCGGCATACTCGAGCACGAGGTCGGCACCGCCGGGGTGGTCGTCGATGAAGTCGGTCACGTCGTACACCTTGTTGCCAATGGTGACATAGCACGACTTGGCCGAGTTGTGGACAGCCACGTCGGCTTCCGAGAAGGTGGGAAGCTTCGAAGACATGATGTGCTGGTGGTGGTGGTCGTTGTTCTTCTTCTTCTTCTAGTCGGCCGAGGTCAAGGTCGAGTCTCGAGTCACAGAAAAGAAAGAAAGAAAAGGAGAAACAACAGGAGTGAGGATTTGTCGAGAATAATGAGGCTCGAGAGAGGACAAATGACACGGCGGAAGAAGAAAGGAGTGAAGAGGAAAACTGGGAGTGTGGGAGTGGGGGGAGAGATACGGAGGGAGGAGAGATGATGAGATAAAAGGGGATTAGGCAGTTGATCGAAGAAGGAAAAAATTGGTTATATTATCTGATTGGAATCCTGGTCCGAGCTCGTTCTGTCACTGGGTCTCACTCGTTTACGTTCATGCCCAGGAAAGAAAATTAGACCAGGGGAACGGCACGGAAGACGGAGATGCAACAGTAAAAATCGGGTGATGATGGCAAAAACACACGATCCACACAAATTTTCATAGAAGACAACCCGGCGTCGAAACACTGGGGGAAAAAATAACTCGGAATATTAAGAGGCGGAAGAGACGGAGACAGAGAGACGAAAGGAGGGAGATGATCGGAGTAACGAAGAGAAAAAATGATTCGGCACCGCAACTTTTATATACCAGAAAAGTTCTTTCTTTTTTCTCAGGAGACGTGTCGCCCGAGATGGAGATTAGATTTTCTTGATTACCTACTACGTCGCGTGTTCTTATTCGCACGGTCCGGCTCTCCGTTCTCTACACTGTAAGAAAACTGTATGCAGATTGCCCGGGTACAGCGAAGATATCCACAGTTCAGAGACTGTGTAGCCTGCACACTAATTGGATAGAACTGGCTGAGTCACCGAGCATCGCGTACTCTTGACCCGTGCGAACAATCCTTCGCACTGTCCTTACGTCATCTGCTTCGGCCACCCGAGAAGTCCGCATCGCCGTTGGAGAGTCGGCTGCATTAGATGGGAGTTTCTTTTTCTTTTTTTTTTTTTTTTCTTTTTTTTTCTTCTTTTTTTTTTCGGTAAGTGGGCTAACCAGCACCTGATTCCATCGCCACGTCTGGAGATTCAACTCCCGATCACGGCAAGCTCAGCCTGGAATAGACGGAATATGCCCAGACTGCCGCTGAATTCGGAATACGCTTCCTACGCTCTTCTTATACTGGGATTCGCGGTTTGCGGTTGGCCATATCGGGCTTGCTTCAGGCATTCTTTGCATCAAATTGCTATCCAGCGCTCACCACCAGTGGAGTGTGTGCGAGATGCGAATACCCGTGCCGGACTGCAATAGCCTATGCTGTTTAAAGCGATGCCTAGATTTAGATTCAGGGACAATCCCCCCCTAGCCCGAAAAGTTTGGGGCTGAGATCCATGGGTTGTGGTTAAATGAGAACCACATCAGCTTGCTCATGCTTGATGACGCATGGAAACTTTACCCGTTCACTGAAGATTGGTACAGTGGTCGCTTATGCAGGCTATCAGGACTACGTATACTACTACTACTACGTTAACCTTCTTATGGGTTATATATCTATTGTGTCGTATGGCAGTTAGCGAGTTATCCATGATCCAGCAAAGCCTTGTCGTCGATCTCGGTGCTGAATCCACATATAACTACCGGGAAGAAATTCTCCGGTTGAGCCTCCGTCTATCACCGTGATCCGTGGCACACCGGGAAACGACATGCCATCCCGGAGGCCGGTGTTGAGAGCGCGGTGTTGACATTTCAACATCTGACAGTTCACTCGTCGTTGCTACAGGGACTGATTCATTTAGTTGTGGAAATACCCTGAGTCTGCACTTGTCAACCTGACATGTTAAAATCAATGAGCAGACATGGGTAGTTAGGGGAATAGAGAGCTCCGCCTCTCTGTTGAATGATGTTGATTGCGGGAGGCAACCGACGTTTCCTCACCAACCCTAACCCTAGAAGAACCCCGCCTCGATGCCTGCCAAGCGAGTTCAGCTTGCGAAAGAGCACGGGTACTTGAGTGATACTTCCACTGGCCTACTAGCTTTACCCCAGATGAAAGTACACATATTGTCTTCTGCAGAAGCTCAACGACGTGCCGTGATCCGATCTCCGTCATATGCTTTCCTCGTTTGCAGTGCTTGAACACCAGTGGCTTGTCAAGAATGTCTGGATAACTCGGCGCATAAGTCACCTGCTAAAGAGTGAATCACCTATGTGGTAATAGCCTCGTATGAAGTTTCTGGAGTTGTCGACTCCGAGTGTGTGGCAGTATAACCTTGTTTTCACCCCGCCAAAATAAGTTTCCATAGCCTTTTTTTTTTTTTTTCGTTCTTCCCTCTTTTGGCTGCCTCAGAACTACTTTCCTTCAGTAGCTTTGCTCCTTTTCTTCTCTTTTTCCTCTTTCCATCATCTTTCAGCTCTCGTTCTCGTCTTCCTCCTCCTGCTTTTCTTCTTCTATTTTACCCCTCCAAGTTTGCCATATCATCGACATCATCAAACCCGCCGGCGACATCTGGCGAATTTGGCATTCTCTGTGTCTTTAAAGCTAGATTTCCTATTTTCTTCAAGATACACGTAATCTCGAAGCTCTATTCTCTCCTCGCTATCCATATAAAAGGCCGACGTTTAGAAAACTGTGCGGTACCGTCTAAGCTCTGCGTTTTCTTCGACCCCTCCACCTTGCCGCATATTTCCGAAAACCCCCAGAACACCGGTTTTTTTCGCGCGCGTCCAGTTGCCATATTTGATCCTGAGACAAAATCCCCCGCCATGGCGTCTTTCATGAATCGGAGCTCGTCGTGGCTCTTGATCGTGGGTCTGGCGCTTGTCTTTCTTCCCAGCCCTGTAGCGGCGTTTGGCGCGGGAAACATTCCGTCTATTGCTCAGGTTCGTCCAACTCAGGGTCCTGTTCCGCCCAGCTATTGAAGAGATGGAAGGAGGTTGAACATATCTACCATATATATCTGGCAGTTCCGAAACTGACAACCCATTTTCTGGTGTCGATATAGGTGGAGGGCCATAACTGGCGACATGGAGGTACGAATCCCTGAATCCATCTCTCTACAATCCACTCAAACGGATACCCCCCGCTGTCTACGGATCCCACCGGATCGAAGCAGGAACCTTCACTTTTCAAATGCCAAGAACTTCAACGGACTGACGCATCGTTATGCAGATATCGAGGATATGCTCACCGGCCTGGCTTTTGTCTACGGCAAGAAGTGGACCTCCATGGCCATTAAGCGCACCTACTTTGGCAACTGGCTTCGCGACTACTCCCAGGCCATCGATGTTGGTAGCTTGAAAGGCCCGGTCAACGCCGAGACTATCCGCATTTTGGTGAGCCTCTCCCCCAGGATGAGCAATGTCGGAACCCACTCTTTTGCTTCCTTGCAAAAACTAACCTTGCATGCATGTAGCTCTGGGTCATGTCGTTCATGTCTTTCGGATATGCTACCGAGGAATTTGAAGTCACATCCGAACGTCTCGGTGTGTACCGTCCCGAGGAGCACATTGACAACCCCCTGGGATATGCCGACGGAGTCGATGCACGGACCATTGACCCGCGCCTGCGTGGTCCTGTTGAGCGTGTCGAGACCGAAATCGATCGCCGTACAGGAATGAAGAATTATATTGCCAACGAACAGGGGAACTGGGCCACTAGCTCCGGATACCTGCGGTTCAGCTTTGCGCGCTCCATCCACTTCGGCCGTGTCTACACCAGCGGCCATTCGTCTGGAAAGGAGGCTGATCTGTGCGAGGCTCTCCGGTGTCTCGGCCAGGCCCTTCACTGCCTCGAGGTAGGCTATTTCTATTTGAAACGAAGGGAGGAGGCGAAACACTGACATGTCTCCACCCATAACTAGGACTTCAGCGCCCACAGCAACTACTGCGAGCTGGCTCTCATTGAGATGGGACATAAGCAGGTGTTCCCCCACTGTGGTTCGAGCTCCAAAATCAACCTCAACGGACGCAATGTATATCCTCTGGTGACTGGTATGTTGAGATCCCCATTTTGGATTATAAAGTCAAAAGCCCCCCTCTGACAGTTCTCCCCCTTCAGGTACCTTTGGTGCTGTTGACTTCCTGCACTCGGTTATTGGTGAGGCTACCGATCACTTTACTCAGGCTGAGGTTGATGAGGTGGAGCTTGCCCTTGATGTTGCTGAAAAGGCAGCCAACGGAGGAGGCAACTCCCGTGGCTTTGGTGGCTCGAACTCCACTTCCGACTTCATCTCCGTTCTGTCTCAAATTCCTGGCCAAGGAGACGGATTTGCCTCCCAGGCCCGGAACCTTAGAGCTGCGGCCGAGCAACAGGAACAGGAGAACACGCGCGCTGCAAACGTCAACATTGTGCCCGGCATGAGCCCCAATTTCGACCCCGTCAAGACGGTCGGCCAGATCTACCCGATTCTCGAGTTCCGGGACAAAATTGTCAAGGCCATCAGCAGCGGCATCGCCAAGATCCCCGGCCTGGAAAAGCTTCTCGACACCATTGGCGAGAGATTGACGGCCTTTGTTCTTGGCCTTCTTGCGCCCTTCATCAAGCCCATTATTCAACAGGTGTCCAAGACCCTGAAGGATGGATCTTCCACCATCATTAGCGCCAGTGCCAACTCCCAGCTGGAGGTGTGGAAGGACCCGAATTGCACTGATCCCACCCATTCGATGCTCTCCAAAGACCATTTCACCAACGTGCTGAACTCGTGCGCCGGCCGCGTTGCTGCCACCGTTCTGCAGTATGCCGTCCCTCGCGTTATCTATGCCTGGGAGAACCCTGGAGTCCCTGTCGACGAAGTAGTGAACGACATCCTGCACGTCTTCCACCACCCCGCCAACCGCAACGAGAGAATCGAGGTCCAACGGGACATGTTCAACACCGTTCGCAAGTGGTACGACGAGCATCCCCGCCGCAACCAGATTCCTAATCTCCTGTCGTCCCAGTCAGTGAAGGACGGAAAGAATCACCTTCTTCACTCGAACCCGTCTGGATCCAACCGCGATATGGGTACCTCGTCCCGGGGATACAGTTGCCATGGGGACAGTGGCCACGGCAAGGTGGCCGGTGGATTATGGAGCCAGATTAGCACTCGTGATTTCGAGCCTCTCAGCAGCGCACCAAACTTCACGCGCCCGGCGGCGGGAGTGCCGACGGGTGAGGCCTTTTCGTACACTCACGGCGGCGAGAACTTCCAACAGACTCACCCCGGTGGATACAGTGCGCCTGAACCGCAGCAGCCAACATATAATCAACAACCGGCAGGATACGCGCACCAACAGCCAGCAGGCTACGCCCAACCGGCCGGCTACGCACAACCAGCCGGTTACGCACAGCAACCGGCGGGTTACGGCGGACAACCCGGCTATCCGCAGCACCCTTCGCCAGGATATCCTCCCCAACACCACTCTCCCGGCTACCCCCCGCAGCCTCAACACTCTCCTGGCTACCCTCAGCACCATGCTCCGGGCTACCCCCCGCAGCCTGGCCCGTATGGGCACCCAGCCCCTGGCTACCCGCCGCACCCCCACCAAGGCGGGCCCTATGGCCATCACCAGCCTCCGCCCGGTGGATACCCGCCGTACGGCGGCTACCCCCCACGTGGCTAGTTGTGCCCAGCTAATACACGAGAAAACAATAACGATAGAAATGGAGGCAACTCCTTGAACATGGAGAAAGAGTTATGAGATATGGTATGGAGACTTGGTCAGTAAGTGAAAAAAGGGGGTAGCTTTTCTACCCACCTTTCGTTGTGTGGCTTTGACTCGGGCTTCCTTTTCTTTTGGGCGATGGACGCGGGATATTCTGCCATAATGGGATTTCAGATATGAGTACAGACATTCCAAGAACGGGGATTTGATGGATGGATGGAGGGATGGTAGCTAGAATTCCCATTTTCTGCAGTCTCTTTGTATCAGGGTCATGATTTACTTCTGCTTCTCTATGATATCACAACGCTTGCCATTGGTCCCGTGATGAAGTGTTTTTGAGTCCATTCCCACCCAATCTCATCGCCTTTTCCGCTGCCACCAACCCCGATTGCCTCCTTCCCGGCCTACCCCCTCTGTTTTTCTCGGGCGCGCGTGTGAACACTTAAATGGTCACTGTTATGTGTCCGTATTTCGACCCCCAAGCGACTAGTGGTTTGACTCGAAGTCTCAGGAAGCCTCGGTGATGGTTTCTTTTTTTTTTCTTTTTTGTTCAACCCCTTCTTACCTTCACCGTTTCAAGGAGTGTCTAGCCCAGCTCTTGCAACTGGTGTGAGCAAAGATGAAGCTTCTCACCACTGACTGCAACCGCTCCTCCTCCCTCCCCCCCCGGTGTTCCTTCAGGGCGATGTGCGTGCGCTTCCAGAACACCCAAAAACCACCCTCGATTAGCACCCTGTGCTGTCATGTAAGCGGCCGCTTTGATTCTTTGTGATGACAGCTCTTGGGGATCAATTTTCTCGCCTCCTTTATCCTTCCTGGCCTTTTAACGATCGGCGTGAGAATTTCACTAAACTAGGGTTACAGCTAGGGTTACAATGTACCACGTGACGAGGATTCCTCCTATGACCCGGTTTTTATCCGATCGGAGCCGAGCTAATTTTTTCTCTCTACAGCTTGGGGTTAGCGTTCGACAAGTCTTGGCACGAATTGCATGGAACAATTCTTTCATCTATAATTTTTTCCTGCTTCTACGTCCTTCTTTTCACTTTATTTCACATCATCATCATCGCCATCTTTATCACGCGACACAAAATTAGATTTCGTTTCCCTCTCTCCATTTTGGTCTTGCTAGAGTTAAATTTCTGACTTCTTATCTGTTCTCCTTTTTTTTTTAACCGTCTTCGCCTTTTTAATACCAAGCTTCAATTCTTGGAAGCTCTCAATAAACAACAAACGCTTCTCCTAATTTCTCCTCATTCCCATCTATCACCATGTTAAGACAAACCGTGTTCCGCTCGGCCCGCAGCCTGCGGTCTGTCCCCGTTGCCGCCGGAGTTTCGCGGGTGTCCCCGATTGTTCTCCAGACCCGGTCCGCCGCGCCGGTAACAGCAGGCACGGCGGCGCTGCGGTCGCCGATGTGGCGGTGGTACTCGTCAGAGTCGGCCAAGGAGCCGGCGAAAGAGGAGGGTGCGGATGCCGCGAAGGCTGGTGAGGCCGAGGCGGATCCGCTCGCAGAGCTAAAGACCAAGCTTGAGGCCAAGGAGAAGGAGGTTCTTGATCTGAAGGTGAGCTTCTTAGGATACAAAAGGGGGGATAGCGGGAGAGCTCCCCTCAACCAACTTCGATGCGTTTCGGAAAGCCGGGAGACTACATCTGTGTGTGTGACCTGAAGCTAATCATTTGCGCCGCGTTGCTTCTTCCGCTTCCACAGGACCGATACCTCCGCTCAGTAGCCGACTTCCGCAACCTGCAGGACCGAACACAGCGCGACATGAAGTCGGCGCGCGACTTCGCGATCCAGAGCTTCGCGAAGGACCTGATTGACAGCGTCGACAACCTGGAGCGGGCGCTGGCGATGGTGCCGGAGGACAAGCTGGCGGCGGCGAGCGAGCGCGACGAGCTGCGCGACCTGGCGGCGCTGCACGAGGGCCTGAAGATGACGGAGAACATGCTGGTGCAGACGCTGGCGCGCCACGGCATCGAGCGCTTCTCGCCCGACGGCCAGAAGTTCAACCCCAACGAGCACGATGCCACCTTCATGGCCCCGCAGGCTGACAAGGAGGACGGCTCGGTGTTCAACGTCCAGTCCAAGGGCTTCAAGCTCAATGGCCGCATCCTGCGGGCGGCCAAGGTCGGCGTTGTCAAGAACAAATAAACGCTCTCTCCTCTAGTGGTTCGGACCCCTCCGGACTCTCCGAAGAGGCCTTCTTTTGCCAACCCACTCGACTACCTCTCTTCGTCTGCGTTCATGTCTCCCCCGACTGAATTTAAATAAGGCTGTGTCTCGTCCAGTCTGTGTACTATTATAATGAATCACTGCTACCACTACAACAGCTTTCTAACCTTATGTTTTTATCTTCTTTCTTTTTGGCCCATCCATCACGGTTGGCTCCATTCGACTAACCTCGCTCTATAACTTCTCTTGAGACGTCTTTTTTTCTTCTTCACTTAATCATCTTTTCACTCTGGCTTTTTCGAATCTGTGTTATTCTCTTCTCCACCTGGAGCGCGGAATCTTTCCTTGTTCTACTACTGTCACCACCATATACAACACCTTGTACGACGCTATTTTGTTTTATATTGTATTTTCTTGTCATGAATAAGGGACCGGCTGCTGTATGAGAAGGAGAAGAAGTCGGCTGACCTGCCATAAAACCAACACTACTTTAATTCAACTTCGCGAAAAGCACTTGGGGAGGAAACTGGATACACAAAATATATACAAAAGGAGAGAGAACTCCCGGATACTTTGCGATCTTCAAATTGGTGACTTTACTGTGGTAGTGTTCAGCTGGGAGTCTATGTAAAGGGCCCTATCTGTGACTTTCCATGTGCCCCGTTGGCGAGAGCATGACTCGGCAGAAGTGGTGATACCCTAACCCTAAAATCTGGTGTATCTACAGCTCAGCTTTCCTCCCACCCATTCTTCTAAGAGAGTCTGGAGCTACTACAGGAAACCTGAGTATTCCGGGCGCTCTACACTACGAACAGAACTAAACGGACTCTACAGCTTTACACAGGCACAATGAAAAGAGATAAATGAAAAACGCGTCGCCGCTTCAGATTTGACTACTCTGTCTGCCGTATGGACAAAGACCCGACTAGGTAAAAAACCACCACTCGAACCCAAAACGCCGACACTAAAAAAGACAGACCTTAAGCCAGGACGAAAAAAAAACACCCGACCCAAGGAAAAAAAAAAAGCCATCCTCCACCCTCAACCAAGAGCACGGATTCTGACAGGTGGTACTCACCCTCAATGAAGAGCACGAATACCACCAGGAGCGAGAAAAGCAGAAGAGAAACCCCCCCTTCCACCCTCAATCAAGAGCATGGAAGTACCATCCCCCACACCAGTTAAGAGCATGAGTACCGACCCCTTTCGACACCAGCGAAGAGCATAGAAATACCCATCGTAACACACCAGTTAAGAGCATGCACGAAGGCAGAAGAGCCGGTCTCCTTTCACACCAGTAAAGAGCATGAAAGGATCGTTACTGAATGGCATGCCGCACACCAGTTAAGAGCGTGAGACAGAAGGAGACGAAGGGCCTGTCTGTCCTTCACACCAGTTAAGAGCATGGAGAGCACTCCCAGTCACACCAGTGAAGAGCATGACGTCCGTAGGAAGAGGAGCGGCCGGGATCGCACACCAGTCAAGAGCATGGGAACCCGACGAAAGGACAGGCGCAGGAGAGGGTGTGCCTCTCTCCACACCAGTTAAGAGCATGGAGAAAGCACAGAAAACACCAGCACGCTCAGCTAAGAGCATGCAGCGGTGAAAGAAGATCATTGTGTCCGGAACCAGACAAACAAGAGTTCTTTTATTTTATTATTTTTTTTTTTTGGGGGGGGTTGGTTTACAAAGTGAACTCGCCGGACGAGGCCAGCTGCATGATGTCCACCACGTTCCCCAAGCCGACCTCAGCACAAAGCTCGGTGATCTGCTTGCACAGACCGCTCATCTGCGCCGAGAGCGCAATGGCCTGCTGCCAGCGCGCGTCGAGTGCGGCCACCCGGGCCTTGCGCTCAGTGCGCAGCTCCTCGACGCGGCTCTCCAGCTGGTCCCGTAGCCGCCGGGCTCGCACAGCCGGGCCCGCGCACTCGCGGGCCATCTGCAGGCTGTCGCGAAGCGCACCCACGGTCCGCTCCGCTAGCTCGTTTGTGAAGACCAGCCTCATCTCCTCCCGCTCGAGGCGCTCCAGGGCTTCGACCCGTGCGGCCACAATCGCATCCACCGCCGCCGCCACATCGTCTTCCGAAGCCGAAGCCGGCGTGGGGTCCGGCGCCGGGGGCTCTTCCGCTGCCTCCTCCGCTGTCTCCTCTAGGGCAGCAACCACCGCGTGGTAAACCCGTGCGCCCTCCGGATCCACCCCGCGGAGGAACTCCCCGAAAATCTCTCCGACCTCTCGGAGGAACAGGGGAACATCGGCCCGCCGGACTGAATGGCCACCCTGCTCTGCCAGAAGGACAAGGGCCCGGTCGATGATGTGATCAGCAATTGGACCGAGGAACGAAGGCGGGGGAACAAAGCTTCCCTGGAAGGAAGAAGAACAACAGGGGGTGGGGTTAGCTAGGATCGTTGTAACATTTGAGAAGCATTGGAAAGGGCTTACCAGTGCCGAGAGGTCCTCGGACTGCTCGTCGCACGACTCGGCGCAATCGTTCCCAGCGACCTCACTGGCCGCCGGCGAGGACTCAGTCTCCTCGGCTTCATCCCCGCCGTTAACGGGAGGGCAAGAGCCGCGATAGCCTTCATCGGCGGTCGGGGCAGCGGCAACATCAGCGTCCCCCTTCTCGGACATAGGGGGCGGGGAGGGGCGATCAACCCCCTTGCCCTTGTCCACTCCAGATTTCTCGCCAGAATGGGAGACAAGGGCGACCTCCTCCTCAACAGAGGCACCGGGCTTCTCATCCCCACCCCCGCTTGTAACATCCGAGCCGGTCTGGGTGGCCGACGGGCGGGCGGTCGACGGCGTAGGCTTGGACCGCGGGGCTTTCTTGGCCGCACGATGCGGCTCGTGTTCCGCGACCGCGGGGTCGCGGATGATGCCAGCGAGGCTCTTCCGGCGGCGGTGGCGACGATCGGTTGTGTCGTCGCAGGGAGCAGCAGCTAGGATCTCGAGTTCCTTCCGCCGCGATGCTGTGAACCCGGAGAGCCGGGAGGCCAACGCCAGAATAAACTTCTGCGCGTTGGCCCCACGTCCCTGGAGTAACCGTTTCAGGCGCTCATCCCTGTGGCTTGCAGGGCCAGAACCCTGCATTGAGAGCTGCTCCTGGCGGTTGGATGATAGGTTAGAAACTCTGTCGGAACGTCCATTGTTAGTAACCACTCTCTCAGATTCAGAAGACACAGTGACGGCAGTGGCCGGTCGAGGCTTGCTGACAGCAACAATCGGAACAGGCGCCTTTTCGGATACGATTTTGGCCTGAGTGACACTCTCATCGGGAGGAGCAACTGTGTCCGAAACGATACCGCTGTCACTGACAGCCTCAGAGGGAGTCAAGGCCGAGACATCAGCGCTGTTGCCAACAAGAGAACTATGCGACAAGCCAGAAACCTGAGAATCGCCATCGATAGCCCGGTCAGGAGGGGCCAATTCAGAATCCTCATCATCGCCATCCCCAGACTCGGTGACAGAAGCGGAATCTGAGCTTTGGTATCCATCGCTGACGATGCTTGACTGCGGCGAGAGGTTGTAGACATCACCAAGATCAAGATCAAATCCAGGATCAAACCCATCAGGAGCTTCAACTTCGGGGACCGGATCCCCTCCGTTATCAGATCCACCCGAATGAGACTCCGGAGAAGTACCGACCGCTTGGCCGACCTCATCAGCAGTCTTCTTGTCATCAATGCCATCCCAGGTACTACCACCACTTTCCGACGACGAAGACGAAAAGGGCGGATCATCATGGGAAAGACGAATAACAACAGTCGATGACTCAGACACCATGCTATCATGATGGGGCGTGTTGACTTCGGGGATAGGGTCGACAGTGATTGTTGAAGTCACGGGATCGACAACATCAGTGCTGACTTTAGCCCCTGAATCTGCCACAGTGCTCTCGCGATCATTTGTGTTGATATCGCCGGGATGATCAACAATTGAAGACGAGGCCATGGGCTGAGCCACCTCTGCCACAATCGAAGCCTTCGAATCAGATCCGCCGTCACTGGACTCACAGGTCGCAGCATTGGACGAAGTGATTCCCTTGGGGTCTCTCACGGCTTTGACAACAGGAGATTTGGTGACCTGGGGAGCAGTTTCAATCTTGGGAGCACTGGTCTTCAGAACAATTTTCTGCGGTGAATTGTTCTTGGCCACTTGGGCCTCGGTCACATTGTCACCCAGGTTGGATTTGGGAAGAGAGACTTCCTTCACGTTCACAGGAAGTGATTGGAAACCAGCAGCGACAGGATCTGAAGAAACAAGAAAAATGAATATTAGGAACTGATATTAACTCACATCGATAGATAGATGGTGGTGGGTGTCCACCCTGCATCTCTTTAAACTGAGAGGAATGGAAAATAACATCCCTCTACAGAATAGAACATGAAGGGGAGTAGCAGAGAAGATGACGTTGGAGGGAAAAAAGAAAACGAGGGGGAGAGGAAGAGAAACAGAAATATAATCAACATGTTATTTCTCCCCTTCCCGTATCTCTGTATTTTGATCTCGGCATTTCCTTATCTTGGATGCCTTCAAAGAAAAACAAAGGTACACATGTGTACAGTTGTTTATCAGGCATGTGCTCCATTTATTATTTTGCTTCCTCTTATCAACAGTTCTGTGTATTCACTCCATTAGGGCTAGCCTTAAGAGCATAATACAAAAGAAGTCAATAACCAGGAAGCAAATATAGCAGACAAGGCAGACCCAGAGCAAAACAGGAGATAGAGGAAGGAGTAAGCAGCAACATGATAGACATCAGAGGGGTAATAGGGGGGAATGACAGAACCAAAAGAGAGAGAAACATACCAGGTTTAAGATAGAAGTCACAAAGAGCTTTGGCCTTCAGAAGGCTCTTCTGGAGAGCAAGAGAAGACACTTTGTCAACAGTGCTGAAGTACTGAAGCCACTTGATCATGATAGGAATATGATCAGAGATGGCAACTAACCAGCTAAGGCCCCAGAAACTCTTGTCATGCATCTTGCTCTTCTGGACAAACACGATGTCTCTGAAGCGTTGGTTGTTGATCGCATCCCAGTCATTTCCAGCTGTCGGGACTGGGTGAACTTCAAGCTCATGAACATGTCCGACTGCTTCAAGCTGCTTGCGAGCAACCTGAAACAGGTCCATCATCGCTGAGAGCCGAGTTTGAGACTCCGGATTCTTGGAATCAGTGAGGCTATCAATTATGTTATCAAGACCCAAAAGCTGGTCCACAAAGTCATGCCCAGTCACAGCCCGCTCCATCAGGGAATTGCCTTTAGAGGAGCAAGGAGACCACAGACCCGGCATGGTGTAGCTAAGAAGTGAGAAAAAGACTAGATAATAGGAGATGTAAGAAAAGACAGTTAGTTAAAGAAAGGAATACTCAATGATAAAGGGTTCTTTATAGTAAAATGAACATCATTATGGATCATGATGGAATAACTGACCAGGTGATGAAAATGGGGATGCAATTTGATAAAACTGAATGAAAAGTAGAAAAGTGGTGGTGAAAGAAGAAAGAAAAAGAAGAAGAGAATTGAGAAATACAGGAAAGCAGAAGATAGTTATAGAGATTGAAATACGATAGCCATCCCGGGGAAGAATAGGTGAATCATGAGTGAAGATGTTTGAACGTCATTGAGTAGTACATCATAGGGAGGCACTCGGGAGAACAGAATCGTAGTTACATATCGTGAGAAGGAAAGAACAGAATACATATATACCATATCCGAATAGCCTGAACGAGCAATTCGAAACCATGCAAAACGTCCAAACCAGGAAGCAAAGAAACAAAACCAAAAGAACAAGCAAGAGAAAAGAAAATGGGTGGTGTGGATGGAATCCCAGGCTCCGGCCGGCAACCCGGCTGGAGTGGGGACATCGGGTCGGGGGTGGAACGGAACACCGAATATCCGAGTTTAATGTAGGGAAACCGAATGCTGGAGTTACCAATGTGATTAATCCGCCTTCTTGGCCCGGGCGCGAGGCTTTGCCTTCGGCTTAGCAGCAGCAGGTCCCGCGGCCTTCTTCTTTCCAGCCTTGGGCTGCTTGATGTACTTGTCGCCCTTGATATCCATATCCTCTTCATCATCGTTGTTGTTAGCGGGCTCCTCTTCACCCGCCCCCTCGTCGTCGTCGATGACGTCCTCTAGATCGGGCACATCCTTGGCCGCCTTCTTCGGTGCCGCCGCAATGTTGCTGGCCTTCATGAAGGGGATGGGGTGGCTCATGGAGTTGTACCTGTGGGGGAGACACCGTGTTAGTGATTATTCCAGGTTCCAACGTCTAATATAGCGCGAAAGAGAGTGCAGGGGTGACACTCACGTCTTGGTAAAGAACGTCTTCGTCTGGGTTTCAATCTCCACCAGGCCCTGATCCTGGGGCCCAACACCAAGCTCCATAATGCCATCGATATCTTCCCGCGTGAGATAGTAGCTATCCATGAGCTCAATCATGCCTGGAACCGCCTCCCGGCCCTCAACCATGAGATTTTGCACGAGCTGCGTCCACAGCATCGGCAGATACTGCTGCCGAACCTCGTTGTGGTCGCCGGACGCCTTGAGCCGCATATGCGAGTGTAGCTCGCGCACCGTGCGGCCCAGCTTGCCAGACTTGCTGTTGTTGCCCAGCCAGCTGGTGAAGTTGGTGCCCATCAGCTGGCCGGCCACGAAGCTCGCCGGCCGCACGGAGCTGAACACCGCGTGCGTCGGCATCAGGCTCCACTGCTGCTGCGGCCCGTGGATCATGCGGTCGACCAGGTCGCCGTCGCTGATGCTCTGCGCCGCCTCGTCAAACAGCTCCAGCGTCTTCAGCCGCTCCTCGCGCCGCGTGTAGCCCTTGCCGTTGAGCGCCATCGGCTTCGTTCGCAGGTAGTTCTCCTGGATCATCAGGTACGAGAACTCGTGGTCGTTGAAGTACAGCTCGATCTTGTCGTTGAGCGTCGACGTGCTGGCCGGCGCAAACAGCCCGCCGCCGAGCATCTTCTGGCAGATGTCCCATGGCTTAAGCACGATGTGCTTCTCCCACGCCTTTGACATGGCCTTGCCCTTTGAAAAGTCGAGGGTCGACTGGTCCAGCTTGACTGTTGACAGCATGTTGATGATCTGCCGAATATCTTTGTTGCTACCCTCAATCAGCGCATCCACCACTGGCGGTGGCATTTTGATGCCCTCACGGTGGCAGATAGTCATCATTCTTGACCGGATCTGGTCCACGGTCGGGCGGTGGAACTTGATGTCGAACGCCACAAAGTCAAACGGCTTCATCTTGGGCAGAGACCGCTCATTGCAGATTAGGATGAGCGGCACCTCGGTCTTCTTGCAGAACTTGGCCAACGCGCCAACACCGCCACGGTCTCCGGCCGACATTCCGTCAACCTCGTCCATGATCAGCACAATGCTCTTCTTTCCATTGTCGACCGACTTGCCGTCGCCGGCGAAGTATCCCAGAAGCGAAGTGTTGTTCATCACATCACTCACGCCCTCTTCAACGAGCCGCTTGCTGCGGGCATCACTGGCATTCGTCTCCAAAACGTCATAGCCCTCGAGGCTTGCCGCAAGGTGGGCGGCGGTGGTCTTTCCAATGCCCGGGGGCCCAGAGATGATAATGGCCCGGGCTGCACCCATTCCATCGGCTCCGCGCCGGGAAAAGTCGTACTTCTTGTTCTTCTGCCAGCTTCGCAGCCAGTTCTGGATCTTCTCGACCTGGGACTTGTTGCCGCAAATATGCGTCAGTTGTGTTGGCGCGTACTTGGACGTCCAGAGCTGGGCAGGCGAAGACGATGATGATGCGCTCGAGGACGGTGGCGGGGCAACTCCACGGGCGGCGGCGGCAAGCTTGGCCGCTTTGTCGGCAGCGGCCTTGCGGCTGGCCTCCTCTTGATCCATCTCCAAAGCCTGAGCCCGAACCTTCTCCTCCTCCTTGGCCTTCTTTTCACGCACTTTCTCGGCTCCCTTCCCACTGCCTCCATGCGCTGGTAGTCGGCGAATCAGCTCGAAGAGGCCCTCTTCGTTGATCGTCTTGATGCCGTGGGACTTGATCTTGGCCAGCTTACTGGGTCCAGCATCTTCACCAAGCACAACATAGCTGGTCTTGCTGCTGGGTTGGCCGGTGACCTTTCCACCGTATTTCTTGACCAAAGCTTGGGCTTCATCACGGCCAATGGTCTGTAGAACACCAGTGAACACGAATGACAGCCCAGCCAGACATTCATCTTCACCCTCGGGGAGTTCCACAGCACCAGCCATGGGAGCCGCCGCCGACGAATTACCGCCACCGGCGGCGGCCTTGCGCCAATCAAACTTCTGATTCGGGTCCTTGGGAGGGGGCGTCGGAGGCCGGACGGTGGGAATGCTGTCCAGGATGTTCTGAATCTCGGCGGCCTCTCCGTCTGCACCGGATTTCTTGGGCTTTGTTGCAGCCGGCTTCGCTGCCGGTTTCGGTGCAGCCGGCTTCTTCTTCTTGGGAACAACTTCTTCTTCAGACTCCGATGTGTTCTCGGGCGATTTGCGCTTTTTGGGAGCAGCCCGCGCGGGCTTCGCTGCCGGCTCTGGAACCTTGGCGGCGGATCGGGAGGTGATACGCTTCGGCTTCACAATGACATCATCGTCTTCATCGCTCTCGTCTTCCATGTAGTCGTCGTTTGTCCGCTTGCTCCGGCTCTTTGCGTCCGCAGCAAAGATATCGTCTCCGTCCTCCTCGTCGTCTTGGAATGCGTCTTTGTCGTCATGATGGGCCGACCGTTTGGGTCGGGCGGCGGGGAGTGGGGCTGGGGCCGGCTTCGCGGCCGGCTTCTTCTTTGCCGGAGGGGGTATGGGGTCGGCAACCTTCTTCGATCGCGGGCTCATGCGGACGGGAACTTCGATCTTGACGGGCGAGGCCGGAGGCTGGCTCTTTGTTGACTTGGGTGCAGCAGCTGCGGAGGCAAAATATTCGCTTGCTGTGATCTCGACGCCTTTCGATGCGGGTTCAGTTCTAAGAAAGAGGGTCAGACCAATGTAACACACGGAAAAACTAGACATCCTGGGAACTTACTTTGCCTTAGACTTCGAGGCAGCCGATGATGCAATTCGCCTGTCAAACATTCGCGTGGTTAGCAGCAACCCCAAGCTTGAACCCAGCAACGTCAATCACATACTTGGCCGGTTTGATTTCCTCCAACTCTTCTTCGTCCTCGCTATCCTCCACAACATGACGTTCTAGATTCACGGGAAAGGGACGTCGTTAGCATCTTGTGTAGTACCATCACGGCCAGTCAGAGTTGGCTATTTCGACCTACTTCCGCGAGTCTTCTTTGCTGGCTCTTCCTTCGGCTTCGGTGCGGCTTTGGCCGGTGCCGCACGCTCACCCTTCGGCGTGAAGAAGCTCCGGATATCAGGCATATTCGGGGTTTGCCAATCACGGCGAGATGCTGTTGGAGGCTTGAAGGGATCGATTGAGGATTCAAAAAAGGGGGATTATGGGAGTCTGGATATTTGGGTGAGAGAGTAAAGTTCTATTGAATTCTCGAAGAAAAGAAAAAGGGTTGCAAATTCAAAGGGCGTGTCGTGATTCACTCAATTCACAATTCGGAAAGTTAACGAAGAAGTGCAAACAGGGATATCTCACTCCATCACTGTGGATTTTCGCGTCCACTATAAATTGATTGGCGTCAGCGGTCGGTTTTTCGCGTCAGGCGTTTCGCTTGCTTTGGCCCGTGCATGTGGCGTCGACGCCATATCACGTGGGACCAGTGGCTTGCCTCTGCTGACTAACCAGCATCGGGCGAGGAATTTCGGGATCACGTCCAAGTTTTTCAAAGCTTCAGTTGACCGGCACTCAGAGCTGAATTGAGCAGAAACCGAGTTGAAAGCACACAACGGGGCCACCAAAGCCCACTCCCACCTGCACCATGCCGTCGAATTTCTCCCCGGCATTGACCAATGCCTTCCACCAGCTGCGGATATCGCCGTCGATACCGCGCGCAACCGGCCTCGGAGCCACCGCGATCATCCCAACATGGCGAACCAGCATCGCCGGCCAGCCGGCGCCGCGCCGCCTCCTCTCGACGACATGCGTGCGCCAGGCTGGCACATGGCTCGAGCCCGACCTCGACCGCACAAAGAAGATGATGAAGGGCCGACCGCGCGTGCCGACCGGCGGTTCGTCCAAGGGCACCACCGTGATCTGGGGTGAGTACGGCCTGCGCATGAAGGACTTCCATCGCCGGATCAGCGCAAAGCAGCTGAAGAACGCGGAGGAAACCATCAAGATGCGTCTCCGTGGTCAGAAGTACCGCCTGTACAAGCGCGTGTGCTGCAATGTTGGCGTCTTTGTCAGCGGTAACGAGGTACGTTCTTCTTATAGTTTTGACTCTGGTGCGGGATGTAACCATTGCTAACTCTTCTTTTCTTTTGCGTGTTTAATAGATTCGTATGGGTAAAGGAAAGGGTGGTTTCGACCATTGGGCTACTCGTGTCGCTGTCAACCAAATCATCTTTGAAATCCGAGGAGTGCTCCACGAGAAGGTCATCAACGATGCCTTCAGACTGGCTGGAAACAAGCTGCCCGGTACGCGATACAAATCAAAGTGTCCTCTTTAACCATTTGGACGATGGTACTAACCTCTACATAGGCCAATACGAAATTGCGAGGAAGGGCGACCCTCCCGTTGTCGGAACCACCAAGCTCCGCGGAGTTACACTCGAAGATCTAAAGCGTCCCTGGAAGGCCGCCGCTCAGAATGTCACCAGCACCGCGAGTGAATCAACGACAGCAGCACCGGCACCATAAATCACCCATCTCTCTCGGAATTGTATCGTCATGACTCAAAGCATTGGAGCTTCAGTTGAATCATGTATGTAATAGATAGCCCTGTACTTTTATTCTAGCCTTTACGGATCCATGATTGCGGTCCCGCCTTGTACTCTTCAATCACAAACGGATTTTCCTTCCGCACCATTTTCCTTCCCGTGTGCACTTTTTCCGCGCCTGTATGCACCTACCCCGATGAATCAGACCGTTCTATCCATGGTTTATGTTTTATTATGTAGTACCCATCCAACGAGCCAGCTCAGTCCCGGGTACAAGCATTGCTAGCCAGCGCTTCAGTCCCGGCAGTGTCTAGCACAAGATCTCTCTCACCTCTTGCTATGTCTGCTGGACGGAGGAATGGTAAGGAGAATTACAGGACCAACGGGCCCTCAACCCCACGCATATGTCAGGGGGTGACTCGGATGACGTGCAACAGTGATGACATGTCGTAGGTTCGGCGTTGAACCTGACATACTTCGAGTGTGGGTTGCCCCGTATCTCGTGTGAAGCTCCTTAACGTACTTTTCCAGCATGAGCTTCGGAAAAGACCGTCGTATTATAACAGATAGAAAGATCCCCATGGCGCACCGGAAGCTGAGAACCACCACTACATTTTAGCCCGGAGGGAGACTAGACGACGCCCGTCTCTATAACTCGGGCCGGCCACCCGTCCCGATCGGAGGCGCGCCGCGGTGGAATGAGGCAGGAATCGGGCTCTGCATTGCCCTGGCTGCTGTTAACAAACTATGTCGCATTAGCGAACGTAAAATCGCGGGCCCTTAGGTCCATATGACAGAAATCGTAAATCACATTCGCCAACGTCCCGTTAACCGCTTCGTACTCAAATAACGGTACTGTGATCAGGAGCCGTTTGGATTCTGGGGAGAAATGAACCCGTATCTTCTCTCCTCATTGCTCTTTTCGAGCTTTATGTTCTTGAGACGTCGCCGGAATCACACCTGCATAGCGCAGCTTGTTAGAGTGACACTACCTGAACTCGTACTCATCGTGAGTCAAGCTTACCTTCGACAACGACAAAGTCGCTATCTAGTGCTTCTGAAACATACCGGAAGAGCCCTGACACCGTTGGAAGGTGATTGTAAAATCAGTCTCGCCGAGAGAAACTGGAGTTGATGTCACCTGTACACCAGCTGCTGCGGGATTCACTCCGGCCATGTTCTGATCACTTCCAAGTCATGCAGGTGTATAGAGAACAGAGAGAACCAGCTAGAAAGGTCAGCAGGTTTTGAAGAAAGACAGAAGCAGCGTTGGGATGAATCATGGTTAACATCACTCGTACTACCAGCATTGAAGTGAGTAGGGTTTGGGACTGTTAGGGTTAGAGCCAACGACGAAAATGGCGGCGCAAATTGTAGCCACAGAAGAAGCATCAGCCACACCCTATGAAAACCTCTTAACGCGTTCAACGCGTCGTCGCCTTTTCACAACGACCTGCAAAAAAGAAAAATGGGAGCCTCAAACAGAACCGCCATCTAATTAATTCATGATATATAACTCCAACCATTGATAACTCAAGTTCTCTTTTCCTTCTCATTCACTCGACATTATTCACTTCCATAATCTCCTTCGCCATCCCCTCCCTCTTCGATCTCCGACAATGGCGTTGATTGTGGATAAGCACCGTCCACGGTCTCTGGACTCGCTCACATACCACACCGAGCTGTCAGACCGCCTACGGTCATTGGTACGTGGTATCTCAGTTAACGAACTCAAGAAACTCCTTTCGTCTCGACCCGGCACGAATGTCTTCATTTCCGGCCTCAGGATGAATCCCAGCTAACACGGTTCCTTGTCTCGAATCCAGGCACAAAGCGGCGATTTCCCCCATCTCCTCGTATACGGCCCGTCGGGCGCGGGCAAGAAGACGCGGATTGTAGCGACACTCAAAGAGCTGTACGGGCCGGGCGTGGAGAAGATCAAGATCGACGCGCGCGTGTTCCAGACATCCAGCAACCGCAAGCTGGAGTTCAACATTGTAGCGTCGGTGTACCACCTCGAGATCACGCCGTCCGACGTGGGCAACTACGACCGCGTGGTGGTGCAGGACCTGCTGAAGGAGGTTGCGCAGACGCAGCAGGTCGACCAGTCGGCGCGCCAGCGCTTCAAGGTGGTGGTGATCAACGAGGCCGACCACCTCACGCGCGACGCCCAGGCCGCCCTGCGCCGCACCATGGAGAAGTACTCGCCCAACCTGCGGCTCATCCTGCTCGCGAACTCGACGGCAAATATCATTGCGCCCATCCGCTCGCGTACGCTGCTGGTGCGCGTGGCCGCGCCGTCGCACGCCGAAATCTGCACGGTGCTGACCCAGGCTGCCGAGAAGGAGGGCTGGCCCGTCGTGCCGGGCCTGTACAAGCGGATAGCTGTCGACAGCGGGCGCAATCTCAGACGAGCGCTGCTGATGTACGAGTCGGTGCATGCGCAAAAGTACGTACCCTTTGATGCTCGATCCCGCGGCAGAAATGAAGGCACACCAAGACTGACTTTTGCGTTTCCTCTCTTCCCCCCCTGACAGCGAGAAAGTGACAGACTCCAGCCCGATCCCGCCGCCAGACTGGGAGGCGCTGATCGGACAGGTGGCGCGCGAGATCATGGAGGAGCACAGCCCGCAGCGCATCCTACAGGTGCGGTCACGGCTGTACGACCTGCTCACGCACTGCATCCCGGCGACGACGATCCTCAAGACGCTGACGTTCAAGCTGGTCAGCCAGATCGACGACGGACTCAAGGCCGAGGTGGTGGCGTGGTCGGCGTTCTACGAGCACCGCATCAAGACCGGCACCAAGGTGATCTTCCACCTGGAGGCGTTTGTGGCCAAGTTCATGCGTATCTTTGAGATGTACCTGATGAGCATGGACATGTGAGCGGTGTGTGGGGCTAAAGCCATGCATCTCTAGGAGCGGATTGAGACCTGGGCCAATATCTATCTACGACTAATGAAAAGAAGTGTATCTGAGACGCCGAATCGTGACATGCTGATGCTGTGTGAAGTTGGATTTGGAAGGACGGTTGGGGTGTGTTGCGTATTGTTAGGGTTAGGGTTGGCATCTTTGGGTTCGCGTAAGCCTTTATATGTTCAGTACATAGGAAAAGAAGAGAGATTCGAATGTGTTGCCCTCATGAATAGGAGGATGAGATAGGCACTCAGACATCAAGTTCAGTACTGACAGAGGTACATTTTTGAACGAACTACATGTCTCATTTTCCAGCTTTTGCGCCGCAGCAGACCAGGGTTCTCATCCGGGGAAACACAAGGGGGAAATAGCAGAGACATGATGCGAGAAAACGCGGAGAAACGTCTTGCTACAGCATATGTGAGGTACACTACTGGCATTTAACAAGTTAACGCAGCCAACTAAGATGGAGGGAGAGAGAGAGAGACACAGATACACACGCACACCCCCCCCCTTGGCGGAGCCAAACCCCAAACTTCCGTTCGCCCTGCCTATGAGAGAGCCTGTACAGTACAGAAGCGTCTTTAAGTGGGCTTGCAGGGACCGGCCAGCGGGTGGTGGCTTTCCATGGTTGCAGCTCCCCCCACACATTACAGTACAGTACAGTACTCGTAACATCAGCTTGTGCGTATTGTATGTAGGCTCGTACAGTACATTGCATATGTACCGTACATAAACGTGGAACACCTTGTGAGTGGTTGTTGGGCTCTGGGGGAGTGAGTGGGAGCGTGATATCCCGGCCCAGGCTGCCGTGTTTCGGAGGAGAAGAAGGCCTGCGGAATAACGGCCACGAGGCATAACGACAGGACGTGATTCTGAGTGAGAGAGAAGGAGACATCAAGAGGACGGTGTTGCTGGCATGCAAGGTGACGTCCATACTGACTCCCCTAACCCCCGCTTGTGTCCTGTTCTGTCCGGCCTGTCTTGGCCCAGGTCTGTCCAGAACCAGCTGGAGCGACGGAAGAACGAAGAGGCTCTGCGCATTGGCTCGCTAGTTGGTCTGCAACGTCTGTTCGTCCTGGTCTGATCTAGGTTCAGCCCCCGGCGCTTCAGCGCCCCCGTAGTGTCTCTTTTGCATCTTCTTGTCTCGTTCGTGCTTCCGCTAGTGCGGCGACACGCAACACACTCACACACACCGAGGAAGATACTCAGTCCCTATAGTATATATCACGCCGAGAGAATGTGCTGGAACCGTTCTCTCACGAAAGAAATCCGGGTGCAGCAACGAAACACCACCGTTTCGATCTTCTCCTGGAGCCGCCCCTGCATGGGCGTTGACGGACGGGCTAAGTGTAGATCCGACGCTGGACTATCTGCCGAAATTAACACCCAGCGAAGCACAGAAAAAGCCACTTGGTACATGCACCTATGGTTCGTTTAAAATTTTTGTTGGTTCCTTTCACCCATTTTCGCGAGTCGTCCGTCGCTGGAATGTCTCGCCTCCCCCGCTTCTCCCCCCATCGCGTGCTGGGAACGTCAAAACAGACTCAAAAGCTTCTCGTCCAGGAGGGCTGACCTGGATACTTTGGTTGCCCGTCACGAGAGAGGCCCATTGCCTCCCGCCGGGGTTTCCCAATAATCCGGGACTTTGCGTGCTTGTAAATCACCTTCTCTCTCACATGCTAGAGAGACAGACGGGATAATATCCCACGGGCTCGTCACCCTATGTGGTGGTCTGAACATCCGCGAGTGTCTTTTTTGTTCGTCGTCCGCCCACGGGCGGGTGGAAGGATATCGAAAACCCAGAAGAAAGGAACCGAAGCTAACCTAAAAGATGATGCACCTGAGAATAATCATCAGATGTTCCGTCGCCACCATTGTCTTAATTCTGAAGTGTCCCTTTTGCTGTGTCCTTCTTTTCTCTGTTTGCGGCCGCAATCTCTCCAGATTTTTTTTTCTGGAAACTTGGTGGCTTTGCTGCCCCCCTCTTCTCCAGGTCTCCCCAGATTTTTCTTTTTGTTTGTTTCGCCTGCTCTCCCCATGGGGCAGAATAAAAGAAAACTAGATGCGGAGACCGGCGAAAGGGCAAGGGCGAAAAAACAACAACCCCCCCAAGCGATCAGATCACACGGATGGAATGACGCTGTCCTGTGCTTAGACGACCTGCATACACCACACAAACTGTATGACATCGGTGATCTGCGGAGTGTTGACCTGTATATCTGCGGCTCCCGCCTCGTGGCATGTCTCGTGAGCATGCAAAACCACGAAATCGCGTCCCTGTCACTCACAACCTGGCGTACTCTGGCCGGCTTCGAGTTCTTGGCGGCCGGCCAAATTTACCAAGTAGGGACAGCCATGATCGATTTATTTGAAATGAGTGATGTAGCCTACCAAACCAGAGTGAACAATGCCACTAGCATCTTGTTGACCCTAAATCTCCAACTACTATGCACAGATTTTGGAGACCACCCACCTGAGAGAAATCGAGACGGCTGACTCGTCCGTTTTGTATTCACACCAACCCTGCCCTGGGGAGGGTGACTGAGGCAATCCTCTCGCTAAAAAAGGGAGAATTCCAATCCACGAGGCCAGCTTCCTGGAACAAATCCAGCTTATATCCGTAAACGGGCACACTCAAGTTCCTGGGGCCAAACGTGGACCATATATATGTCGTGGCAAATACCCGAAACTCCCGCTGTAGGATCCTGGAGGCACTCTATTTATTGCTCGCCCAGAGTTTTCGACGTGTGTGTGTGTGTGTGTGTGTGTGTGTGTGCGGGAAGAAAGGAATTGGAGGTTGCACTCTCTCCAACGAGACGGAACTGGCCAGTGGATATCCGGGTCCGATCGGGACGACCTGGGGTGGCCAGTCTCAGAGAGTCAAAAGTTCATGCGGGAAAGTCATCAACAGCTGAAGGGGCACAAACTGGGGCTCTCTCCAGGAAAAAAGATGTCACGAAATCCGGGGTTTCGTCACGAAACGAGAGGAGGAAGCGTGATTTATTGACTGTGTCGACGTTAACATCCCGCTTCATCGCCATGGGAATCCGGCATTCGGAGTGTTCGACGGCGTACATGTCCCGATGGGTCGATCGCGAGTATGGTTGATGCGCTTCACTCAGGGGAAACCAGCCAGGCCAGCGAACAAACTTCGACGAAGCAAGACACGATAATGGTAGACGAGAGATGAGACTCAAAAGACAAGAAAGTGGGGTTCCACGCAAGTGCGGCTCCCGGACGACTCGCGGGGTTTCTGGATCACGCCTCCCCGTTGGAGGAAATCTGGGAAGACGAACACGCGCAGACAGACAGACAGGACGAGACAAAACTGGGGAACCAGGAAAGTTCCCGTTCTCCTAGTGTGATGAGGTTGTTAAAGCCTCGGGCCAAAGAATGATATGGTGTGTATATAAGCTCTGTCGCTCGTCGGACGGACTCTTTATTCCCCACATTGACAGAGCGGAAGGCGGTTTCTTCCGCTATCTGGGCTAGGTTTGCATGCCATCCGCATTCCGGGCGTCTCCGTAGTAAGTACTGTTCTTGTTGGGTAGGTATTTAACGATGTTCTGGGTCTGGACAGCCGAGTTCGGTCTGCTGGAGGAGAAACAGCAAAAGAGCTTGGTGGCAGGATCCGTCTGGGCGTGGTCGAAAAGGCTAAACGGACTACTCTACAGTGCATGCAAGTTCTGTCAGTTGGGTGCTTGATTAACTCTTGACCGAGAGAATCAGGGAAACATGGAAGCCAGAGAGATCCAAGATGACGAGATGAGAGGGCCAGAGTATGTACAGTAGTACTTACACCATAAACATACTCACTCGTTTGTATTGGTCCCCACACGCACCGAGGGGGTGTGGGTAAGAAACGAAGAGCCCCAACCCCAACCAAAAATAAGACGGCCTGTAGGGTTTCTGGCATGGAGGAATGGAGAAAAAAAAAGACTAGGGATGAGCAGCAGCTCTGAGATGTGGTTACATTGGAGAGCCGGAGAGAGAGGGAGAGAGACCAGACAATCCAAGCTAGAAGGCGTCTTGGGATCCTGGCGTGGTGCCTGTCGGGGGAAAGGATACGACACTGGAGACATGCAATGTGCCCTGCCCCCAGACTGCATAGATTGAGAGATTTCCCCCGCGCTGGTTGCGCGCCGTGTGGCCGAGATTTGCTGGGAGCCGTCTTTTTGGGGCTTTCTTTGTCAGACACACACGGGGTAGGTAGCTGGAGACGAATGACAAAATCTGGGGATGGTTGAGGCACAGGCAATGGAAGCCATTGACCTGGACTGTACGGTACAGTACATATCTTGGCTGTGCTGAAAACCGTTGAGATCAACAAAAATGGGCGAAGATTCAAGGAAAAACAAAGTCGAGGTATTTTGGATGTCGTAAATGAAGCTATTCACAGTTCTGTCCACAGAGATCGTGATGAAACTGGCCGACTTTTACACAGAGCACAGCGTTGACATCTGGGTTGGGAAGGTACAAACGAGGAGGACGTTCCTTCCCTTCCTCCCTTCCTCACCCCGCCCCCGCTATTCTTATCGCTAGTGGAATCTGGAGAACATTTTGCCTTTTTCTGGGCTTTCTGGTACCTGAGAGAAAAAATAACAACTGGGGAAGCCACCGTGGCTGGGCGGAAATACAGGTGATTTCTGCGGATTTTTAGTGGTCAAGCCACTGTATGACCGCACTTTTCAGGGGGGGATTCTGGGGCCCCGGATCAGTTTGTATAGCAAGCGAATGAACAATCGGACCGCCTGGATTGGTTGGGAAAGAACCCCCTCTCCGAAACTTCCTTAGAAGGGAACCGCTATAGTAGTAGCTTGGCTATAAGCCTACACCCCGGACTTTGCAGCGCCCCAACATAAAATAGTCGGTCGTCGCTAGTGTTTGCGTGCGTGCTGGAGTTCGCTGGCACAATGAAGCCCGAACCTCGTCTTGTATCTGGCTCATTCCACATCTATTGTGCGTATCTCTCGATTTCACCCGCTTTGATTGCCTGCTACCAACGTGTTCCGCTCGTAATATATCTCGCAGGAGTAAACAATCAATTTCGTTGGGTGGGCTCGGGCGAATAGCCCACAATATACCCTATCTGCCGCCGTTGTGGCACAGATAAGTGTATAAGAGTGACAGTTCTCCTGTGTTGCTCTCCCCCTCCCAGCCTTGTGTCTCATTTAGCCTCAGCTGTTCCCCCTCTTCGACTTCGTTGATAGTTCGGATTTACGTGATCTCTGCTTGTGCCCGATTTGAGTATTTCTCTGAGCTGGAGGGGGAACTCCGCCGGACTGAGGGTTTCTCTCGCCCTTCTTCTCTTTCTAGAGATCACCGTGTCGTCGAGTAACTATGGATGTACATACAACGGTATTCTAGAACCATAGCTGACAAGCCAGTAAAACACACCCACCCTTATACAGGCCACACACCCGAGATCCGCGCAGATTCCTATGACTGGGGAATGCGTAGCCACTAAAGTTTCTCTGGGGAGAACCGTTAGATCATTTCCCCACCTCGTGACCTTCTTGGTTCTTCGCCCGTTTCCCGGGGTTTAGGGATGCATAGGTGTGCCTAGCTGTATGAAGTGTTGTACTGTATAGCGGTAGAGAATAGTTGGAAGTACACTACAGTTCTGCTTTGCCCCTAGCCCGTCCTAGCAAGCTCCGGCCGGGGACACGGAAGTGCGACGACGGGGGCCATAGCCTTGCTTGACTCTCTGGGTTGCACCTTCCTCTGCTGTTGCTCTTGTCACTTGCACTCCCCCTCCCACTCGCTCCTTCCTCACACTCCCTCGCCTCTTTTTCCTCTCGTGCTTTCTTTCCGGATTTCTTATTTCTTCGGTCCACCCGCCAATTTTTTTTCTTTTCTTCCTTGATCTCTCTGTTTTCCTTTCCTCTCGTGTTTTTCTTTTTTTCTTCTCTCATCTCTTCTTCTTCTCTCATCCTCTTCTTCCTCCATAAAAACTGCACTCAGTGCTCTTTTCTGTTTATTTTTGTTGAATTGTGTTGTTCTTGGATATCCAATTGCTCTTCTCACTCTGTTTACTTCTCCCCACAAGAACAGTCTCTCCCAGTTCCCTCAACTTCTCTATTCCTCACAGACACACTCTCTCTTCCAAATCCCTCAATCTCTCTATTCCTCACACACACACTCTCTCTTTGTTCTCTGCTCTCTCAATTCTTCGGCCTCCCCCCCGCCGCCTCCTAGGCTTTTCACCATTTTCCGCCAACTTCGCCGTCTTCTCTCCCGCCGAACGCGCTCTGCCGATTCCAATATGTCCGCGGAAGTCGCCCAGGCCCCTATGGCCATCCCGGCCGCCACCGAAGAGCCGGTGGTTGCCGCTGCCCCCGTTGCTGCTGCCCCCGAGGCCGTTGAGACTGCTGTTGAGGCCCCCCTTGAGCCTGCTGCTGTTGTGGCCGCCCCGGCCGTCGTCGAGGAGCCGGTTGCTGCGCCTGCCCCCGTGGTTGAGGCCGCTCCGGCTCCTGTGGTCGAAGCTGCTCCCGTGGCCACCGAGACTCCTGTCGTTGCCGAAGTTACCCCGACTCCGGCCCCTGCTGTTGTAGCAAGTCCTGTTGTTTTCGAAGCTCACAATGTTGAGGCTCTGGGTAAGCAAGCTATCTTCCTCCATTTTTGCCTCTAATTGCCTGGTCGCAAGACCATTGCGATCGCAGGGGCCTAAAGCCAGCCTTAAAAACCACGCAAAATTCCAGTCTGTCCTAACGTTTTACTCCGGTTCTTCCAAATAGCTCCTCCCGCGAAGATGCTCGCAAGTATGTGTGATTTATGCTGAATTTGCACTGCCAATTCTTTTGTGTGCCAGTTTTCTTGTTCTTTCCTGTTCTCCGGAGCTCCAGCCAAAATGCTGCTCCAATCAGGAGGGGCTTATCCGGCCAATCAGCAGCCGCCAATATCTTACGAGCCTGTGACCCTGGTGGATCCTCTGCCATTTTAGATAATTTGGGGAAATCTGTTTTGTGCTAACCAAATTTTTCTCCAATTCTAGAGCACCCCGGAAAGCCGCATCTGGATGGTAAGTTCGCCGCCTTTCACCCCCCATTAACACATACCACACACAATCACGAGCCAATCAACCCACCTAAAGTCTTGGACTTATTCCGTGACAAACATCACCTTACACATAAACAGCCCACACTCCTGGACACGCGCGCAAGACAAAAGAAAAGAATCTGGTGTTGGACTGAAAGAGGGGCAATCATCATGCCAGGGTCCATCCACTTTCTCTGGGGCTTCGTGCTAAGAGAACCCCCCCAAAAAAAGTGCGACTGGTCTTGAGCTCATCCTTGTCAGCTCCGGCACCGGCCTGATAATCTATCGTGGCGCGCGCCGAAATGTCCACACACCTTCACTCCGTCGCGCATAATGTGGAAACCACTTCACATAATAAAAAGCCCTCATTCTCGGGATCCTTGCTAATCAGTTGAACCTCTCCACTGTTTTGTTTTTTACAGGCCTCGATGAGTACAAGAAGCTCTACCACGAATCCATCACAGACCCTAAGAAGTTCTGGGGCACCAAGGCCCGCGAGCTGCTGTCGTGGTCGCGCGACTTCGAGACTGTGAGCGCCGGCTCGCTGGCCACTGGCGACATTGCCTGGTTTGTCGAGGGCCAGCTCAATGCTGCCTACAACTGCGTCGATCGCCACGCCTTTGCCAATCCCGACAAGGTCGCCATTATCTACGAGGCCGATGAGCCCAACCAGGGCCGCAACGTCACCTATGGCGAGCTTCTGCGGGAGGTGTCGCGCGTTGCTGGCGCGCTCAAGAACATTGGCGTGCGCAAGGGCGACACCGTTGCCATCTACCTTCCCATGATTCCCGAGGCCATTGTGGCTCTCCTTGCTTGCGCCCGCATTGGCGCCATCCACTCGGTGGTTTTCGCCGGCTTCTCGTCCGACTCTCTCCGCGACCGCATCATCGATGCCAACTCCAAGGTTGTCATCACCACCGATGAGGGCAAGCGTGGTGGCAAGGTCATTGGCACGAAGAAGATTGTCGACGATGCGCTGAAGCAGTGCCCCGACGTCAAGAACGTGCTGGTCTATAAGCGCACTGGCGCTGATATCCCGTGGACTGCCGGCCGGGATCTGTGGTGGCACGAGGAGGCCGCTAAGTGGCCTGCCTACACTCCTCCTGAGGTCATGAACTCGGAGGATCCCCTCTTCCTCCTTTACACTTCGGGATCTACCGGAAAGCCCAAGGGTGTCATGCACACCACCGGAGGTTACCTCTTGGGTGCTGCCGCTACCGGCAAGTACGTCTTTGACATCCACGACGGCGACCGCTACTTCTGCGGTGGTGATGTCGGCTGGATCACCGGCCACTCCTATGTTGTCTACGCTCCTCTGCTCCTCGGTGTCACCACCGTGGTGTTCGAGGGTACCCCCGCCTACCCCAACTTCTCGCGCTACTGGGACATCATTGAGAAGTACCAGGTCACCCAGTTCTACGTTGCCCCCACCGCCCTGCGTCTGTTGAAGCGCGCCGGTGACCACCACGTGCGCAACGAGATGAAGTCTCTGAGAGTGCTCGGCTCGGTCGGTGAGCCCATCGCCGCCGAGGTTTGGAAGTGGTACTTCGAGACCATCGGCAAGGAGGAGAGCCACGTTGTCGATACCTATTGGCAGACCGAGACCGGCTCGCACGTCATCACCCCGCTGGCCGGTGTCACCCCTACCAAGCCTGGTAGTGCTTCGCTCCCCTTCTTCGGCATTGAGCCTGCCATCGTCGACCCCGTGTCGGGCGAGGAGATCCCCGGAAACGACGTCGAAGGTGTCCTGGCTTTCAAGCAGCCATGGCCCAGCATGGCCCGCACCGTCTGGGGTGCCCACCAGCGCTACATGGACACGTATCTGAACGTGTACAAGGGCTACTACTTCACGGGAGACGGTGCCGGCCGTGACCACGAGGGCTTCTACTGGATCCGCGGCCGTGTCGACGACGTGGTCAACGTTAGTGGCCATCGTCTGTCGACCGCCGAGATTGAGGCGGCTCTGATCGAGCACGACGGCGTGGCCGAGTCGGCTGTCGTCGGCGTGCACGATGACCTGACCGGCCAGGCCGTCAACGCCTTCGTCGCGGTCAAGGATGGCGTTGATGTCACCGATGCGCTGCGCAAGGAGTTCATCCTACAGGTGCGCAAGAGCATTGGGCCGTTCGCGGCCCCGAAGGCTGTGTTCATTGTGCCGGATCTGCCGAAGACCCGTTCGGGCAAGATCATGCGCCGCATTCTGCGCAAGGTGTTGGCTGGTGAGGAGGATCAGCTTGGTGATGTGACTACTGTAAGTTCTCACCCCCTTTTTATTCTTTTGTCTTTCGGCATTGTGTGTCTACTGGGATCAATGACTAACTAACATGGACTTCTCTCTCTTTTCTACAGCTCTCGGATCCTTCCGTCGTCGAGAAGATTATCAAGGTTGTCCACGACGCTCGCAAGGCGTAAACGTTCTCTGAAGATTCCTCACGACACGCTTCCTTCCTCTCCCAAGTCTCATCGTATCGGAACGAAAACCGGGTCTGCGAACCGGACCTCTCAACATACCCACACACTCGCACACAATTACATACACATGGAGGCAGCTGGTAGAAAGCAGATATATCCCTGGGTATGTTGCTGGAAGTCAGAGAGATGGGGGGTGTATATCCAGGGAAAATGATGTTTTGCGTCGTTCTCTTCGTCTTTTTTTTTCTTGTTCCTTTAGGGGAGTTCCGACTGCTTTTGGTTTTTGTTTCTCACATGCCATATGAAATGACCATGGTTTTGACATCCGCTTTTCTTGTTCTTGTCTCCCCCTTTACTGTTATCTTGGGTTCGGATTGATTTTTCTTGTATGTAGTTGTTCTTAGCTGCTTTTGATGAACACCTTTTTTCCCTCTTTGGAAACCTCTGCTGCTGTTCAAGCTGTATGGTCTAAGTGAAGGTTTGATGTGACGGGCACTCGCTAGTGGTGTTTTGTGTGGAGTCCTGTCTGTGGAGATCAGAGAGAAAGAGAACTGGCCTACGGAATCAGCTATAGGTTGCATGCTATCAGACTGACTGCTCGATATGCACGATATGAAAACCCTGATACCATAGTTCCAGGCAATGCATCAAAAAGTCTGGAAGCCAACCGGACAACGGTCCCAAAGGCAAGACTAACGATACCGCTACCCCAGAGAGGCCGCCGGCAGAGTCGCCACGTCACGACTTGAGGGGCCGCGTGGTGACAGAGGCTCGGCGGCTGGGCGGGCGTCATCGGGGATAAAAAGCTACGGTGGGGTTCCGCGGGTTCTTGAACCCCGCCCCGTCTGTCGGAGGACTGATTCCCCTTTGCCGGGTCTGGGTGCTGAGTTTTCTGACGTCAGGTGGGTGAGCTCTTTTGGAGCCAGAGAGCACGCAGCTGACTGCGTGAGGCCGTTTGTCTTGAACACTCTTCCTCCGCACTATACCTCGATAATGCGGAAGTTTGTCCTTTTTCCTTTTTCCTTTTTCCTTTTTCCTTTTTCCTTTTTCCTTTTTGGGTTGTTTTTTTTTGTGCAAGTCAAAACGCGAGACCAGCTTGACCGAAGAATGGGAAGGTCTGCTGAGCTTGCACCCGGAAGGATGGGAGTTTGGCTGCGTCGTGTCTAAAAGCCGCGCAGAAGCAAAGGCCAAGAACTGACTCCCCCTTCACAGGTTCGGTTCGTTCAACAGGACGGGGTTCTCAGATGTTTTGGGCGTTCTGCAGCAGGAATGCGTGCATGAGCCGGACGGAGGAGGCCTCACACGGACGGATTCTGTGTATCAATAGTGTAGTAGCACGTGTGTTGTGGGAAGTCCTGTCTCCCGCGAGCGGCAGAGGAGAGACAGAGCATCTTATGATGCTGTTTCTTCGGGATCCGACCTAGAAATCTGGGACGTATTGTCTTGTGCTGTATGTTCATTTCGAGAAACCGGCGGCTGCCAGCATCCTGCTCCGGGAAAGAGACCTCTGTGGTCTGGAATAACAAGAACATCACGCAACTTCGGAACCGACGACATCCATTCGGGCTCGCCTGTGAAAGACCTTGGGGCGAAATTTCAACTCCTTTTCCATCTATGATGGACTTACTGTACGTGCTGCACGATACAGGCGGGCGCGGGGAGAGACACGCCAACTTGCGTCCCTCGACCGCATGTACGCGTACCTCGTGGCCGGCTTTACGGACGGGCAGCGTAATGGGATCGAGTCCTTTTTCAACAACCCGTGGCCCGTGGCCAAGATCCCCGGTCCGGTCGACCCCGGCCCTCGGCGGTACGCGGTTGTGTTGGTCCTTCCGTACAACTTCACGATAGCCCACATCCGGCACAGCAGGCCATTCCTGCGAGCTGCTCGCGATGTTGGAGCAGGTGTGCGACGGTGGGAACAGTGCGGAGATCGAGCTTGGTGCCTCTTCGCAAGCGTTGAGAGATCTTGTCGAGCGAGACTGCATTGTTCTGCTGCGGCAGCATGAACTACATGCAATACGTGTTGATGATGTCCAAAAACCCAAGAATCACACAGAAGACCAAGAACATCAAGGCCTAAATATTCGTCGCGTAGTGGACACCATTTTCATTCTCCTCTCCTTCCCCCACCCGGTTCTCGTAAGCCAAAAACCAAGTCTGCAGCCTTTTTCTTCTTCTTTTTTTCTTTCTTTTTTTTTTTCCTTTTTTTCGCTTTCTTCGTGGTGGTGTGTAGATCAGTGCCGACTTACATGAAGATCAGGTCAGATAGGCTTGAGCTTAGGAAAAACCACCCACCACCACCCACCCCGGTTGTTTGCTGCTACAAACCACGGGACAGTTCAGCCCCCGAGATCTAGCCAGATGGGGGCGGGACGGGTTGTTATGTTGGACTGGATGACCTTTGATACCATCTTTTGGCGTCTTCCCTCCATTTCGAGTCCTTTTTTGGCATTTTTCAGAGAAAAAAAAAGGGGGGACAGCAGCAAATGCTCTAGGCCCTCTAACACCAAGACCGCCAAGCCCACCTCGCGATAGAGTTCGACCGAGTTTCATCACCCACATACCCGGAGGGGGGGAAAGGCCAGGACAAGGGAAGTTTTCCACTGGCGGGGGGCTCCTCTTGTCAAATTTTGTTGCTCTGTTGCAACTTTGTGACGTTGGCCAGGGGGGGCGAGGCGGGCA
The DNA here is from genome assembly GCA_001510575.1 of Knoxdaviesia capensis. Taxonomy (NCBI): domain Eukaryota; kingdom Fungi; phylum Ascomycota; class Sordariomycetes; order Microascales; family Gondwanamycetaceae; genus Knoxdaviesia; species Knoxdaviesia capensis. The sequence goes on along the minus strand of LNGK01000003.1, from coordinate 3,647,835 downwards.
GGCCAGGCCAGGCTTGAGAGAGGAGAGATCCGATCTGCACGGGTAAAAAGCACACGCAGCAAATTTTAAAAATCCTCGACCGCCGCCGTCTTAGTAGTAGCCGCTTGATATATAGCCAGGAAGGAAGGTAATGTCACAGACACTGCAATCAGTGTGCTGAAACAACATGGGGCCGGGCCACTTTGTTGGACTGCAGAGTTAGAGTGTATAGTGTACAATAGGTACTTTAATCTCGCTGGATAGTGAGGTCTGTTGCCGTTAATGAAAAATGGGCAATAGAGTCGCTGTTATATGTGGGTAGATACAGATGCTAGTGCCTTTATTGTGAGGACAAGCAGATATGCGACGGTGCTTTAACAAACTCTGGGACTACCTACTGGTTATCCGGCTGGGACGCTTGGGTTAATGTGCACCGAGTGGTTGGCGGCATCGGGGCTTTATCCAGACAACTGACTCTTCTTAACTCCATGTACCCTCGTAATAAAACGGGCCACTGCTATCAATATCTTGCTAGGAGAGGCTGGGCGGTGGATTCCCGCTAGACTACTGTAACTGCAGTCAGACCTACGCAATGTCCAAACGCCACAACCACCTCTCAAACAGTGCTGTTTGTCCTGCTGGTAACCTGAGACCACCAGACACAGCCCAGAAGCCTTCTTCTGTAGCAAGCATGTTCGACGTCCAAGAACTTCCAAGACAGCCCGTCGTCTGCCGCAGACAAGAGAAAAAGAGCCAAGAAGGAGAGGGGGGCCAAACATAGCCCTGCTGACGCGTCGTGCACCCGGACGAAAACGAAAGAAAGACAAGCGTAGCATTGGGAATGGGCACCAGACCCTCCGTTGCCGACGCACTGTCTCGGAGAGTTGAAGGAATACAGACTTGGGATCTGACCCTAAGGTCTTAGGGTAGATTTCCAGAAATTCGGGCGTGCGGACATAACAACAGACATGTAAGACAGAAGTTGGTGGAAATGCTTCAAAAAGACCGTATCCTAGCCCACCTCTTTTCTTCTTCTTTTCTTCTTCTTTCTTTCGTTCTGCACTTCGAAGTTCTTCGGAAATAGCCCGGCTGATCGACTGCCCTGCTGTAGGGAAACACGGCGGTGAGCGGATAGAGTTTGTGGGCGTTTCGGCGCATTGAAAGGTAAACTCTAAAACTATGCTACCGATCTCCCTTACAAACTTCATGCGTGCCGGCGTACACGGAGTATATATATGTACGGGGGACGAAACGATTTGTGAGCACAGTTTCTGCTTGTTGTATCCCAGCTGCTGGAATCTGCCGTATATTCTGTACATATGTACCACTCCATATATTCCGCGGAGTGGCACACGCCAAACGTCAACCTCCGCCTTGCATCGCAGATTCTTGCGGCCAGGACTCCGCGAGACTTACAGCACCTGTCTGGGAGAGGCGGTGTTTCTATTTTAAGCTGACTGACAACACACAAACAAACGATGCAGTTGTGTGTGTGGCTTATGGTCCGGCGTCACTATCATCAAGCCTGTATCTCCTGGAGGGGAGAAATGCTGCCGCAGTAAGACTTTCAGTTGACAGACGGGCTCGTTACAGGGCGGGGGCCGCTGTATCTAGATTCAGGCCGTGGTATACGAGTTCCTCCGGTCAAGACGGAAGTGCGGCAGATCGAGTCGTTCCAAGGTTTTGCGCCAACTGTCTTTTCCAACCACTAACAGATGTCCGTTCCTGGCGCCAAAGAAAAGTTCAGTAGGAATCCTGAATAAAAGGTATCCTGTACAACTATTAGCCTGCGGTTTTATGTGCTACAGAGCTGTCACTGCTACATGCGCCGCCTGCTCCGCTCACACCAACGCCACCTCCTTCCTTGGCCGCTTTGCAGGGAACTCTAAACCAGACGGGGCCTAGCGCCGTCTCGAACAATCAATCACAGCCTTTCACACAACTGATGGATGTGAGGGCTTCAACGTAAAACTTGCGGAGAAACAAGGCACTTATCTGACGATAGCGAATCCTGCTGCGATATGTGAAGAGCTCGGGGGACTTCGTGATCCTTCCTCGTTGGTAGGTAAAGTTTGTGGTCGTTAGCTTGGAGTGGAAGGTGCCGCGCTGACCGGCGCCTTCTTCACCGGCCGCCGGAACAGACTCTCTCCTTCCTTATCTTTGGAAGTCTTACTGCAGAGGGCGCCTTCCTTAAACTTCACGATTGAAGAGAAGTTGCTTCTCGCTGGGCTCATCGGTCGCTCCTTCTTCGTGAGGTTCTGTAGAATGTATCATGTCTTTCGTAACCAACCGTCATTTCAAACCCCTCGTCCATCTTCCTTTTGATCTTCTTCCTCTTCTATTCTCCTTTTGACTCCATTTCAATACCAAGACTCGGGGAGAGAGACCTTCCAGTACTTAGCATCAGCGGTCGGATTCAGCCTTTCATTCGTTTTGTTATTTCCCAGTTACAGCAAATTTACATTCATTCAGCTGCTTAGTTTTTCCTGTCCTTTCTGTGCCTTTTGTCCCCCGCATATAATATCCTCACCCCAGATTGCTGCACTCTATTCGTTAAATCAAGACCAGAGTTCAACCACCTAGATTGATGCTTTGCCTGCTTAGACCAGCGGGAATGTCGACCGACGTTGATCGTTCTTTTTACCGGTCCGACTGAGTCTTGCTTTCCACTAAATCTTCAGCCTCCTCCGTCCCCCAACCGTCCCTCCGGCGGGATTGACTGACTGACCATATCGCCATCTCGGGATTTGATAGTTGGTCGGCCCTTAAAACCCATGGCCCCGTGAGGCTCCGAAGTCCCCGCAATACAAAGTCTGCTCACATTCTTCTTTGTTGCCACTCCCCACTAACCTCCAGCATATCCACTGGTTGCCGAAGCCACTAAACTGTTGGAATACTGGGTCGCGAACTGTCAGCTGACCACCAGCTGGCTTCTGGGCGAAATCCTTTGCCCCCGTTCTGAAGTTAGCGTCTGGCGATTTCCTTTCTGTCGTGATACCATCTTTTGATAGGACGAAATCTCTTCACACAGAAAACTTTACGTTCTGCTGAGATCTCGCCTTCTTTCTCATCTCCAGGCTTCTTCCTTTTCCTCATACTGCTATCCGGCCAACAACCAGCAAACGATCTGCGCGCATTACATGTATCTATACGGACGAGCCCACCCATACCAAACAAGCTGATTTCGCCCAGCCTCAACCAACCTAGCTCAGGCTCCGAGCCCCGTCTGTTGTAGTTATACTCCATACGACCCCTAAACATACCTGATTTCGCCGGGTTCGCCGGTACCTGTACAATCCACCCACCCGTTGTCCTTGCCTGCACTGCACTGGTTGTGCTAATTATACGTGGACAGACAAGAAACAGACGCCTTGTTGTTGACACAGAACAGCATCCGCCTCTATTCTTCTCTGTCTCTCGTTTTTTTTCTTGGCTTCTCAGCTCCGCCCCATCTGATTTGCTTTTCTCTCTCCCTCTCTCTCCTTCAGTCTCCAGCGTCGCCCACCAGAGAGCATTTGTTGGCTCATCCTTTCTGTCATTTTGTGGTGTGTCGTCTTCTTGAAGCTCACTCGCCTGCTCTCTTTTTCTTTCTTCTCTTTTATATATATATCTATATATTTTCTCACTTGGGTCCATTCGTACGGACCTTTGGCACTCCCGCCTCCTTCGCCCTCTCTTTTCTTCTTCTGGGAAACCGGTTTTCTCACTAGTCTCATCCTGAGTGCTTTCCCCTTTTACTCTTCTCTCTCCTCTTTATATTTTCTTTTCCTCGTTGGTTCTCCGGCATTTTATTGCTATTCCGCGACCTCTCGATTTCTTGTCGATTAGTTCCCGCGAAACCGTTGGCATCGCGAGGCCCCTTTTTGTTCACCTTGAATCGATTTCGACGTATATATGTTATAGAAAAGACATATTGGTTTCGAATTTCTTTTCTCACTTCTTTTTGTTTGATCCGGTCATCATTCTTGTCGACGCCGTGTTCCTCGGTTCTCCGCCAATTTTCACCGTGGCCGTTGTTTTGTCCCATCCGCCGAGCCACCGAACTCACCAAGAAACCCCCGTTCGATTCTCGTACTTTCTGGCAACTGTGCTAGGATAAATCGACGTCTTCGTTGCCCGCACTCTGATTTTTGGCTCTTGCTGTGTATTGGCTCCTCAACAGTATCTCTATCGACATATTTCTATCTGTGTTGCCTACCTGCATGGCCTCGACTGTGGCTTAAAATTTCAACGCCAACCCCAAACATCGCCGTTTGTGGGATTTGAGGGACACCCTTCTCCTCTCCTTCTCTTTCCTTCTCCTATCTCCTCCCCAGGACACCGGCCGCCGTGTGTCCGAAGGCGCAAAATATCTTCTAGTCATGATATTTCAGTCGTCACTACTGTCGGCAGTCCTTGCCGGACTTGCGCTTCTTCCCTCAGCCCTTGGTTAGTGATAATGCTCCGAATATGAACTACGGTTTCTGTTCAACTGACTTGTTCTTCCTCTACTAGCCCACTCGGTAAAACGGCAACCGTTATCCCGCATCTCTATCGTCGACGAGCCCGTAATACAGTCTCCTTCGCGCCATATCCATGCATTCTCCCACGTTGAATTGCATTTCCTGCTGCACAGCGGCACCCAGGAAGTTCGACTCTCCCTCGAGCCGAACCACGACATTTTCCATGAATCGCTTCAAGTAACCAACTTGAACCCAGATGGCTCATTCCACTCGGTAGAGCCTCTCGAGCGTACTGATTTCAAGGTCTTCAGGGGAATGTCTTTTGTCCGCCACCAAGGACATCCCGAATGGAGAAGCGCGGGTTGGGCGCGTATTCTTGTTCACCGTGATGGCGACAACCCCCTGTTCGAAGGCGCCTTCCAAATCGACGAATCGAACCACAATATCTTTCTCGCCTCTGAGTATCGCCGAAGCAAGCTCTTCGAAGACCCCGATGTTGATATTGGCGACAGAAACCCCGACGACGTGATGGTAGTTTGGCGGGATTCCGATATTCGGTCTGCCGACGATTCCCCCGATGAGCTCAAGCGCGATGGCGTTTCGATCCGCTCCGCTGGCCCCAGTTGTTATGCCGATGAACTCCCGTACAATGCTGATTATGATCCCGTCGAACGCCGCGATCCCAGGGCCGGGCTCATCTCAGTCAACCCCAGCTCCCTCCTTTTTGGTCGCCAGCTTGATGGCCAAGGCAGCGGAGGATCAGGCGTTAACCTGGTGTCAACTATCGGATCAACCCAGGGCTGCTTTGAAACGCGCCGCATTTCTCTCGTCGGCATCGCTACGGACTGCACGTATCTGCGACTCTTCAACAATAACGAGCAAAACATGCGCACCAATATCATCAAGCAAATCAACTCCGCCTCTCAGATTTACGAAGGCGCGTTCAACATCTCTCTGGGAATTCAGAACATCACCACCGTAAAGGATTCGTGCCCGACCTCTCCTTCCGCTGATTTTCCCTGGAACCTCGACTGTAGCTCGGGATTCACAATTGTCGATCGGCTGAACCTTTTCTCTCAATGGCGTGGACAGTTTTCCGATACCAACGCCTTTTGGACCCTACTAACTGATTGCAACACCGACACTGCCGTGGGTCTGGCTTGGCTTGGCCAGGCTTGCGTGCAGGGCTCTCAGCCCAACGGTCCCCCTGGAAATGGCCGAACGAACGAGACAATCTCGTCGACGAACGTTGTGGTCCACACCGACAACGAATGGCAGGTCCTTGCTCACGAAATCGGCCACACCTTTGGCGCCGTGCATGACTGTACCGACGACACCTGCGCACAGGGTATGAATACTATGCAAAAGTGCTGTCCCCTCAGTGCTTCTGCCTGCCCAGCGGGTGGACGCTTCATCATGAACCCTTCGACTGGTAGTGGAATCACCGCCTTCTCACCTTGCTCCATTGGAAACATCTGCTCCGCCATTGGCCGTGGTGCCACCAAATCACAGTGTCTCACCCCCAATAAGAATGTGCTCACCATTACTGGCAGCCAGTGTGGTAATGGAATTGTCGAGCTGGGTGAAGATTGCGACTGTGGTGGTGAAGCTGGCTGCGGAAACAACCCTTGCTGCAACCCAACCACTTGCCGGTTCACTGCCAACTCTGTCTGTGACCCTGCCAACGAGGATTGCTGCACGTCGCAGTGCCGCCTTGCCACCAAAGGAACTGTTTGCCGTGCCAGCACGGGTGCTTGTGACCCCGAGGAGACATGCGCCGGTGACTCGTCCTTGTGCCCCGCGGATTCCCATAAGAATGACGGCGATTCATGTGGTCCTGATGACACCGGCCTCACTTGCGCATCGGGCCAGTGTACGTCCCGAGATGCGCAGTGCCGCACCTTTATGGGCACGCTGCGGGATTCCGTCAACCAAACATTCGACTGCAGCAATGAGAGCTGCTTGCTGTCTTGCTCATCGCCCAACTTCCAGAGCGGCCGCTGCGTGACCATGCGACAAAATTTCTTGGACGGCACCAGCTGCACGGGAGGAGGTCGGTGCCGCAATGGTGTGTGCACGGGCGGATCGGTGTTCAACCAAATCGGAAGCTGGATCGACCGGAACAAGCATATTGTCATTCCGGTGGCATCGGTTCTGGGCGGTCTCCTGCTGCTCTCCATCGTGAGCTGCTGCTGGAGTTCGTTCTCTCGCCGCAGAAGGGCCAAGAAGATCGATGATATGAACCGCATGCAAATGGCGGGCCGCTACGTGCCCGGCCCCGGTGGTCCTCCGGCCGCTGGTGCTGCTGCCGTCCCGAACCGGCGTAGTTTCCTCACCCGCAACGTCTCGAGAAGAGCGCAGGATGCGCCATCGCCAGTTACTCAGCCGCCTATGGCACAAGCACCGCCAAACCGGCAGCCAACGATGCCTCAGGCCGCCGGCCTGTCGGGCGCCAACTGGCAAAACTTCTCCTCAAACTGGGCTCCGGGTACCCAAGGACCGCCGCCACCACCCAACTACCCTGCCCAGCCACCTCAGTACTCGCCGTACCGGCCACCTCAGGTCCAGCAATGGAGCGATCGTGGCCGGACGATGCGGTACGCGTAACCGACACCAGCGACAATCCTACTCTGCTTTTTTTCTTGGCTTCGCTTTTGATATCCTTTTGGCATTACTCGCTTTGCTTTTATTGAAAACCTTGTCAAAAACCTCCCTTTCTCAGTGCATATTTTGCATGCATGTCCATGACACACCACGTCTATATCCCTCTCATGTGTATTCGTGTTCATAGCATTTTTCTTTTCCTTGTGCAAATTTAATGACCTCTGCCACACGGTCATAACTGTTTTGGATGAATGATTTTGCAACTGGCTCTCCCTCATTCCGTTACTTTGACACATCTCTCTCCTACGTCAGATTCTGACGTGGACTTCCACTTCACACTCTCTGATTTTCTTTTTCTACATGTTCGGCATTCTGTTACTCTTTTGTTATGTTGCATACCCCATATCAGCATACTGCCTGTTTTTCTTTCCTTTCGTTTTTCTGGGATTGTGTTCTTTTGGCGTTGCTCTTCTTTTTCTTGCTGCGTTTTATTCCTGTTGGGTTTTATAGGGAACCAAAGTCTTGGAAATGAGGATTCTTCAAGACGGTCATTACGGGATTGGTTAGAATCAAACAAGCCTGAAAACTCGATACTTCATGGCTTGAATATATATATATATATATATGCATCCATTCTTTTTCTTTTTCAGATTCATGTGTTTGCTGGTGTGAATCCAGTTGTGACTTGTAAGCTTATGGTATCAGCACACCGGCTTCTCCTATCTGGGATTAGATGGGTGGGGGATACACGAGATGAAAGACTTGGACTTGGAGGTGAAGTTAAAGCGATATATCCCGTCACAGCAATCAAGAAGCAGCAGCAAAACAGCACACACAAAAAAAGAAGTAGTTTGGCTATATAAAAGTCGAAACCAATAATGATATAAAATTCTAAAGGCGCCATGGAAACGAAAAAGAAGCAGCGAAACCCCAGAAGCACCAGAAATAGAGAGACATGAGAAGATAAAAGAAGAACTAGCCCCGCGGGGAACATATAACGTAGAACATTGAGAGAAAACAAAAGAAGAGAAAACAAAAGAGCCACGTCAGAATGTCGGGTGCGATACGGCTGGATCTGAAGAAGAGTAATTTCGGGTACGGAAGAGGAGGAGGCGGAGACAATAGAAGAGGGCAGTGGTGGCGATGGCGGTGGTGGATGGTGATCAGCCCCGCATGCCGCGTTTGCCGTCCCGGCGGGAGGTGCTCCGCGAGCCGGAGTTGTCGAGGCCGCAGAGGATGCGGGTGAAGTAGAGGCGGGTTCCGGGGATGCTCTGGAGAAGGGATACGACGGTTGGTTTTAGCTGAGGTCCGGCCCGCGGGGCTGGGTTAGCACGGTGGTGGGGTGGGAGTGAGACTCACGTCGTTGCGCAGTTGTGCGTGCATCATCAGCAGCTCGGGGTTCTCCAGGATCGCGGCGGCGGCGCGGCGGCGTTCGATGGAGGGGAAGGCCTCGACGTCGCCTCTGGGTGCGGGTAGAACAGTCAGTAAAGCAGCGTCTCAAGACACAGAACAAAGAAGACCTCCGCCCTCCGAAAAGTCAGGCGGCAAACGGGCTCTTGAGCCGTTGCACACAGGAGTCAAAAAAAGAAGGATGAAAAACTCACCGGCCGTGGCCCAGCTGCAGGCCATTCATGTCGTCCCACTCGCGCTCGGCGGGCTGGGTGTACGGGTCCTTGCCGCGGGCCTGGCGGTCGCGCATTTCGGGGGTGAACACGGGGGCGACGCTGGCGCCGCTGGACCCGGCCGACGCGGCGCTGGAGCCCGGGCCCATGGCGCCGGACATCCTCGAGTAGGGCGGGTAGCCGGGCGCTGCGCGGGGGGCGCCGGAGCCGTGGTGCGGCTGCACGGGGTGGTGGTGGTGTTGGTGGCTGGCGTTGGGGTGCTGAGGAGCCGGCGGGTGCGGGTGCGGGTGCGGGTGCGGAGGTTCGGGGTGGTGGTGGTGCGGGGGGTGGGGTTGCGGGGAGAACGCCGGGGCCGCGGTGTGTTGTTGGTGGTTATGGTGAGGTTGTTGTTGTTGTTGTTGCTGTTGTTGCTGTTGCGGCTGTTGAGAAGGAGGGAGTTGAGGATGCTGGCTGTGGTACGATGCGGTGTAGTTTGGGTGGCCGGGGTACTGGTACGTGTGGTGCGCGTGAGGTGTCGACGGAGCGGAATTCTGCATCGTGGGAAGAGAAGAAAAGCCCACAAAGCCTAGACACCGCAGGGACGTTTTTAAAAACAAGAATTTTTTTTTTTTGCAGTCACCCGAAGGAAGGGGGGAGGACCAAGGAAAACCCGGATGGCCCCTCCGCACACGTCAAAGGCTGGTGTGTGCTTGAGCAAGTGCAGGACACACGCACACGCCAGCGACGAAGTGCGCGCGCTAGCTGGTGGGCTTTCGGAACTGGAGCGGCCCAGCCAGGAAGGCTGAGAGAGAGCTATTGCCGAAGCTGCCGCGATTTGTGGACGTCAGAAGATGAGCTCAACCTGGAGAATTCGCATGAGGTCTGAAAATCAAGAGATGCAGATATGGATTTTTTTGAAGGACCCGACAAAAAAAAAGGGTCACGTCGCAGCAGAGGAAGAAGCAAACGGGAAGGTGAACCAGACTCCAAAGTTCCATTCCCGTTCTTTGTCGATGTCTGGTTACATACACCCTGCAGCAAGCACACCGAAAAATGAAGGGAAAAAAAAGGTAGGGTAGCAGTCTCAGCCAGCCCATACAGCACATCCACCACGCGTATGCATGCAAATGGGCGGATGTCTTTCTTCTGTTCTTGTCCGAAGTGGGGAGAAGAAATGCACACACAGAGAGGGAGACGGAGAGAGAACCGAACGAACGAACCCGGGGAAGTGGACACAAACGGGGTGGTTTATATATCGGATAGAAAAGGAAATGGCTCGCACGTACCTTGTATTTTTGATTGCGGTCCACGGTTTGCGGAATCACACCTGTTCGCGAGAGGGCCCGATGGGGGACGCTCTCTCCAAAGAACAAAACAGAGTGTGTTTGGTGCCTGCACGTAACGTCGGACCAGGCGAATGTGGGTTGGTGGGCGGGTGAGGCCAGAAGACGAAAAAGTTCGAGTAGCCGAAGGAGATCTGCAAAACGTGCAGAACTTCAGTGATCAAGCGAATGGGGCACAGAATCAATACAGACAACGAAGAGGAAGCAGATGAATTGCTCTGCCAAGTTCGGAGACGGTGCAAAGAACAAAAACCCAGTCTATGTGGTGTCAGTGTGGACGCTGGAGCTGCAGATGGAGAGATATTGCGATGCTGTGGACGAGGGAACCACGAAGTGTCGTTGAAATATCCGCGAGCAAAAATGGAAGGCACGGCGCGGGAGAGGATGGACTAGAAGGATTCCAGAATCTATGAAAGCGCCCTAGGGATGTCTATTTTTGTTTCTATCTCGAGGAAGGAACGAAAGAAAAAAAACCCCCCCCCAAAAGAAGGGCAAGAGCAAAAAGGAAGAAGCCCGCACAGAAGACAGAGCACCGGTGTGGTGTTTGTGGGGAGGAAGGCACGACACACGCGATGGCGAAGGAACGGAGGAAAGAGCAAAGCAACGAGGAGGAAAGGGAAAAAAAAAAAAAGGAAAGAAGGAAAGGAAGCAGCGTCAACGAGAAAAGAAAAGGAAGGAAGTTGAATGCGGAGGATAGAACGAGAAGAAAGAAGGAACGGACAAAGCCGAGCGTTTATTGCACGCTGACCCAGTTACGTCGATGGAAAGAAAGGAGTCCAAGTGCGATTTGGGAATTAGAAAGAAAAAAAAGTTAAAATTCTGCTGTGTGTGTTTTTCATCACAGGCGCCATTCCTTCCTGAGTTAAGAAGGCGAGAAGGGGGCGGACGAGATAGCGAGAACGGGGAGGCGGGAAATGTGAGGAATAACAAACGTGAACACGCAGTTCAGACACAAAAAGGTGATGTGTAGTTTTTACTCTGCGAACCGGTGTGTCACATCTTGTTCTTATGTTTTTCACACACATACACATGAGAGGAATAAAAGAGCCGTGAGGCGACGAGCGCGGAAGGCACAGTGCTATGTTGGTCGGACTTCACAGGTGTGTGTGCAGAGATACAGACGAGGGGGATGCAGCTGCACGACATAAACGCAGATTATATCTACGTTGTTGTGTGCCTGTGCGCTCGTGCCATATTCACTCTATGCACACGTCTGCGATGTCTATATTTAGGCCTCGCTACGTAGACGCACATAAACGAGAGTGCCCTGCAGCCGCCGATACTCATCATATGTTGTTCTCGGATGGTCTAGTTCAGCTCAACTGCATTATACAGTTATATTATACACATACACTAACAGTCTGTGTATGTACACTGGCCCCGGAAGTTCTCTTCTGCCCGTCTCGCGTGTGGGAACATCCAGACGGCATTTGGGGGCCGGCCCAGGGAGACCATCCGGGTTCCCCCTCTGCAGTACCGGCGCAAACACACTCCTCTTAAAAAAATGCAAATAAAACGAAAAAAAAAAAAAGGGCGAAAAGAGAAGAATAGCGAACCTAACCCGTCCCCCCCAGGATCGGAACAGCAATTTTTCTTTTTCAGCTCTTGCGGCTGTGGGAAATCGGATGAACGCATAAACACCCCAATTTTGGGGGTGTGCGGGCGGGTAAAGCTTGGTGGTATACTCTGGAGATCATATAGGGTAGGATTTCAGCGTATGTGTGTGTGAGTGTGGGAGTTTGGATTGTTGCGTGTTCTCGGGTGCCGCCTTTCTGCAGCGCTCTTCGAGAAATGCCGTGTTTCGCGGGCCAGGTCAGCGTGGTATTACACACATAGAACAGTGCGCGTCCTCACGGGTCACATATGCCCAGTTGAAACCCTAAGAATCTTGAACCAGACTGTCCTTCAAGAGAGGAGGGACAGGACATTCCAATTCTTCAGGTTTGTATTGAAGTGCTTTTGGATATAAATAAAAAGAGGTAAGCGACAAGAGTCCCATCGCTGATTGCTTTTCCTATACTTTTATGCGCTTCCCTGCTGCTGCTGCTTTTCATAATACATCTGCTCCGCCGTGGTGATGCACTGCATATTCGCCCCCAGCTTGTTGATAGTCTCCTTCCACTCGTCGTACTCGTCCGAGTCGAACACAATGCCGCCACCTAATAAGCCATCGCCAGTCAGTATTCGAAGTGCCTCTGGCGTGCAGAGAGAGAAGAAAAAAAAAGAATGGACAGCACTCACCGGCTTGCAGATACGCTACGCCGTCCTTGACCACCATCGTCCGCAGGGCAATGCACGTGTCCATATCGCCCTCGACCGCCTTGCCTGCACCGTCAACGCCGCCGTACCCGAAGTACCCGACCGCACCCGCATACACCCCCCGCTTCTCGCCCTCCAGCTCGCCAATCAGCTCCATGGCCTTGACCTTGGGCGCCCCGGACACCGTGCCCGCCGGGAAGATCGACCGGAACGCGTCGAACCGCGTCTGGTCGGCCCGCAGCACGCCCGACACCTGCGACACCAGGTGCTGCACGTGGCTGAAGCGCTCGACCGCCATCAGCCGGTCGACGCGCACTGTCAGCGGGTCGCCGACGCGGTTGACGTCGTTGCGCGCCAGATCCACCAGCATCACGTGCTCGGCGCGGTCCTTGAGCGACGCCCGCAGCTCCGCCGCCAGCGCGTCGTCCTCTTCCGCCGTCGCCCCGCGCGGCACCGTGCCGGCAATCGGGTGCGTGACGATGCGCCGCCCCGGCTCGCTCTTGACCAGCAGCTCGGGCGACGCGCCCACGATCTGGAAGTCGCCGCAGTTGATGTAGAACATGTACGGCGACGGGTTCACCGTGCGCAGGTGGCGGTAGATGTTGAACGGGTGCAGGTCGGTCGGCCGCGCGAACCGCTGCGACGGCACCGCCTGGATGATGTCGCCGCTGACAATGTGGCGCTTCAGCGCCGTCACGTGGCCCTCGTAGCCCGCCTGGCCAATGTTCGACGTGTATTGGTGGTCCAGCCGCACCGGCCCCTGCTCCGGCAGCGGGATCTGCGGGTCGTTCAGCAGGTCGACCAGCCTGTCGATGCCGGCTTTCGCCTCCGCGTACGCCGTCGCCAGCGCCTCGTCGGTGCCGCAGTCGCCGACGTGCAGGTACGTGATGACCTGGATCAGCCCGTAGAACCGGTCAAACGCCACCACCGTGTCGAACAGCATGAACAGCGACTCGGGAATATGCAGGATGTCCTTCAGCGGCCGCGCCGTCTTGGGCTCAAAGTACTTGACGCAGTCATACCCCACATACCCCACCGCACCGCCGGCCATGGGCGGCAGCTTCAAGCCCGGCACGGCCGCCACCACAAAGCGGCCGAGCTCCTCCTCGAGCGCCGGCAGCGGGTCGCCCTCGACGCCGTATCCCGGGCCGGTGGTGGTGATCTTGCGCGGGCCGGCCCCGATGAAGCTGTAGCGGCCGACGCGCTCGGTGGCCGCGCTCTCGAACAGGTAGGAGTAGTCGGACTTGGAGTGCGCCGAGATCTTGAGGTAGGCCGCCGACGGCGTGATCAGGTCCGACGAGATGTGGCGGCAGAGTGGCACAAGGTTCGCCCGCTGCGCCGAGCTGTCGGCCGCCGACACGGCTTCCTGGTTCCGCAGGATTTCCCGCACGCCTTCCAGCGTCGGGACGATGCCTCTCTAGAACATTTGAGAAATGCAGAAGTGTGAGTTTCCGGGCTTCCTTTGTTAATAAATCAGTTGCAGCAAGGAGACCGTTCCTACCGATCTCGACATTTCGTCTGTGTGTGTGTGTGTGTGTGTGTGTGTTTCTATATATAAGGCTGTGACACTCAATCGCACGCCCAAGGTATTCCAGTAACGGGTATGACAAGGAACGTCCCGAGGCAACTGAAGGGCCAATTCGCTTCCGAGACACCAATATATGCTGGTGACGAACGAAGCCGCAGATGTTTGTCTCGTTCGGCGGTGGCGTTAATTGCAAGAAAAGATCGGAACGGAACCCTGAGAAAGGATACGTAGGACTCAAGTGAAAAATGAAAGAAAATGTCAGAAGCAGATATACCAAGTCCGGAAAACTGTATGTCCTAGCGCTCTCAATAAACGGGCAACAATAGAGAAGAGAGAATGTCAATGGGCGAAGAAAAAAGAATGTCGAAACAGTCATCGCTTCAATTTCAGATCGGAACGATATCGGATGGTGGGGCCATTTTTCATTGGCTGAATGGAATTTTTGGCAGTTGTCTAAAGTGTTCAATTACCTCTGGCCCTTATATCCAATTTAGGGTTTACCGCTTAACCCTAGTATCTTGATCACCAACTTGCAGCAGGATCTCTCTTGTTTTCTATCTAGTCTTTGCAGCAATAAAAAGGATCGTGGTGGTCTGTGGAGATTTTGAGGACATTGTTGCCGGACGGCTCCGGTATTCCGAACCGGCTGTGTGCGAGTCGCCTGGTTAGACGGAGTATGGCAGCACCACGGCGGTAGCCAGCGTCAACATCGTCAAAAGATAAGGGGGAAGTTGAGGGCACGAAATGGCTGAAGAAAACGCAACCACGAGACGAGCTTTTGTGGACTTGGCCGACGCTCTTGTGCTGCTTAGTTAGGGTTGTACTCTGATGGGCCAAGGAGTGAACGCAGGAACTGCGATAGGGCGAAGTTGCTGAATCCTGATGTGGTGTCGAGCATGATGATAGAAAAGGACGCACAACTCTTCTTGCTGAAGCGTTGTCGAGCAGCTCTCCGAAGGAATATGACCTGGCTCTCTTCCTTGCCATCTAATAATGCCCCTGCCTCGTCTAGGCAGATGATTAGGGGGAACTCTGATGCATCTGTTGTGGGATGGTTCGAGCTCGCATCGCCGCCGTATCCAGTCTGAGAGGTGTTGTTGAGATCAAGATGGTCCAGAACGGTCTTGATTTCATCAAGAATGGCCGAGACTGTTGGATAGAGAGCGCAATCCGGAGGTGAAACGGGCTCGGGCTGCAAATTCTGAGATAGGCCATTTCGGCCATTCACAAGCTCTGGCTCAATCGAAGCACACATATGGAATAGACCAGCGGGGGTGATCCCAGTCTTATTGCAATATGCCTGCATAAGAATTTGACATCGGAGGAATTGCTTCCAAGCTACAACTGGATCGGAGCGGTAAGTGCATCCAATGGTAGTTCGGCCTGGGAAGCCTCAAGAGTTGGTGGATGACAGGTTCGAGTAAAGACATACTTTGAACAGTGCATGACCAGCGGGAAAATGATTAACGATTTGCCGATACCAGAAGGGCCGGCCAGGATTGGTATACGGTGCAACCCATGAGGACGGAGCAGATTTGTAAGTCTCATACTGATCGTGGACTTTTAGCAAGGTTTTGCGACTGGCAAAAAGTGCCATGAGCCGTAGGCTGGTGTCGTCTTTGTATTTTCCAAATGGCTGTGGTGAGTTTGCTACAGTATCGCAAAGTTCGCTTCGTCTCAGGAACTCTTCGATCGAGGCTCCACGCCACCGGTCCTTTGCTCTCCTCAGAGATGCCAGTCCGGAGGGTAGTTCTTGGTTATCATGGGTGTCGATAGGCTCAGTCGGCGAGGACGTGGGGTCGGAGAGGAAATCCGGAGGCGGCTCCATGATGAAGCTAAACGGCCTTGAGGCAGGTTGGAGGAGGTTGACTGAATAGATAGATACCAGAGAGGCTGAAAGGAAGTTAGGTGGAGAGTAAAGCAGCGAAAGCATTTGAGACCAGCATCACACCTGCAAGATCGAAGTGCAATGCAATATTGAGAGAAAGAAAAAAAAAAGGTGAGGAATTGATTATGTCTTCATTGACCTCCATCCCGTCTCTGAGTTGAGCGTGTTTAACATATCTCTTAGTCAGAAGTTCTCACCGTTGGGGGGAAGGTGCGAGTATCTGTATACAGAAGCTACCTACTTGGTGTATGTCCTGCATTCTGCTGTTCACGATGTTCCCATTTGGATAGATATGCACCTGGAAAGAATATTACTGCCGATGATCGGCGACACACATACCGGCCACTCCGGCCTAGAAACGAACCACCTAGCCGCGACTTCTCCCCCCCGGAACTCTTAACGGCAGACCGACCGGGCCGTCCCTCAACTCTCAACCGCCAGCGCCCGCACCCCGACCAGCCGCGCCGCCTTGCCAATGCCCTCGGAGCTGAGCACCCAGAAGTACACCCGCGTCGACGACGCCGGCGCCGCCACGCGGTACACCCGCACGTCGCTGCCGCGCGTCGCCACCCGCACTGCCTGCAGGATGTCGGCGTACGTGCCGCTCGGGTCCCAGTCGGCCGGGTCGAGGATCTCCACGTCGGCGCTGGCGGGGTTGGCGTGGCCGATCATCTGTGCGAATTCTTCTGTGACGGGGAAGGCAGTGGTTAGCGGAGCACGTAGTGGGTGGGCCGGGTGGATAATAGCCGGGGGGGGGGGTCGGGGAGTCCGGGCCCAGACCGGGGCCATAGTCGGAACAACAAGGAAGACATAACAATAGCAGCAACACCAAAAAAATAAAGATAAAAATAAAAGAAACCCAACTCACCCTCGTCCGGCAGCCCCTTGCCGGTCTCATCCCACCGCAGCACCACGGGCTCGAACGGCTCGTCGGCCTCGCTCGTGTACACGCGATCCTGCGTCACTTCGGCCAGGCTCTGCGGCACCGCCTCGCCCGCATCGCGCGTCTTGAACGGGTCGGACCGCGTAGTTGTTGTCGCTGTCCCAGTGGTCGTTGTTGCTGGGACGTCGTTGTTCGCCTTGTTGAGGAAGGCCATGTAGTCGTCGTCGGTGGCCATCTTTGCTTGCGTTCGTGTGTCTACTTCTTGTCCGCGTTGGCGGGGTTGGTGGGGTCCTTTTCGGCGCGGGGGAGCTTTGGTGGGGGTGTTCCGGTCTGAGAAGTGTGTGATTTTGTGCGGGAAATCCCGGTAAGCTGTAACAGAATATTCTCTCGAGATCCTTCGCACTTGGTGGAAATTGGAAGCTGTAGCAGTGTGCTGGAGTCGTAGGTCGGTCGATGCAGGGTGGGTTACCCCGTTAGTTATCTTGCCAGCGTTTGCAGGTTTTCTTGTGTGGCCAGGAATATAGGAGAAGACTCTGGAGTATGTATGCACTTTCCACATCTAAGACAATTGAAGACTATCAGCAGAAAAGAACAAAATTGATACACTGATATATTGCAAGGCAAACGAGGAATGGGAGAGTTCAACTTGCGAACGTGAAATCAGCTGTCAAAAAAAGAGGAGACATCAAGGAAGAGTTACGTAGTACGTCGGGTTCGAGTTGCTCAGAATTAAATCACGTGGGGAGCTTTAGCTGTGGGCGGCGATTGATAAGGGTTAGGCATGTACTATATCTGGGATCTGGGATGGACAGTATGCATTGACGGTGCTGTCTAACAGTGGCTTTTAATCTTTTCTATTTGAACAACGGCCCGAGTGAAACCCCTGGTTACAGGACCCTAGCAAAGCCAACTTTAACCGTGCTTCGTCCCACGGCGGACATTTCTCCCCCTTTAACCCATGCTAGCTAAAGCGAGGACAACTAAGATGGTGTGGAAAAGTGCCCATAGCATCTCGAGATGAGATGTGCGTCTAAATGAGATGTTCAGAGATGCCTGGCGGAGCCGAGATGACAATGTACTATTGATTGATGAAAATAACGACTCCGAGGGGGAAAGGGGGGGGGGAGGGGGGGCTATAGACGCGGAAAAGAGTGGGATTTCGTTTCTAGTGTTTGCCAGCGACAGACCATGATTCACGCTTTACAAACAGGAGGAAAAACTTTTGATTGCTGAATGCTTCCGAGATGGCAATCATGGCATTGAAATACATGAACCAGAGGTATACGTCAGGACTGCATATAGACACTTTATGAGCAAGACTGTTTCCAGGTCCTTGGCTGCAGACGGGATGGAGGTGATTCATGGATACATCGGGAGCGAATATACACGCCGGAATTCTATGAAGCGCGTTACTATGCCTATTCACACAAGTTTTCACGCTCCTCACACCCTATGGTACACCGGTCCACACCACTATCCTCACCGCTACTGCCCCCAGATCCCACCTGAACACCCGGCAAGCAGCCCGCGACACCCAGCAGCCACGCCCGCCCCGCCCCCCACCGCCGCAATCTCCTCTCCAAGCCTACTCTCACACGAAATGCGGGACACCACGGAGTGCACCCACAAGAAGTCCGCATCCGGCATCGGCACGCCGTCGTCATGGCTCGTGAACTGCAGCTCCGAAGTGCCGCTTGTCGCCGGTTTGATTGCTGGGCCGAAACAGGTTGCGCGCGGTCCGTGTTCTGCGTGGAATAAGAGGTCGGTGTGTCAGAGGTGGGTATCGGGGTGGTCAGACGCAAGAAGAAGATTCAAACAAACGTAGTCAAACGCGGGAAAAGGAAGACGTACGGGACCCTGCGGGAGGAACGCAACTTCACACTCCCCGAACAAAAAAGCCGGTACACCCGGGGGTCAAGTAACCACAGCGTTTGCGCGCTGATTGACACTCCCCGCGCCGATCTTCCCGCGCAGGGCCGGAAAGTTGCGGTACAGGGCATCCCAGATAGCCCGTCTATTCCGCGCCGTAACCGCATTCTCCCCATCGTCGACACCTGCGCCGAACGCCGCCGGGATCACACACCGTCCGCGCCTGGACGGCCCCGGGGGCACACACCGAGAGCCGGCCTCGGCAGCTGAGGGAGTCCCAGTCACCCGAGTACACGCAGCGGTAGCCGTCACGCCGCAGACAGTCGTCGCGGAGCTGGGTCTGCTGTGCCCGGGGAGAGCTTTCGGCGACGGGGTCCACTTCGTCACCCGGCCTGGGGGTGGGCGGGGGGGGCTGAGTGGCGTTGGGGGGTGGCCGCCGGCTAGCTTGACTACAGCCGACATGCTGTCCCAAGAGCCAAGAGAAAAGGAAAAAAGGGGCGACGGGACGTACATGCCTTCAAAGTCGCATCCAGAAAGTAGTTAGCGAGCTTAGTTAGAGCCACATCGTCTGGGAAGTTGGTTATACTCCCCACCAAGACCGCCAGGCCCGCTGGGCCCAAGTACTGCAAAAGTGCCCACAGAAGCCGCGATGCCCTGTCGCTGCGGCCAGCGAGGGCATCCAGCCTACCCCTCGTTTCCGAAACAGAGAGTCCGGACCTAGAAGGAGCGGGAGAGTGTGAAGTTGGCCTACACGGGT
Source organism: Knoxdaviesia capensis (assembly GCA_001510575.1). NCBI lineage: Eukaryota > Fungi > Ascomycota > Sordariomycetes > Microascales > Gondwanamycetaceae > Knoxdaviesia > Knoxdaviesia capensis. Next base: position 3,628,682 of record LNGK01000003.1, on the reverse strand, counting down.
GTTCGGCGAGCGTCCGGGGATGCCGCAGAGGGTCTTTCCGGGACATCTCTAAGGGGACTTTATCAGGAATCTTCATGGTGAGAACAGAGGTGGGAGTGAATCATCAAAATTGAGAAGTGCTGCCCATGGGCGGGCTAATAAGCCAACGACGCAAGCAGATGAGTATACGCCGACTCCTCCCGCCGCCCAAAACTCTCTGGCCTACTATCATTTCTGCAACAACTGGTACACAACAAGCGAGCAAAGAGTTCGTCATACGATGTCAAAACCACCAAGTGGTCCAAAAGAGATGTATCTTTATATGTTTTTTTTTCCCACTCCAAAAAACGAACCGGAGGGCGAAATACGCAGCTAAACCAAGGGCTAAACAGTCAAGAGACAAGGATAAAGCAAAACAAAAAAGAAGAAGCACACCCCGACAAACACGCCTCCCCCATTTCCCCATTTCCCCAGAACCCCGTCCCCCCTCCCCTAGGCTGAGATCCCGACCCGCGCACACGCCCAAAGGGGCGGCGGGATGTGTGATACAAGAACAGCCGGATATGCAGACGACTCCACCAAAAAAAAACATCCATCATACAGAGAAAAGAAACAACATCAACATCTCACGCCATCATCCTGGATTCGGAATGAAGCGGACCAAATAAAGAAGAAGGAATAAACAAGGAGAAAGAAAAGGTGGGAAGTTACAGAGAAGAAAAAGCATGAAAGTCCCCCAGGAATCTGGGGGAAGAAAGGGGTATGAGAACAGGAGGACCACGACGGAAGATATCATGAGAGGTCCATCATTATCGCCATGATATTCCGAAAAGGTTGGACGACATTTTTGAAACGGAGAAGAAGAAAGACGCAGGAAAAAAAAAAAGAAAAAAGGACACCGAAAAAGGTCTCAACTAACCGGGGGGGATATCTAGCTCGTTAAAGTTACAATGCAGTGCGACACAAACGCTTCTTGCTCTCTAAAAGCTAAGTTGGGGTCGCCGGAACACGAACCAACTCGTCCAGGAGCCGTTCATCCCAAGGGATTGGAACCCAAGGGGAAAGGGAAAAAAAGAAAATAGAAGAACGGAAGAAACCGGATGTGTCGAGAGAACGGAGAGAGAAAAGAAAAGGAGGCAGGCCGGCCAACTAGCTTAACGGAACTCAATGACAGCAAGTCTGCTGTTGACTCCATAGACAAGCTTGTGCCCCGACGCGTCCCAGCCCAGGCAGTGCTCGTCCTCCTCGTCCGCCTCGCGGCCGGCCTTGGGGCTGAGCCAGCCCGGGTGCGGCAGCCGGCTCCAGCTGGCCCGCGGAATGGCGTGGTCGCCAACCTTCCAGATCAGGACCTGCGTGGTCGTGGCTCCGGCGATAAATGCTCCATCCGGGGTGAAGGCCAGTGAAATAATCGGCGAGTCCATCGTCAGGAAGCATTTCGCCTTGCTCTCGGGTATCCGCGCGTTCCAGATCAGAATGGCACAGTCGTCGCCACCAGACGCAATGAGCCGCTCCTCGTCGGTCGGCGCCGATTGCAGGGGTTGCCACTGCAGAGCGGTAATGGGGCCGGAGTGGGCAGTTATCGATCTCCGTTGGCCATTCTCATCCCATAACTAGAAAGAGAACAATCGAGTTAGTCTGTGTAGGTAAGACTCATATATGAAGACCATAGATATCTCTATCTCACGCCAAAAGAGTACAGTACTTACGTCAATGACGCCCTTGTAGCCCGCCGTCGCAGCAAGTTTCGATCTCCAGTCAAAGGCAATTTGGGTAAAGGTATCGTCTTCACGAGTATCGAACTTCTTGAGGAGCGTGATGGCCGTCTCCGAGCATCGAAGAGCAATCAGCACATCTCCGCCACACACAAGAACGTCGCAATCGTTGATCCAGGCGGCATCAAGCGGCCAGGCGGCAGCATCGTGGCCTTCGACAGTGTAGGTGAGGGTGGTGGAAGTGGAGGCATGGTGAACAATGACTTGGGCACCCAGGGAACCTCCGGCTGAGGGGGACACCGAAGGGGACGAAGAGCCTTGGCCTGCATCGACAGGGCAGGGGGCAATGGCAAGGAGCGCATTGCTAGTGGGGTTCCAGCGCATTTTGTACACGGGCCCGTCGGCAAGGTCGAACTGGTAGATCTGGCTGCCGTCCGGCGACCAAATGCTGATGCGGGTTTTGACAGCGTGGTCAACGGCTACCGCTAGGGCGGTGCCATCCCAGTTCCAGGCCAGGGAACTAGAGGTGGTGCGGGGAGACGAAACATCGTCAACGAGATCGTTGAACGGCCGATTGACTGGCTCCGTGTTAGCCTCGCCGGCGCGTGTGGAGGCGTCGTCGTTCCCGGAGTTTCGGTTGATGGTCCACACACGGGCAAAAGCGTCGGTACCAGCCGCGGCTAGTAAAGTCGGGTCCGTCGGGTTCCACTCGCAGTGTAGCAGGATGGGGGCACTCTCAGTGGTCACGACAGCGCCGTTGCCATTTCTGAGAACGGGAGAGCTGGTGACAGCTGAAGAGGAAGCTCCGTCGGCCGAGCGGTCTTCAGGCAAGATGCGGAGATAGATGGTGTCCGGGGCCAATTCGGTCACCTTTTCGACTTGAGCGCCTTCCTCGGGACCATCCGTTCTAGGGACGGGGGAAGCGGCACCCTCGCCCTCAAGGGGAGACGGGTAGGCATGGTTGGCGTTCACTGATGCGGTGCCGATGCTGTCGATATCCATCGCGGCGGTGGCACTCGCAGACAACGGGGCCGGGGCGCTGTCATCGTTCGACGTCACACCCGACACTCCATTGGCTTCGTAGCCATTGGTCTTGGGCTTCTTTGTCGGCGAGCCGTTGCTCAAGACGGTGGCGGGAGTGGCAGTGACGAGGGGTTGGGGCTTGGGGTTTACGGAGCGCATCCGGATCACAGCGACGGGAGTCTCTCTCTCCTCGAGTTCACCCTCAGCGTCCAAGTCCTCGTCATCATCTGCGGACAAATCATTGAATCTTCTCGGCCCCTGAGGCACCAACGGACCAAAAAATCCATATGCTGTGCTCTCAGACACCTCCGCGTTAGGGTATGCTTCAGCTTGCTAGAAGGTTGTTAAAGAATGGGTTAGGATGCTGGTTGTAACATGGGTGTTTAAGTGTGAAAGAACAGAGGTTGAGGATGGGATGGGGTGGTTAAATTCGGCTTCTGTCAGCCAGAGGTGAAATTCAAGCCCCGGTTCATCCTCCGCGCCACGGAGGATTGATTAGGAGTAAGATGGACGTGATCTGCAGCCCGGCACACTGAAGGCGGTACAGTTCCCACCAGCAGCCACACGGTGGACTTGACACTGTAGGGCTTGACCATTTCCAGATGTGTTTGAGGGCCGTGCGTTTTTTGATGGGTCTGGAGTCGCGTCTGAAGTTGAAAGCCCAATCAAGGGAGCCAAACACGGATCACCGTCGCTAGACACAGACTCTGGGCACTAGATCCTCACTAAAGAAGAAACGTGGTGATTGATGATGATGACCGGGAGGCAGAGAGGGGGAAAAGAGAACACCAAGTACAGTACAGAAGCAAGACAAGGAGAACATACCACTTTGTTGGCAAAATCGCGCTCAAGAGCACAGTATGTAAGGCCCTTGTTCACAATGTTAACAAGCGCATGGCTCTTGACATGGCGGGCAAAGTCGAAGTGGCGATGAGGTTCTGAAACCTCCCATTCTTTCTGAAGTTTGGCTGCGGCTTCGCGATAGTCTGTTGAGAGGGATGGCGGTTAGTAATTTGGGGGATTGGGAAGGTGTTCTCTCCCAAAGGCGGAAATTGAAGATCGCGCCATTGGGTGATGGGGAAATGGAAATGCGTGATGGTGATGATTAAGGCGACTTCAGAAAGAATTGGATCTCGTCCCAAAACAGTTTTGAAGGGGGGGGGGGTCTTGGGCCTCGAAATGGAAAAAGGTGACTGAGGCCGGATGACTAAACCCTGGGAAAGCGAAGGAACGAATGGGGGTGGACGGCGCAAACCAGGAAGGAGGGCGACGGCGGGAAAAATGGGGGGCAAACAATGAAATGAGGAAAAGCGACTGAAATGCACATACTTGACTCAAGCAGATATCTAAACATCAACAGGAAACGATATCGTTAGCAGTGGTTCGTAGAACGGAAACGTGACAGGAGGCAGGCAGGTGTGGATGCCGAATGAAAACCGAGCAAAAACGTGACCAGTGACAACAAAAGGAAGGCGGAGAATTTGGGGGGAACATAGCAAATCGAAACACTGATGAATGGGGGTCGGATTGGGTCAGGTACGTACCTCCAAACGAGATAGTTCATTCGATCGTGATCGAGAAGTTCCTTCATGATTGCTGGGGATCAGCCAGCGCGGAACGGCGCTGGACAAGGCCGGGAGAAAGGCGGAGCAGGGAGACGGAGCGCAGAGATGTCTGCTGATGCCCTTTAAGGGCTGTGGCCGGATGAGGATGGTAACAAAGAGCCGGGTTGGCGGACGTCGAAAAGGTGGTGACGGTCGTCGAATCGGGAGGCGGGTGAGAGTGATGGCAAAGGCGTCGAAAAACCGAGTCGGGTTGGGGCAACGGAGATGGAAAAGAGCGAACGCCTTGGTGCGGAGAACTGGATGCCAAAGGATCCAGTTCGGGGGAGCGGCGTGGGGAGGAAAAGAAGAGGAAGAGAGAGGAAGAGTTTGAGAAGCCCAAACACGACAGGGAGAAATCAGTATGCGAATGCCCAACACGTTCCACACCGAGATGGACAGAATCTGTAGATGATGGCAAAAACGGGAGAGTGCGAGAGACGGAGGAATGCAGCGAGAACCAGCCAATCGATGATATCAGATGTACCAGGAAAACAACTTTGGAAAATGGACACGGATGCACATCAGCAGTAGTTGTCAATGTTGATACATGGACTATTGTTCCTCAAGGCAAAAATGGTGCTTCAGATCTGTCCATGAACTTGGCGGCTGAAAAAAAGGTTCTGTGGAGAGCGGAGGGTGACAGACAAGACAGGGGAAGAAGAGGTCTGGGAATGCAAGGACAATGAGGGAGGATATAGGACACAAATATCTTAGTTACATAGATAGGGGAAAAGGGTGATAAAATCAGATAATAGATGATAGATAGTATAAACAAGATAAAGAAAGGAAGAAGAGAAAAAGGTGAAGGGGAGAAACAAGAACAAAAAATTGAAGAAAAAAAATAAAGTGAAGGAAAAGTAAAGTGGAGGGAAAAAAATTACTGGAAGAAAAAAAGAGACCAGGGCTAGGCAAAGAACTCTGGGCGGCTGCGGCTGCGGCTGGCGAACGAGTCTTCGATATGCACAAATTCTTCTGATTCTCGAAGTCTGGCGTCAGGCGGCCAGGCGGTCAGAGGCGGTCAGGGACAGCACAAGGCAAGAAGGGCAGAAAAGTCCAGGTAGGGAGAATAGGAATCATCAAGAAGTGGGGTGGGGAGGAGAGAGAGAGAGAGAGAGAGAGAGAAAGAAGGAGAGAAGGCAGTTTGCTGAGATGGATATGGCCAGATGGATGGAAGAAGAGACACAGAGAAGCTGTTGAAGAGCAAAAGAAGGGGGGGGTAAGGGAAGCGTAGCAAAGAGGGAAAAATGAGGGCGAGACAGTCAAATTCAAATCACCGACTTTATCTAATGGGAGAGGAAACAAAAGCCGTGGGAAGAAGAGTGCGAATATATTGGGACCTTAAATTTTGAAGCAGGTACGAGGATACTTGAGAGACGAGGAGATTTGCGGAGATATGGCCTAGAGAAGGACACCAATCACGAAGAAAGAAGGAGCCTTAGTACCGATGATGAATAAGACGAACGGGAGCCGTAGGGATTGACGATGATAAACGATAGAGATAAATTGAAGAAGCCAGAAAAGGGCGTGAAGAAGTGAAGAGTTGAAGATCGAGAGCGAGCTGGGTGAGAAGACAGATGGGAAGGGATAGATACGAAGCACAACAGACCTTGGGAAAGGATGTGAGCGAGAGTGTTTGTGTGTGGGTTGGTGGTACGGGCAAGGGGGGGGGTGTGGATTTCTGACTGGCTTGGTGGTGTGTTGGTATCTTGGGGTGGGTGGTGAAAATCAATCTCCAATAGTTTAGGAGAGTTAACTTCCCTAGAACATTGTGCAGGATGATTGTGTGCATGCTACGGTACATTGGTACATCCAACATCCATCACCGCTTCGGAGGGAAATAAGGTGGGTAGAGAAATAGAGAGTGAGTGACAGACGGGCTTCCATATTACGTGGACACTTGGAATTTGCCAATGATAGCGGATTTGTGCGGTCTTATGAACTGAATGACATTTAGATACACATGATGCTACTTTCTCAGTATGTGAGAGTCCAGTACATCTTGATTCTAGCGCGGGTTGAAGGCCGAGAGGAGAGAGACGTGCGTGCGGTAGAGTTCGAGACTCCTCTCTCTCTCTCTCTCTTGCCTCTTCCTTACGTGGGATCTGAAAATTCCCGGGGCCTGCCTAAAACTAAATGGATCTCTCTTTCCCTAGCACACAGCCACGCACTTACTAACAGGAACACCCTATCAAAGTGTTTGGGGTTCATTTTTGCTGGAGAGCATCAGATGCTTTGAAAAAGAGACGCCAAACGGGGGCCTTCCAGAACAACCAGAATTGCGCGAAAAAAAAAAAAAAAGAAACCGAGACAATCATTTGTGGTCTACGACATAACGTCAATAAGAGGCACACTCATCCAATCTGTCCTGTGGTGGTGGCCGGATAATAACAGGCCGATCGCAAATTTGGCGGGCGAACATGGGCCAGGCGGTGGTGGTAGGGCGTGTTTGTTCCCTTTTTCGCGAAAAGAAAAAAGGGACGAAGCGAAACCGCAGAGGAGGGCGAAAATGGGACACACGGAAGAAGGGGGGGAAATCTAGATTGCCTCTGCAGGCCAGGCCCTGGATTTCTTCCTTTCTGCCCACACCTAGCTGGGTCTTTAAAGTCTCAGTCAAAACACAACTTGCGACGGGCGGAGGGTGTGCGCAGCAAAACGAATGGGAGACCAAAAGTAGCTTGACGTTAACCTGCCCTTCCACATTTTCTCGCCACTGCACCTTTTTTTCGGCTCCTCTTCCTTTTCTGGCAGCCTGTCTTCATTCATTCATCTGAGCCCCGATTCTTCCACCTCGTTCCTGGTTGTACGATGCAATATAACGTAGAAGCTTTTCTTCACCACTGTCGGCGTATATTTCCCGTATAGTGCTATGAGGGCCTTCGTGAAAACTCAATGCTTTTGGTCCAGGTATACGAGAGATGCTGGCGATGGTGCGTGGGTTCATTGGGTTGGTTGTCTTCCTCTGATATGTTGAGAACCCCAGTGAGCGCATTTCCAGACCCAGTATTGTCGCCTTGGGTCTATTGCTTCTTTGGTTCAAGCGTGCCCAAAATAATTCGGGACACTAAACGATTCCTCATGTTTCGGAACAATGGCCCCACCGAGACCCAACCCTAACGTCACACCCAACCCTAACCTGTAACGAATTTCGAAGGCGACAGAAAGAATCGACCCGTAGGTGTAAAGCCGCGGAAATTTTCTGGGCCAACTTTCTCGCGAGCGTGGTAGCCACCTGAGACCTGGGTATATACCGTCACCAGAGGTTGCACAAGCAGTTGGACCCTCCAGGCCCGGTTCACGAGGAGAACAGCATCACAGAGCTCGTCCTCGTTCATAATGCGGTGGAGAGCCTCGTGAGTCTCGTCAATCCGGTCGCGGTCGTTGCTATCCACGACGAAAATGATACCTTGTGTGTTCCCCAGATACGGTCTCCACAGTCCGCGGATCTTGTCCGGCCGCCAGCATCAAACGAGGTGAACTGAAGGGTCTGGTATTCGACCGTCTCGACGACGAAGCCAATCGTCGGGATGCTGGTGGCCATGTCGTCAAGGTCCAGCCCGTGCAGAACGGAAATCTTTCCGGATCCGTCGAGGCCAACCACCAAGACCCTCAGGTTCTCGTTTCTCCACTCCTCATCGGCAAACAGCTTCGAAAGTGTAAAGTCCATCTCCCGGGAAGTGGTTTGTGGGGATTTCCCTTCATTCAAGAAAAGGGTCGGTATGGTGTGATGGCTGGAGTAAACACCCGTGTTTTGGCGCTCCTTGTGAATAGATCAATGATAGGAGGATTCAGTCACGGCGGCTCGGCTTCCTTGAGGGCCATCGTCCATGGAAGTCGCGAGTTGACTTCGGTTAGGGTTAAGAGTCGAAATATCCTTCCTCCATCACGTGCGCACGCCTAATGCGACGCGACTTGCCTCCATGTGAGTCTAGCCGAAGTTTTGCTACCACTTGGCCTCATTATCGACCAGGCTGAAGCCTTGATCTGCCTATTGCAACTCTAAATGGGCGCAAACAACCAGCCTCACCATCACATCAACCCAACCCAAGGCCTATGAAGCTGCTTCATTTTACCCCGACTCTGGGGCCTCTGAGGCCTACTTATATCTCACTCTTGCCGTCAGAGTGACAGGCTTTCTCATGCCAGATGAACTATTTCTCCAAATGACAGTTTCTATCTCATCACTGCATACACCCTTTCACTTACCTTTTCGCCCCTTAACCTTCATACTCACTGTCACTCGAAATAACGTCCAACATGCCTGAGAGCAATGCCAACGAGACGGAGACTGGGAGTGTCTCGAATTCTCCAACGGAGACGGAAACTAGGGCTGTGTCAAATCCTCCCAACGAGACGGAAACTGAAAGTTTGTCAACCCTCCCTCCCGCCACTTTGAAGATGATCCATGTATGTGCTAATTCACAATTGCTGCTACAGTGCTTCGAAGACTGCTCAAAGAATCTTCCGAGCGTGAAGAAGCCCTTCGACAAACCGCAAAGGCATTCGAGGAGCGTGAACGCGCGGCCCTAGCTCAACTGAGTGTCCTTCACAACCAGTACAACGCAGCGTTGGTCCAGGCCTCGGCCACCGGGCTGTCCACCTTTGCTGACCTGCTGCGTATTGCCGAGGACGAGCTGTACGCAAACGTTGTCAACGTCACTCTGAGCAGCAGCAGCCGGGTCAGCGCGCTCCGAGAGTCCGAGGGTTCCGGCTCGGGCAACTCGAGCAGCGATGAACGATCGTCTAGCGGAAGCACCAACGTCACCAACATGTTCTACCCGCCCGTCTTTCGCCGCTGGACCGACTTTTCCGCCATCCACGCCGCCCAGTTCACGAAGCTGCAGACCGTATTCCAGGACGAGCATATCTTTCCCAGTGTCGCAACAGTCAACTGGGCCCGTGAGCACCTTCCACAGGCGCTCAAGCTTGAGGCAGACCTTGTCGATTTTATCAAACTGGCGGTTGAATACCCAGCAGTTGATATAGTCGGGAATTACCTCACCCGCACTGAACAGGAAACTGTCAAGAAAGTTTACTTTGCAAACGCCAGTCCAGGGGTTACACCTGAAGAAGTGGAGACGCCTGCAGATAATTTCAGAAAGCGACGGAGGTCTTCCGGCGGAGAAGGTTCGGCAGGCCAAGCCCAGCAGTCACCGGAGTCGCAGAAACAGACTCCTTTACCGGATAGATGGGGAATGGCGGTCGATAAAGACAATCAGCACCGGACCTGTTTTGTGGGAGAGTTCAAAGCCATGCACAAGTTGAAGGCTGCGACTATAGAACGAGTCCTTGCTGTGCATCCCGGTGATGACTTTTTCCTTGACGTGTTGCGTCGGAAGGAACAGGGTGCCAGCTCCTCCCAACCGGGTTATGTTAGAGGCGAAATCTTGGTGGCCTCGGTTCTCTGCCAGGCGTTCCATTACATGATAACTACGAGACTGGAGTACGGGTATATTTCATCTGGGCAGGCTTTGATCTTCCTCCGTGTGATGGAGGACCGGCCCGACCAGCTTTTCTACTTCCCGATCGTTTTCCCCTTCAGGCCATCAGTGGCTTCTCGGTTGTCGTCTCGGGCATCTCGGATAGTTCTTACGGGCGAGGATGCCCCGGAGCACCGGAACATTGAGGTAACTGCCCTGGCATACCTTTGCAGTTTCTGCTTGACGGCCATGAACTGCAGAGCCAGGTCGTTCCAGTGGGAGGCTGACGCGAAGGCCATTCTCCTACAATGGCCCACGCTCCCACCCGGTCATCAGACCAGAAGTACCGCCATGAGACCCCCGCCGCATCCCCACCGGCGGAAGGATAACGACAGCGATGGGCGGGGCAGTGGTGGAACTTCGCGCGACCAGACACGGCCGAAAGCGAGACCCCCTCTCCCGCAATACTGCACACAGAGCTGCTTGCTTGGTCTAGCTACTGGCCTGGACATGGACAAGGAATGCCCGAATTTCAAGCACCACTGGGCAGCGGCCGAGGCCTGGGCCAACCCTCCTAAGCACGCCATTGCCGCCCGTGCACTGCGAACCTTGCTCCGAAAGCAACTTGCCACGAACATGGACGACGGCTGCCTGTCGTTTGAAGACAGGGGCTTCTACGGCCGCACCGCAGCCATGTTCAAGTTCACGCTCTGGGACTACGGATACACCTTGGTCGCCAAGGCCGTACAGCGCGTGCACGCCATGCTGCTCTTCCACGAAGCCCACGTGTACCAGCGGCTGAAAGCCGAGCAGGGGCACCTCGTGCCGGTGTGTCTGGGCATCATCGAGCCGGAGTCGTCGTACACGATGGGCTCGCTGGCAGTGATGACGCACTTCCTGCTGCTGTCGTACGCGGGGCGCACGATCGACTACGACGAGGAGGACGAGGACAACGAGTACGCGCAGACGGTGTCGGACATCGCGGCGCGGCTGGCGCGGTGCGGCGTCGTCGACTTTGACGAGCGCGGGCCGAACTTCACGTGGAACCCCGAGCGGAACTGCGTGATGCGGATTGATTTTGGGGCGTCGCAGTTGCGCAAGGTTCCGCGTGCTGGTGAAGATGGTGATTGTGGCGTGGATGATGATAAGGACGCGGCTCTGTCGGAGTGGCGGCTGGAAAAACAGCCGCCGCGGGCGAGGTCGTTGTCGCCCAGCCCGTCCCGGAAGATGAGGGTATGATTTTACGAGTGTATGAATTTGATGAATGTACTATACCAGGTAGATGAACGAACAATACGGTTAGCGATTAGCCTCACGGAGTTTTGAACATCGAATACCAAATCAAGACTACTCAAATTCTCGAATGTGCACAGCCGTGACAAGCCGGAGAACCGGCCACCAGCCACCCGGGTCTTGGCGTTGGACCATATAGGGTTGCATAGGGTTACATGCGGCCCAGCCGACAGCGAAGCAAAAAACAAACCCACTCGTACGACGTAAAAGCAAAAGGCCACACGACCCGAAGGGAAGGAATGTTTCGGCCTGAAGAAACAGGCACCAAAGAGTACTTCATTGTTCAGGCGGGTCGTCTCCCCTAAGTGCCTTCCCGACATATTTTGCACTACGTAGTTCTAGAAAAAGTCGCGAAGGAAAATAAGTAGTGAGACAGGCCATCTCCCAAAAAAAGGAACCAGCCTTCTTTTCTTATTCACGAAACTCTCCATCGACGGTCTCTCCCTCTTCCTCCCCTCAATAACGAACACCATCTCCCGCGGACGATAGCATATTCTCACTCATAGTTCTCTGTCGGCTTTTCTCAATACCATCGTTTCTCTCCTTTTTCCGCATCCGATAGATTCACCCCCGTCTCCTCCCGCCCAAAAGAACCCAGCCCAGCATCACCACCAACCATGCCTCCCCGATTAAACATCCCGCCGGTCACGCGCGTGCTGCTGATCGTGCTGGCCATCCAGTCGTTTCTGAGCGCAGCCATCCGCTACCGCCAGTGGTCGACCGAGACGTCGATCGTCATCCCGTTCCTGACGCTGGTGCCGCAGCTGTCGTTGATATATCCGTGGACGTTTGTCACCAGCACGCTGGTCGAGAGCAACATCTTCACCGTGTCGATCGCCGCCGTCACGCTGTACCAGGGCGGCCGCTACCTCGAGCGCGCGTGGTCGTCGTCCGAGCTTGCCAAGTTCGTGCTGGTGTCGGCGCTGGTGCCGAACGTGCTGACCTTCATTACGCTCGTGTTTTTCTTCACGCTGTCGAGAAACGAGTCGTGGACGTAAGTTCTTGATCTGCCGGTGGGCGTTTGCTCGCGGTGGCTGGGCACACCTGCACATCCCGAGATCCCGGGCTTCGCGCTGTCCGATGCGCCGTGGCCACGGTGTCTCTGTCTCTGTCTGAGTCTTGAGATCCACGCTCCACATACTCGATAGCCAGCTTGACTAACGTATATTCATTTCTGTTGCTCTCCCTAGTCTCACCGTTATCGCCGGAACCATCCCGCTCCAGATCGGCTTCCTCGTCGCCTTCAGCCAGCTCCTCCCCGCCCACACGGTGACGCTCTTCCGCGGCGTAGTGTCGCTCCGCGTGCCGCGCTTCCCGCTGATCTACATCGGCCTGGTGGCCTTCCTGGCAATGACGCCGCTGCTGTCCAGCGCGTCGTTCTTCCTCGCTGTGTACGGCTTTGTGGCCAGCTGGGCCTACCTGCGCTTCTACAAGACCATGTTCCCGGACCTGGACTCGTCGCAGCCGTCGTCGCTGCGCGGCGACGCCTCCGAGTCGTTCGCCTTCGCCGAGTTCTTCCCGGCCCCCGCCAAGCCGTTCGTGGCGACGATCTCCAACGTCGTGTTCGGCATCCTGGTGTCGATGCGCGTGTGCACGCCGTTCGCTGCGTCGGAGGGCAGCAGCGGCCACGCGAGCTCCAGCCACAGCAGCCGCAGCGTGCCCGGTGGTGCCCGTGCTGAGGCGGAGCGGCGCCGTGCTCTGGCGCTTAAGACGCTCGACCAGAGACTGCACGCTGCGGGCGCGGCCCCCCGTGCCCCCGCTTCTGCTGCTGCTGTTCCGCCCCGCGAGCCGACCGGCCCGACCGTGCAGACGCAGCCGACGGCTGGTGGCCAGGCGGCGATGACGTCGAGTGTGCTGGGCGAGACGAACTACGATCCCGACCACGACACTTCAGACAAGAACTAGATGGCCAGAGACCCCTGAGGTTCCTGTGCTCTGCTCCTCCTTCTCGACTTCGTTTCGCGATATAAAGTCCCACGTCGCTCACCCATTTAGACCATCTCTTTCCCCTCATATCATACTCCCCACCCCCTTCGCCTCCATATACCTCTCTTTCTCTATCTCGTGTTGGTTCCTCTTGGAGTTGGGGCGTTCATGACATTCACCATTTTTCTTTCCTTCGCCGGTTCTGCGTCCATGCTTGCTTCACGGTCCGGTGTTATACCACATCCACTGGTGCTCTGCCTTTGTCCCTAGCCGCCACAACTCACCTGTATTTCTTCTCTTGTGTTTCTGCTATAATTCTCCATTTTATGTCCCATGTCAAATTGGCCATATTTCTAATTGGACCACCTCTATAACTATGGGAAAGGGGGTGTTTTTGTTTTCTTTGTTTGGCGGGGATCGGGGCGCCAGTCGTTTTTTCCCTATCTGTTTTGTGCATGCATTTGGCTCATAATGTTGCGGATTTTGCGTTTTTTGTGTGTTTTTTTAGCTGTAATTTTCTCTGATTGCCCGTTCTGCTCTCGCCTCTTTTCTGTTGCTCACGCCCGTCATCGTTCTCTCGAAGGAGTTTGTCGAAGCTGCCCAAGTTATACTCTGGCCTTGGATACTTCGTGGGAACGGGCCTGTGATTTCGAGCTCCGTTTCTGCTGTTGTAAAAAAAGACTCTCACTAATAATATTGAGCTCCACGAGAATATGATTGTATACACAATGCTGTCTTTCTGAACCAAGTTCTTCGCGTCTTGTCTCATTCATTTCCATCTTCGCTAAAGCTATCGCTCACCAGATCTTGAAGGCGCAGATTCAGGGACGGATTTTTGGGTGTGAAAATCATCACGTAATCAAAAAGGTCAGCTTCGGAATTTTTGGTGTCTCGCCTTGAACCGTTCGTTCCTTTTTGTTCTGGTCGTTCAGTTTCTCCTTTTTCTTCACTACTTTCTTCCTGCCTTCTTCCTTTTTAATTTATTTTTCTTCAATTCGTATTCTTATCACCAACCCAACTCTTCAATTGCGTGTTTTTTCAATTCCTCCTTCTTCTTCATCCTCCGATTCCTTCTCTCATCGACCTGGCTCTTTTCACTCGTCGCCGTTTAAACGCGACCGTGAACAATTCGCCTTTTTCGGTTTCCTTTTTCCAACATCTTCGGCCTTTCAATTAAAAAAGCCGAATCTTCCTCCCACCAATCTCTCACATCCATCCGCACAATGGCTCCCCGGGCAAAGCGTCCCCCTACCGGGGCTGCCAACTCGCGAACGGAAGATACTTCGTCCAGCCACATCATCCCGCAGACTCTGGCGCCCTCGGTCGAAGAGGCCTACCGGCGCAAGTGCTGCTATCTTCGTCGACGCACCACCCAGGTTGACGAGGCGAACGACGGCGCTCGTCTACGACTTGCCCGTATGAGCCGGCAGGTTGAGAAGATGCGCCTGGAGCGTGCGTTTCTGCTGGAGCAGCTTGCGAAGCGGACCAGCACCAATGTGGAGGATTCAGATGGCAGCCCCAGCCCGCCGCCGACTGTATGTTGTACCACTGTCTATGGGATACTCTATATTTGATATGTTCATTGCAGAAACTAACACTTATGCTCCGTCTCTTGTAATAGCCCAAGGACCGCCCCCTTCGGATCAAGCGCGCGCACCGCAAGCCCTCGATCGTCGACCTCGATAAGACCGGTGGCGACGGCCAATCCCCCGTTTCCGAAACGCCCGGACCATCCAGCCGCGCCAACGGCGTGTCGCGGGGCTCTAAGAAGCCCGTGACCGCCTTCGAGCTCTACAGCAACGAAATGCGCCCCAAGCTGAAGCAGCAGGCCAAGGAGAAGGAGACCGCCGACTTCGACCTGGAGGCCGAGCTGGCCCGCGACTGGGCCGACCTGCCCGACCAGGAGAAGGACGAGTTCCAGGAGCGGGCCGACAAGGCGTCCAAGGCGGGCCCTAAGCGCGGCGACAAGCGGAAGAAGTCTAACGCGGCGGCCGCCGCATCCGCTGCTGCCGACGACGCTGACCCGGATGCGACTATTGCTGCGGACGATGCTATGGAGGTTGTTGACGAGGCTAACAAGGAGGAGACTGCTGACGGCGACGGGGACGCGAAGATGTCGCTTGACGGCGCTGACGACGAGGACAAGCCTGCTGATGCGGCCAAGGAGGAAGAGGCCAAGGAGATAGAGGAGTCTAAGGAGGAGGATTCTGAGTCCAAGGCTGCGGCTGATGAGGCTGGTGAGCATGGGAAGACGGCCGCTGCTACGACCGAGACTCAGGATAAGTCTGAGGAGCCCGCGAAGGACGACGTCGAGGCTAAGGATGACGACGTGGAGATGGCCGATGCGTCGCCGGTGGCCGAGACCAAGGAGGACGACCACGAGGCCAAGGCCAAGCCCAAGGCCGATGACTAAGTTTGAAGCACAGCTCCTGTTATCTCTCTGTCTTTTCCTTTTCTCTCGTTCGTTTTCCCACTTTGCGGCTGTTTCTACGGGCTCCTCTTTTTTCGATTTTTTTTTCTTGCTCTGGGATCTTCTTTGTATACGTTTGCTATGCATGTTTCCGTATCCGTCTGTACTATTATGGAGAGATAACTTGCTGAGTTCTGGGGGATGCTTTCGGGGGGTTGGAGTTGATACGGTTTAAGATAAAAGAACACCTGTGACATTCGCCTCTGCTACCCAATTTATATCGTGGACCTATGATTACGATTATTGTCGGGATAACAGCCACTGGGATAGCTCAACCGACACACCCGTTCTATTCCATGGGCCAAGGAGGCCTGGTATCAAAATCACTATTGATTGCTCTTGTGAACTTGTCCGTTCTTCTGGACAGCGCTGTATCGACCATCTGGAGTGGCAAGACTGTAAAAATAATAAAGAAACCGCGCCAAAAATGCCTATTCATATGCCAAGCAAAGAAAAAAGAAATCCAGGAAAATTAAAAGCCAAAGGAACCAAAATTGAACGCCAGGCCCGGCTATCATGTTGTCCGTTTGCTGGTGGGACACGGCATGAATACACCTCTCTTCAAAGCACCCGCTCTCTCCAAGCACAAGCGACCAGAGCCAGTAGCTTTAATCAGCCACGTAGAGATCGACTATAATGTTGATGGTAGCGATTAACACCTCGACGGTGATAAGGACGATGACTACGCCAGGCAAACCAGTTAGCAAAAGCCCACAAAACACCGCATGACCGGGCACACGGGGAAACTCACCAATCCACTCCAGCATCTCGCCGTGGCCATGGCTTAGCTGGTCCTTGAGCACGGCCAGCAGATCGGCGATGACGTCCAGCCGGTCGGTCAGCAGCGTGACGCGCTGGTCGATCTCCAGGTAGCTGCGCACGGCCTGGTACACCGGCTCGAGCTGCGGCTCCAGCCAGAACAGCTCGGGCGTGTCGAGCACCGAGCCGTTCAGGTGGATGTTGATGCGCAGGATGAACAGCTCGCCGATCTGCATGTTCACCTGGCTGCGGCTGAGGTTGGTCTTGCCGGTCAGGGCGATTTGCGTGGGGATGTCCTTGCATTCCTCGATGGTTGATGTTATCAGCTCTTCGAATAACGATGTCTAGGCCCCCGGGGCGGTTTGTTAGTACAGTAAGGTTGTATCAGATAAAACGAGGACACAAAAACGCACCTGGACGCTCTGGGCAAGGGCATGGGAGATTGCAAGCTTGATCATGTAGTTATTCCGGTCCCGCAACGCAATGAAGTCGTTGTAGATGCGGGCCTGGTATTGGCGGGTATAGTAGAAGTTGAAGAACTCGGTTTCGACGTAGCCAGGCGCAAGCTTTTCCACTTCGAACTTGCTGATGTCCTTGAGAAGTCGCTGCTCATCTTGCAGAGACATGCCCCAGATCACCACCACACCGTATTCGAATAGGAACACCTCCGGCATCCGGACTTCGATGTCCAGGTCGGGGAACCGCTCAGACATGACCAGATCGGTCATGGTGTTGCTACTGCTAGCTTCGGTGCGCGCACTGCCATTCGCTTCGAACCCCGACGAGCGGAAATGCTCCGAGTTCGGCGATCCGTCCATGCCGCCCAGACCGCTGTCCTGGCGCATGGAGTCTTCGGTATAGGTATAGGAATACGGTGTGTAGATGCACTCGTCAAAGGATTTCGCGTTCGATCCGCGGATCTTGGCCTTGCCTTTGAGGAACCGTGCCAGCCCGTCCATGTTGTACTTGTTCGCCGTGCTGTACGCCGTGACCCGGGGCAGCCGGGACCGGTCGGCCTTGCCCAGCCGCGCCGCATCCCGACGGGCGGTGGGATCCTTTATCCGGGTGTACTGCGAGTAGACATCGCGGCCGCTCTCCTCGTCGGGCCCGTCTTCGCCGAATTCCGGGTTTGGCAGGAGCTTGAGTTTCTGGGCATTCTTGGTGGTGCGCTGCGGGCCGATCTTCGGTATCGACGGCACGGGGAGGGGGCCGTGGGAGCTAGGCCCGGCATTGCGGCGACGGAGCTTGCTGTTGAGGGCGGCCAGCACCGGGGGCCCGGAGCCGGGGCTGGATGACGACGGGAGGGTCTGGCGGGGGACGGCGCCCTGCGAGCTGCGTGGGCGGCGACGGTCGGAGTCGACCTCGAAGGTTCGTGTGACGGGGTGCGGGTCGAAGGTGACGGTGCGCCCGGGTTTCGAGCGAGTCGGAGATTGTGTAGAAGCCGGGAGCAGCGGGCTCTGCTCCGTAACGGGGGTGGAAGGCTCTTCGGCCATGGTGCCGATGGCTGTTTTGGGGGTGAAAATTCGCAGTGACGAGTTGAGCAGCACGAGACGATCAACTGAGCAGACGAGATAACAAGAAGGAAAGATAAGAATAGCTTAAGACAGTAAGATAATGATCTCTATATAGACCACGGATACATCCTGTGATAGCTGGGATAGATGGAGGAAGAAGCAGAATATAAACAGGAAAAGGTCATGGCCCAAGCTAAAAAGAGAGCCGAAGACCGATATTTCCATTAAACTGAATCGCAGAGCATTTTAGCTTGCGCTATTTGCCACAACTTTCGCTTTAAATTTTGTAGTCATGACAGTGCTCGGATATTTTTGGACGGGAATGCCAATCACGTGCTTCAGTCAAATACTGGCCGGACAAAGACTGGCGACAATCTTTTGCCGTGAAGTCTAGATTCAATGTCGGGTGAATCGGGATGTCGTTGAGGAGAATATCGCCAAGCAGGCAATTGATTGTTACAACCAGCAGTGATGCCCGCCAAAACAACTAGAGCCACCATATAAAGTGGTCTGCAACGTGGAGCACAATTAAGGCTAGACAGGAAGCATCGGTGACATTGACAGCGAGGATATTGAGCCGGAAATCAGCCGGTAACCCAAAAAGTCAGAATCTTCTTCACAGGGGCGAAAGTTTGGCTTCACGTTTGCATTTTGAACAACTTTCCAAGCCGTGGCAGCATTCGGCACAATGATCAGTACAATATTGGCCGGACGATCGGCTGGGCTCTCCAGCGCGATTCCGTCCGTCTTCTCCCTCCCCATCCGAACAATTCCCATCACCTTCACCCGCCATGCATCCTCACACTCGCCCTCACGATCGACGCCGTCGCGCATGGTCCTGTCGAAAAACGTGGGCCGCCCTTCTGGAGACTTGAAGCCGGTGAGAAGGCAGGTCGACGGGCCGTTTGGAGGCATGAACCAGTCTTTTGCACGCATCCCGAAGCCGGTGCCGCGACCGAGCTTCAACTCCCGAAACCCACGTGACAGGGACAGCCGACACAGCTCCAGCCGGTCCAAAGGCGGAGACCGCGATTCCGGACGGCCGGACACGCGGAAGGCGCTGAAGATGCAGCGCGCGCTTGCTACGATCTCCTACGGAAAGCGGACGCATATCAAGACGCAGATTCAGGACACCACGTCGTTCAAGCAATTCGATCTCCTCCCCGAAGTGCAACAGGCTGTGCTCGACGATACGCTGAAGGGCCTGATCGACATCAAGCCGACCCCGATCCAGCGGCTGGCGATTCCTCCCCTGCTTGAGCTGGAGCAGCCCGAGACGGCCGACGGGGAGCATACCCAAGTACCCCGCAGCCGGCGGTTCCGCAAACCGGCGCGCGACTTCCTCCTTGCCGCCGAGACCGGGTCGGGCAAGACTCTGGCCTACCTGGTCCCCGCCATCAACGCGCTGAAGGCTGCCGAGGCCAACGACACCGAGATCCAGGAGTACAACAAGCGGCGGGCGGCGGAACGGGCGCGGACCAAGGAGGGAGAGAAGCTGGACTTCGATGAGCCCCACCCCACCATGGCGCGGCCTCGCGTGGTGGTTCTGGTGCCGACGTCTGAGTTGGTCGACCAGGTTGCCAGCGTGTGCAAGTCGCTGTCGCACGTGGCCAAGTTCAAGACCGAGAAGCTGTCGTCGAACCTGAACGCCACTACTATCCACCGCAACCTGTACTCGCAGCGCGGCATCGACGTGGTCGTGTCCACGCCGCACCTGCTTGCCTCGATCGCCGAGAACGACCCCAACGTCCTGGCACGCGTCACCCACCTCGTTGTCGACGAGGCCGACTCGCTGCTGGACCGCAGCTTCATCCCGGTGACCACATCGATCATCGAGAAGGCCCTGCCATCGGTGCAGAAGCTGGTCATGTGCTCCGCCACCATCCCCAAGCGGCTGGACACCTATCTCGCGACAAACTACCCGGACATGGTGCGCATCACCACGCCGAACCTGCACGCCATCCCCCGCCGCGTGCAGCTGGGCGTGATCGACGTGTCGAAGGACCCGTACCGCAACAACAAGAACCTGGCGTGTGCCGACGCGATCTACGGCATCGGCCGCGAGTCGCTGCGCAACGACAGCCCGATGATGGCGTCGGCGGGAGAGAGCGTGGCCGACGTCGAGGTTCGCCGCATCATGGTGTTTGTCAACGAGCGCGAGACGACGCAGGAGGTGGCCGAGTACCTGCAGTCGAAGGGCATCGACGCGGTGGCGCTCAACCGCGACACCTCGGAGCACCGCCACTCGGAGATGCTGAGCACGTTCACCACGGCCGCGCCCATGCGCATCACCGCTCCAGCGCCCGCCGCGCGTGGAGCCGGCCGCACACTCCCCAACGTCAAGGTGATTGTGGCGACGGACCTCGCGTCTCGAGGCATCGATACGCTGGCGGTGCGCCACGTGGTTCTGTACGATGTGCCGCACACGACGATCGACTTCATCCACCGGCTCGGTCGCGCGGGCCGCATGGGACGGCGTGGCCGCGGCATTGTGCTTGTCGGCAACGATGACCGCAAGGATGTGGTGGCAGAAGTCAAGCAGAGCATGTTCATGGGCCAGGCCCTCATCTAATCTACGTCTTCTCTGTGCTGGATAGCAAGAGGGACGATCTGTACTCCATATATAACCTGTATTTCATTTGTACTAACATCGTTTGCACCGGAAAGCTAGAGGAGTTTTGGGAAGCAAAAAAGAAAAAGGGATGGGATCTCCAGAAATATACCGCTTTTTTCTTGCAGTCTGATAGTTTATAGAGTTCTTGTTCTAAAATGCACTTCACCAAGTCCCCATGTCATTTCGTCCTCTTCGTCCTCTTCGTCCTCCGGGTTATTGCCGCATTCGATCCAGTAGAAGCCGGTAAAGACCTCATAAGGCCCCTCGGCGTCGAGAGTAGCCAGCTCTAGATGAAGACGGGGTTACCCGTATATCTAGGCTCGGTTAGATTAAATCTCGGCTCGTTCAAATAGTATTGGAAGTCGCCCGTAGGGTTCTCGTACGGACACCGGACCCCGACGACTGTGTGGATCTTGAACTGGAGGTACGGGGCTAACGGAGCGTTCTGCACAGCCAGCACCACGGGGAACTTGCTACCGAGCGCATACGTCTCTTTAGCCTTCGGGAACACGATCCCGAGCTCGACTACTCCGGCGGCGCCGACGGCGGAACCCAGGGACATGCACAGGCATGCAATGGACCAGCCGACACGTGCGATGGGGGGCAACATGACTTGCTTGCGTTATCGCCTTCTTGGGGGAAACTGTTTGGGGCCATGAGAAAGCGATGTGACGAGGGCCGGACGAAAAGGGGCCTTTCCAGAGGAGGGGGGGCAAAGGTGGGAAGGGTGCAGGTTGCAGGACTGACAGGCTGACAAGTAACACTATAACAGACAATAAGCGAATGTCAGGGAATGCTTCAGCCACCCACGCATGAGCCAGCGGGCGGGATTCTGTGGGGCCGTCCCGGGGATCTGTTTGCAACCCGCGATATGTTCTCGCCCAGTCCCGTCCATCAGAAACGCTTCGTGATCCGCCCATGCCATGTGCCCCGGCGTCTCTCACCCAGACACCATTCTTATCTTCAAGAACGGCACGTGCCTCTCGGCTGGTAAGAGCGGGACATCCAGCCCGCGCGCCGGTCGGGCCGTTGTCTTCAAGCCGGACGGCTCCGGCCCCGTACGCGAGGTGTTGGAGCACACCGGCCCGGAGGAGTACATGGCGCAGCTCTCACGGGAAGCCGCTGGAGACCACCGGCCTGTGGCGGCTGCAGCTGAGCGCGCATGGGAGAGCTTGCCGACGCCGGCGTCGAGGTCAGTGGTGGAATGTGAGCGGCGGGGGCCATGTACCCCGCGAACTTATGCATGGATGATGTTGACTCTGCTGGAGATCGCTTATCTGGTCGCGCAACTTGATTGAGTCCCGGGCCATATGTATTGGTACGGAAGACCCTATCAACCCTAAACGCGGATAAACGCGTCACGTACAAAACAACACGCCAAAAATGAAATGTCCCTAATAAAAAAACATGGCCGCGATTTTGTTCCCATTGAGTGAGTCTCTCTTTGTTTTAATTGAGCCTCGTACCCTTTTTTCCTTCCCACAAACATTCCCAGCCATCAACGCCCCTCCATATGATATCTTCCTCCCACTGTTTAGTAGATCTCGTTATTTACTGAACCATCGTACTTTGTGTTTTCCCTTTCACCTCTTTTTTTTCTTCCCTCCTTAATCTCACGATTAACCCTCAACCACCTCTGACCCCGGCATCACGATGCCTCGACCCACGCGAACGCGCCGGATGCGCGCCCCTCCGCAGGGCGCGCGGCCGGAACCCGAAGCAACGAAGCAAGCAACGCCGCAGCCTGAAGCGCGCCTTGGCAGCGTGAGCAGCGACATCTACGAATCGACCCCGAAACGCACGAAGCCCGGCGCGCCCGCTCCGCCCAGCGACAAGGAGAACGAGTCGCCCCCCGTGAGCAACGAGCCCCGCCAGAGTGGCCAGCGGTCGACGCGGCTCTCGCAGTTCCAGAATGCCGTGCTGGAGGATGCCGGCCGCCGCCGTGATGCGGCTCTGACTCGCCTTGAGGCTGATGCTGCGGTGCCGACCAGCACGACTGGCGCCACTAGCCCCGCTGTCGCTGCCATTGCTACGCGCGCCTCAGACGCTCATCGTCGCGACACGTCGGGTCTGGACATGCTGGACGACGTGTTTGGAAACATCGACTCGAGCTTCGAAGACTCGCACACCGAGGCTGCGTCGTCGCGCGCGCTGGAGTCGGTCAACAACTCGACCCTTAGCATGGGCCAGTTCCGCCGCCGCCCGCGCCAGCCTAGCTTTGTTGGCAGCGACTCCGGCCATATTCGCCCTGCCAGCCGCGGAATGACCACCCCCGGCATCGGCTCAACCCTGAGTCTCGGCCAGTTCAAGCGCCGTACGCGTGAGCCTAGCATTCTGGGTACCAACCGGAAGCCCCTTCACGATGATACCGGACTTGACGTGTCGTCGTCGTCGTCGTCGGAAGATGAGAATGGCGACGACGACGCGGATGATCTCGCTCCCGATGCCGAGTCCACCCCTCTGAACCGCAGACGCACTCGCCATGCGTCTGCCCAGATGTCCAGCGCTGCCTCGAAGAAGCGCAAGAGCATGGATGCCCATGAGCATCGGGGACGCGCCAAGGCTGCTCGTGTTACACAGCAGCCCGAGCCGGAGGTGGAGGCCGCACCGGAACCGGATGTTCATGACTCTGACAGCAGCAGCGTTCTGTCTGACGTCCCCGGAGACTTGGTGGACTCGTCGGATGATGACTCTTCTGTGATCTCCCCGCTCTCGGCCCGCGTGGCGCCGGACTTCCGCCCGTGCACCCCTATCAACCAGTCCGACCATGTTGAGCCTCCCATGAGCTCTGACGACGACGCCAGCCCCGTGCCCTGGCCTTCCATCCGTGCCCTTGGCAAGCGCCGTCGTCGCCCGTCCGTCAATACTCCTCTTAAGCAGACCGCCCACGACGCCGACAATAGCGGCTCGGATCTGTCGTCGCCCCCCTCGCTCACCCACTCTCCGAATCTCGCGGCTGCTCGCACCGGCGGCCGTGGCCGCACCACGACCCGCAAGCACATCGAGCCCACGGTGCTTACCTCGCACCTAACATCGCTGCTCCCGCAACGTCGCAGCCACCGCGACCAGGGCCACAGCGACGACGAAAACGCCGACGACGGCGATAGCGATGCGGACGAGCTGTCCCGCGGCACAACCCGTGCCAGAGCATCCTCGTCGCGGCGCCGGGGACAACGGGCCACCACGGCCCCCAGATCGGCGTCGCGGCCCACTACTGCACGGCCGCCCTCGCGTACCGGAGCGTCCAGATCGCGCACGCGTGCCGCTGATGCTGCGGCGGCGGCGCTGGGACCCAACCGCCGGGTCAGCCGCACGTACGCGCGGCGCGGAGGCGACGCCGATGGCGACGAGGAGGAAGACGAGCAGGAGAGCAGCTTTGTGCCGCTGCCGGAGGAGACGTTCGTTGCCGAGGACACGCGCACCGAGTCGGCCGAGCTGGTGCAGGCGGCGAAGAAGTTCAAGGAGGTCGACCAGTGGGAGATGGAGTACGAGGAGGTTACCGAGCCGTCGTCGCCGGTTGAGGAGGCGGCGCGGTAAGAGGTGGAAGCCCCCCTCTTCAAGTTCCTTGCTTTCGAATTTTCTCCTTTCTCCTTGAATCCTGGGAAGTTTGGGTCCTCTCCAAACCGGTGTGCTTTTCCCAAGGAGGACCCCAGGTGGTGATAGTTTCTTGCCCTTCATTTTACGATGATTGATGTTCAGCTGTGGCGTTTATGGATGGGTTGGAAGAAGAGGATATTGGGTCCTTATTTGCTCTTTACTAGTTCTTGCTTTGATACTTGCTCCTAAATTGAAGAACCTCGATGATTTCAACTCCCTGCCTCAGTTCATGAACCTGTGCTCACTATTCACATCCTTGTCCTTACAGCGCCTGTGATGCTCAAGGAAAAAACACTTTCATACATTCAATTCAAATGCTACAAAGTCAGAGGTCATATAACTCCCAAACGCCAAAGTAGCCCAAATCCTTAGCCAGCCACACTGAACCACCATACTACTTTTCACTACCTTGGTGCATGTCCATATCCCAGGTGCGCAGATGTCGCGCTACGAAGTCGGGAATTTGAGCTCCTCCATGCTGTACTGCTTGACGGGGATGATCGAGGCAATGATATTCGGATCTCGCAGCGCAATCGTGACGTCGTCGGGAAGTCTTCCCGACATATACAGGGTCTACAAACACACCAGCGGCGGGTCAGTTGAGCTCCAAGCCGAGACTCGAAAATGCAGGGGCAACGCAGAGCAAACTCACCCGCTTGACGTTCTCAAACGAATCCTCCTTCTCGACGTACTCGCGGAGCACGGTGTCGGTCTCGAAGTCGACGTACACGCGGGTGTCGCGCACGCGCAGCAGCACGTTGTCGAGGCGCATGAACAGCCGCGCGAGCAGCAGCATGCGCTGGGCGTGCACGCGCACTTTGACGCTGTACATGGAGATGCCGTTGTCGTCCAGCTCGCTCTCGTACAGCACCACGTCGTCGAAGAACAGGATCGGGTCGCGGCGCTTGAGCAGCTCGAGCGGGATCTGCGCGGCCGACGCGACGAAGTGCGGGGCGCCAGCCGCGGCGGCGCTGGCGGCCGGGCTCGACCCGCGGTAGCTGGTCGAGTACGACCAGTCGTACGGCTTGACCACCTCCTTGATGCCGGCGCTGGTCTTCTCGCGCGAGCTGGACCAGTCGCGCGCATACGCCACCTGCAGCATGTTCTTCTCGGTCTTGTCGACGGCGTCCAGCGCGTCGAAGGCGTTGAACTCGACCGCCCAGCCCGTGGGGGCGTGCGCCACGCGCACCATGTTGTCGCCGAAGATCATCTCCGGCACCGGGATGCCCAGCCGCGTGGTCATGTCCTCGATCGGCGCCGCCTTGGAGATCGGGAGCTTGCGGGCCGAGATCCGGAAGTGGCCCTGCACGTGCGTGGCGGTTGCGCGGTCCAGCGCGGACGGCGACGGGAACGTCTCGTTGGGCGGGCTCATAGAACTCATCATTTTTGTCTCGCTTTTTTCCGTTCGTGCGACGGGGGTTCGGGGTCCGTTCGGAGGGTCTGGGTGTGGAGATGGTGGGAGAGGGAACGTCGAGTCGAGCGCTGAGCTATGGAGGGGTGATCGAGTGGGGTTCAAGCTTGGGCTGTTGGCGGGTGGGTTAAGCGCAGGATATCAGAAAACCGGGTGTCTCTTCGAGTTTGATTGAGCTGCGATATCTCATCTAACTGGCGAGAATATATCGAGATACTTGTTGAAGATCTGAAGGGGGTTAGAGAAAAGCTTGATTGGAGAAGTTGGCGACTGTTGGTTGCGCTACGATGTCGTTTGATTTTGTGGAGCTGTTGTGTCTTAGGGTTAGGGTGTGGATTTGGTGTTGGGTTTGTGTGGGTAATGTTAACGCACGATTAGACGCCCGAAGTTTGGGCGGACCCGAGCTCACCACAACCGATAAACTTGGTAGAAGAAACGAAAACAGATTTTTTTTGGAAACGACCTCACCGGTATTCAAATTTTGATTTCTATCATATCTCATACATCTGAGCTCCTTACTCTCCATCAAAATCAGGGAATGCTTCGCTCCCCGTTGTCCTCAGGTGTCAAGATCTGGAGTTGCGATTTGGCCCATCTCGCGCACGGACCTTACTAACCCGAGTTACCGTGACAACTAGGGTTGCAACCTCCTAGCACTGAGTGACCAGGGGACGATTCCAAACATAACATTCACTTCAGCTTTGGGCATTTTTCGCTTCTGCCCGTTTGCTTTTCCCGCCCATTCATAAGAACTCGGTTCCAGAGCTCAGCTACACATTATTATTTTCTTCCTCTTCTTCTCTTCCGCAGACTTCACATCACCGAGTTTCAAGCACCGTCTTCATCTGGGTCGTCTTTTCTTTCTTCGACGGCTTGGCTTGTCCTCTCATCAGCTGCATTCGCTCCCATACCGTACATACACACACATTCATTCTCACTTGCGTCCATCACTCTCAGCCATCACAATGTCTACCCGTGAACTCGAGGCTCGTTTCGAGCGGATGTCCGCTTCCGATGAGAACGATCCTTATAGCAAGGTCAAGGTGAGATCTACACAGCCTTCGGGATTCGACAGCCACGAGAGAAGTGTGCCTGCTCTGAGTGATGCTAACGGTTTTCTGTGTTGTGCCCAACTCTTAGTCTCAGCTTGCCCAAAGCATGAACAGACCCAATCTCGTCAAGGTGGCTCTGAAGTCCCAGAATGCCAACGTTGGTGCCACTGCCTCGCAATGGACGTCGAATCCCACCTCCCCTTCCCGCCGGCCACCCGGAGCCGCGGCCTCAACGGCCACCGGAGCGTCCTCCTCCACCGCGCTGGTGCGCACATCGTCCGACGAGTCGTCCGAGGCCGAGGCCGAGCGGCAGTCGCTGGTGCTGATTGAGCAGCCGTCGGTGCCGAAGAAGTTCCACCTGGGGCTGTTCGAGATTGGCCGGCCGCTGGGCAAGGGCAAGTTCGGGCGGGTGTACCTGGCGCGCGAGCGGACGAGCGGGTTCATCTGCGCGCTCAAGGTGCTGTACAAGAAGGAGCTCACGGACGGGCACGTGGAGAAGCAGGTGCGGCGCGAGATTGAGATCCAGAGCAACCTGCGCCACCCGAACATCCTGAAGATGTACGGGCACTTCCACGACTCTAAGCGGGTGTTCCTGATTCTGGAGTTTGCGGCCAAGGGCGAGCTGTACAAGCACCTGCGGCGCGAGAACCGCTTCCCGGAGTGGAAGGCGGCGCAGTACATTGCGCAGATGGCGTCGGCGCTGCGCTACCTGCACCGCAAGCACGTCATCCACCGCGACATCAAGCCCGAGAACATCCTGGTTGGCATCCACGGCGAGATCAAGATCTCGGATTTCGGCTGGAGCGTGCACGCGCCCAGCAGCCGCCGCAAGACGCTGTGCGGCACGCTCGACTACCTGCCGCCGGAGATGATCCGCGTCGATACCTCGGATAACTCGTACAACGAGAAGGTCGACCTGTGGAGCTTGGGCGTACTGACGTACGAGTTCCTGGTGGGCGAGGCGCCGTTTGAGGATAGCCAGACCATGACGCAGCGCCGGATTGTGAAGTGTGACATGACCATCCCGTCGTTTGTCAGTGCTGAAGCTAGAGATCTGATCAAGAAGGTAAGACCATAGTTTCCAGAAACCCCCCCCCATCGTGTGTGCCGTTGACCTTTGACTAACTTTGTCGTTCCAGTTGCTTGTTCTGGATCCCGAACGCCGATTGTCTCTGGACAAGCTGCTGGTCCACCCGTGGATCCTCAAGCACTGCGTCAAGGGCGAGCGGGCTGCGAATAGAGAACGCGGCTAATAATCGCGACGTTGACGCGGAGCTGGCTTTGCCTCCTTTTTCCTCTTCTTTCTTCTTCTCTTTCTTAATGGGGGTTAGTGGGGTGACACATACTGGAGTTTTTCAAATTCGTAATGGCTTATCTGGCTGGCGGGAGTTTTTTTCAAGCTTTTCTTTTTGGGGTGTTGTATCATTCTTTCTCTTGGGTCTGGCGTTTCTACTTGCTTTTCGAGTGCGGCTTTCCCTTTTGTTTCCACTGTTCTCATTCTGATTTCTCGCGAGTGCTTGCCTGTTACGCGGCCAAAGAGGCCTGGATATGATTTGCGTTACGCTGCATTCTTTTTCTCGCTCGCTTTCTCCGATAGAGTTGGGGGTCTGTCCATGAACGACATCTTACAAGATACATGACATGAGATTTTATATTCCTTTTGCGTCGCTACTCCTGGGACACTGACTTGTGTGCCCTTGCTGGAAGATGCGCGGGTGGATGAGAATAGAAGTACACAGATATATATATATGCTAGTAATACATGGGAGAGAGAGTTGGATATCATCATTACACAGGCTGCACGGGGATCACCGGTACACCTCGTCGAACGGCCGGGTGTCGTTGAAACACGAATCCCACACTTCGTTGACCACCTTTGCCGCCTGTTCCTGGTTTTCGCACTTTACACGGGCCATGACGGAGGTGACGGCGCGTGTGCGCACGCAGTTCTGGAACTGTTGGGTGAGTTTCAAGTTGCCGCGGGTGAAGACTTCGCGGGTCCATCTGCACTCGCCGCTGAGCATGGAGGCGCGGATCTGGAGAGGAAGAAGACAAGAGGCACGCCGCCGTTAGTAAGATGCCCCCCAGAAAAGGCTTTCACGGGCTGGGGTCCGTTCATACCTCTGTACACGCCGCGTGGCGCAGGTTATTCTCGGCGTCCATGTTCCAGCGCAGGTGGTCCCAGGCGTGGACCATCTCGTGGGCGAGGGTATCCTCCATGTGGCGGCGATGGCGCACCTCGTTGGCGCAGATGAGGATGCCGTGGTTGGGGCTGAAGCCGCCGCCGAGGCGGTGGATCTGGCCGTCGTCGGTGAGGCGGGCGGGACAGCGGCGGCAGATGACGTTGGAGGCGTCGAGGTGGCCGTTGAGGGCGGCGACCTTGTCGCGCATGAAGGTGACGACGGGCGAGAACTGGAACAGCCAGTCGCGGTACTCCTCGCAGCGCTGGCAGTCCTTGGCCTCGTTGGAGCGGTAGCGCCACTCGCGGTAGTGGAACATGCCCTCCTTGGTCATCTGGCCCGAGCAGATGCGGAAGAAGTTCATCCACCACGATGTTTCCGGGTCGAAGCCGGTGCGTTGCGGGTCGTTGCGCAGGAGTTTCGGCGCGGTGGCTGGTGCCGAGCCGGTGGTGTCGGGGGTGATCGGCGTCGGTGTCGAGGACTGGGGGGACGAGGACAGGGCGGAGAACATGGAGAGCGGGGGCATTTGCCGGCGCGGCACCGTCGGCGCGGGGGCCGGCGGTGTGGAGGATGGGTCGGAAGACATGGCTGAAGCTGGAGAGGACGGGTGAAGGCTCCGGGTCGGGAGAGCAGCGGGTCTCTCTAGAGACTGTCGGCGGCGTTTGGCCGGTCAGGGCAAGGGACGAAAGGAAGCTGGATTTTGTATTTCCGGGACAAACAGTGAGGGTGATGCACCAGGAGCTCGGGTATCGCAGGAATTGTCGGGGAAGTGCGGTGAATTGACCGCCACGGAGCGAGTTGAGTGTGGTGGATCGTGAAGTGAGGTTGAACGTGGAACCCAGAAAAACCGCGATGAAGATCTTGACAAGGTGCTGGGTTACTCTGATAGTGCAGGAAGTACCTTCAAACACTAGATACACCGAGAGTGACTTATGACACTAGCTCCACCCAATTAGACACCAACCCTAACCTTCAGCTCCATAGGGTTGAATCTATCGCATGCACGCCACGGCAGCCCAGGCGCTAAAGTGCAATTCTGCGGGGCGCAATCGCCGCTGTAAATTCCAGAACTTATAGCGCGCTGCACCGCGAAATTAGCCTATTTGGACCCCACAGACCGCCCTGTAAATTTCGATTACGGCCACTTCAGGCGTGTAAACAATCGATGACGGGCCCAATCAAAATGGCAATGACACATACTTGCCCGATTAAGTCAGACCGCATTTTTGGCGGTGGTGCATCAATGGGTTTTAATGGGCCGACTTCGGTGCATAAAGAAAGGATGCAAAGGAGGAAAAAAACAAATAAAAAGCATTAATTGATGGCCACGCAGTCCTTCATATCTCGCGAGAGTTTGCGTTCTTCGTCTTTCACCGACGACCACATCCGATTAGAGGCACAATTACAGTTCTTTTGCCCAGCCTTATCTTCAAGACTAAAAGGACACCACCCGCCCAATCTCAGCTTCGGTGAGGGGCATCGCCATCGCCGGCATCATGGACGAGACGCCGTTATCACAGCGCCCGGGACTGGGCCACTTAGGTGAGAAAACGAGGATTTGGAAAAAGTGGATGCAACATCGGGAAGCGAGAACAAGAAAAAAGAAAAAAAAAGAGAAAAAAAAAGACTCAAGATACTGGCACGCTCCGCCCCTGCTTGGACAGCACTGATCTCACAAACGGGGAGACGCAGAATGGATGCAGCAGGACCAGTGTAAGAACTCGCCTTGCTGCTGGTCCTCCATGGGTTTGGTGGTCTCCATTGCCGCTCTCCTATTATAAGTCTTCGTGTCCCCCCCTTCCCCCATCCTCCAAAGCTGGGAGAGTGGGAGTGTTTATATCGATCTTTCGAGGAGACAGATCATGGAGATTCAGGGTCCAGGTTCACGAAGCTGATCAAAGCCGGTCGGACTGAATCTTTTTTTCCATCTTTTACTTTACTTTGACTTTTGTTTATGATTTTTTTTTCTTCATGTCGCTGGTGCTGCGATATCGGCTGCGTGCTTCCGCAACTCTGTCGACGCTTCACCACATGCAGACGCCAAGATGCGAGTTCTAACCACCATTCGCAAACCAGATGTCAAGGGGAGAAAGTCACATACAATCGTGATCAAGCTGGGTAAGTGATTTCACCCGATCTGGTTCCTTTCGCTGCTTTCCTTTCCCGTCTTTCACGCTCTGCCAGTGACTCCAGACATGCATCTAACCGCGTTTTGGCTGCGACAGGCACGAGCTCGATCGTGGATGAGAAGACCCATGAGCCGCTTCTTCCCATTCTGTCGTTGATCGTGTCGACCGCGGTGGCCCTCCGCAAAGATGGCCATAAGGTTGTCATCGTGTCGTCGGGAGCCATCGGTGTTGGCCTGCGCAAGATGGACATTCCCAAGCGGCCAAAGCACCTCTCGTCACTGCAGGTAAGGCTTCCCGGCAAGAAATGGAACAAAAGACGAACCGAAAAAGACACCGGAGTGCTGTGTGGCTCTGTTGGAGGGCTCCCCCCGAACTACATCTCAGCCGAAGGCGCACATGTCCTCCAGCCCTGGGTTTCTATATCAGCACATCCGCCACCGAAATGCCAGAAAAAAGAAGAGACGAGACAGAAACTGTCCAGAACACTACGCCGCCATGTATATGCAGTGCCACTAACACATATCTTGTCTTGAACTGTCCAGGCCCTTGCTGCTATTGGCCAGTGCCACCTGATTCACCTTTGGGACAGCCTGTTCAGCCACTACAGACAACCCATTGCGCAGATTCTGCTGACACGGAACGACATTGCGGATGTAAGTCCCGCCTTGCTTTCCACCATCTCTTGAAATGGCATATGCCCGTGTTACTGACACGCCCCGATCCTTAGCGAACCCGCTATCTGAATGCGCAAAACACCTTCCATGAACTGCTGTGCATGGGCGTTATCCCCATCGTCAACGAGAACGATACCATCGCCGTGTCGGAAATCAAGTTTGGCGACAATGACACGCTTTCGGCCATCACCAGTGCCATGGTCCACGCGAATATGCTGTTCCTGATGACCGATGTTGATTGTCTATACGACAAGAACCCGCGGACATACCCCGATGCGAAGCCCATCGAGGTGGTGTCGAACATCGACGACCTGGTTGCCGATGGTAAGAACAGGGCCGACTCCTCCACTACTACACATATATAGTTTTGAGTCTTGACTAACCGTTCCCACAGTGTCCTCTGCCGGGTCTTCTCTGGGAACTGGCGGCATGTACACCAAGATCGTTGCCGCCCGACTCGCCACATCGGCCGGCGTCACCACCATCATCACCCGGTCCTCCGCCCCGGGAAACATCCTCGAGATCACACGCTATATCCACGGCCACCTAAATGGCTCCAGCACTGCAGGCTCATCCTCGCCACAGAAGCCACCCCTGCACACGCGCTTCCTGCCGCTCCCGGACCCCATCCGCGACCGCCACTTCTGGGTGCTGCACGGCCTGGCCCCGCACGGCACCATCTACATCGACGAGGGCGCCCACCGCGCGCTGATCCGCAAGGCCGGCCTGCTGCCCGTCGGCGTGGTCGACTCCATCGGCTCGTTCTCGCAGCACGAGGCCGTGCGCATCGCCGTGGTGCACCGGCTCGACCAGCCCGACGCCGCCGGCCGCAAGTGGGAGGGCGAGCCGGTCGAGGTCGGCCGCGCGCTGGTCAACTACGCCGCGCCCGAGGTCAAGAAGATCCAGGGCCACCAGAGCCGCGATATCAAGTCGCTGCTGGGGTACGCCGACAGCGGCTACGTGGCCGAGCGCGAGTATATCAGCCTGTTCCGGAGCGCCAGCCGGCCTGGGTCCCCGGACATGAGCTCGGGCATGGCCACCCCGACCGGCGACGATGAGCCGCCGACTGATGCGGAGCCCCTTCCGCCGTCGTCTTTGTCGCATGTGGAGGTGCCCAACTGAACAATGCTGGGAGAGCATTTTAAAACCGAGAGAAAAGTTCGTTTTTTAAGGGTCGACGCTGGCGTTCCTGCGAGTTGCTTGTGTCGACTATGTGACATTGAGGATATAGAACCCATTGAGACAAACGCCCATCTTAGAGCGGAGAGAAAGTCATTGAAGCGAAGAATCTGATTGAGAGTCTTAGGACCATTAGTTGAAAAGGGGCACGACTGGAGAGCGGCTTGAAGATTGTAATGAGTTAATTTTTCATATGTCTAGAAGAGGAACTTAGCAGGAGATAAACACCATAATATACTAGAAGAACTACGGGGAAAACTATCATGCTAACATAAAAAAAATAACTTGGCCAAGCCAAATGAAGCCCTCCCATGCTTTTTCTCTTCGTTTTTCAACTCCGCAAACGCCATGATAACCCGAACAGACAAAATGCCAGATATCACAAAAAGAAAAGAGGGAAACCCAATGACACGCAAGAAAGAACGAAAGCAGCAAGAACACACAACGCTACTACCGAAAGCTTCAACCCGTGGCAAACAGGTTGTCTTCGTCACGCAGGTACTCGCCGCAGTCGGCCTGGCGGAAGCACACGATGCCGGTGGGATCGAGGCGGCGGGCCTCGGCGGTGCTGCGCGAGGTGACGCCGAAGCCGAGCGGCGTGTCGTTCATGTTGTAGACGACCACGCCCTGGTGCTCGGGGCAGTCTTCCGACCAGCGGCCGACGTGGGCCTTGACGATGTTGCCGCCGTACAGGAACGGCATCTCGCCGTTCGGCTTGACCCAGATCTTGTAGCGCGCGTGCTCGGCGAGGATCGGCAGGGCGGTGATGTGCAGGCGGAACTTGCCGGTCTTGGTGAATTTGCCTGTTAGAGAGGGCACAAAGGGCGGTGATTTGTTAGTTCATGGATCTTTCGTTTGGACTTCTGGGATGGTGTGAGAATGGGAGTCCGGCACTGCAGCGTGCGGAGCGAACGGACCCAGGCAAATGCCGACCGACAGCAGCTTGTCACGCGCTATCGACGTCGCCAGATTCGCTATCGAGAGCAGCACGTAGTACACGCGGTCGCGGTTCAGCCGGAACACGTAGCGGTCGGCATCGGGCGCATCGCTGAGGGGGGCGATCATCTGCTTCAGCGAGCTGCCGGTGTAGTTGGCCAGCTTCGCGAAGAGCGTTTGGGTCTCGGTCTCGGTGAGGGGACGCATTGTGTCGGAATGGAGAGTTAGACGGTCGAATTGACGGGATTTGGCAGTGTAGAGGGGTCGAGAAGCTTGGTGGTTCTGGGTGAAGTCTTGGGATGGAACATGCAGAGTTTGGGAGAGGAAAAAAGTTGTGATATTTTAAAGGCGGTGAGGGTTCTGCGGGCAGAAAAGCAGAAACTTTTTGGCGGTGAGGGTGTGCGCCCCACCAAAAAGATGAGTTTTCCGGCCTTTTTTTTTTTTCTCAGTGTTGCACGCACCACCATTATCGAGACAAGCATAACTTCTCAGCCTCTCACTCCCACCAAACGGCATTTGTCCTCAAACTAGGCCAATTTCTTTCCCTATCGATTTATTCCCCTTTCCCGTCTTCTCAAACCCAAGTACAACATGGCGGAACTTCCCGTGCGGAAACGAAAACTGAAGGCCGGAGCAGACGCCGACGGCTCCAGCTCGCGGAACGGCGGCTCGTCCCGCAAGATCCAGAAAGCGTTTCTGAAGAGCGCCTCGGGATGGGACCTCGAAGAATCCTACGAATCGCGGCCGCGGAAGCGAAGCAAGAAGGAGAAGCAGAGCAACAGACTCCCGATCAAGACCGCCGACGGCCGGATCGAGCAGGTGCACACCGCCGACGACGATAACGAGATCGACTCGGACGGCGACTGGGATGAGAAGATTGCCGAGGCCGCGGACGAAGATGGCGGCGATGACGATGACGCGGCGGCAGCTGCGAAGGAGGCGGCGGCGGCCAAGCCCGACATCCCCGAGCCGCAGCAGATCCGGAACGCCCAGGAGGAGCTGGCGAAGATTGCGCTGTCGCTGAACACCGACCCCGAGGAGCACCCGGGCGCCTTCAAGCAGCTGGCGCGCATCGGCGAGTCGAAGATCCCGGCGATCCAGAAGCTGGCGCTGATCACGCAGATGGCGGTGTACAAGGACGTCATCCCGGGGTACCGCATACGCGCGCAGGCCGAGGACGGCCCGCCCGAGAAGCTGTCGAAAGACGTGCGGCGGCTGCGGGCGTACGAGCAGTCGCTGGTGGTCGGCTACAAGAACTACCTGACCAAGCTGCACCAGTTCGCCAAGGCCGGCCCGCAGGCGGGGCCGGCGCCGGCGGCCGGGCTGCGCAAGAAAAAGAAGAAGTCTGTCGGCAGCATTGCGATCAACTGCGCCTGCACGCTGCTGAACAGCGTGCCGCACTTCAACTTCCGCGGCGACCTGATCAAGATTGTGGTGTGGAAGCTGAGCCGGCGCACGGTCGACGACGACTTCGTGCAGTGTCTGAACGCGCTGCGCAACCTCTTCCGCGAGGACGAGGAGGGCCGCCCCGCGCTGGAGGCCGTGTCGGTGCTGTGCAAGATGATGCGCGCGCGCGAGTACCAGGTCGACGAGAGCGTGGTCAACCTGTTCCTGGACCTGCGGCTGCTGTCGGAGTTCTCGGGCAAGGCGTCGCAGGACGCGGTCGAGCAGACGGCCGAGTCGCGCAAAGAGAAGAAGGCGCGCCGCGACAAGGAGAAGCAGGAGTTTCTGACCAAGAAGGAGCGCAAGGCCCGCCGCGAGCAGAAGGACCTCGACCGCGACATGGCCCAGGCGGAGGCGGTGGTGTCGCACGAAGAGCGCGAGTACCAGCAGTCGGAGACGCTCAAGCTGGTGTTTGCTACCTACTTCCGCATCCTGAAGATGCGTGTGCCGCAGCTGATGGGCGCCGTGCTGGAGGGCCTGGCGAAGTACGCCCACCTGATCAACCAGGACTTCTTCGGCGACCTGCTCGAGGCGCTGAAGGACCTGATCCGCCACAGCGAGGAGGATGCCGCCATCCAGGCCGGCGAGGCCGAGCCCAAGGCCGAGGACGAAGATGGCGAGCCGGCGGGCGACAACGACGAAGACGACGACAACGAGGCTCCCGTGCGCAACACCACGCGCGAGTCGCTGCTCTGCAATGCCACCGCGTTCGCGCTGCTCGCCGGCCAGGACGCCCACAACTCGCGCTCGACGCTGCACCTCGACCTGTCGTTCTTCTCCACCCACCTGTACCGCAGCCTGCTCGCGCTCTCGACGAACCCGGACCTGGAGAGGACCTCCAGAACCCACATGCGCGACCCCACCGCCTCGGGCGACCCCAACACCAACAGCAGACTGTCCGCCACCGCCGCGAACCGCGTCAACCTGCAGACCACCACCGTGCTCCTGATCCGCTGCCTGACCGCGGTGCTGCTCCCCGCGTGGAACATCCGCTCCGTGCCGCCCGTGACCATCGCCGCCTTCGCCAAGCAGCTCATGTCGGCCTCCATGCACATGCCCGAGAAGTCGTGCCGCGCCGTGCTGGCCCTGCTCGCCGACGTCGCCGACTCGCACTCCCGCAAGGTCGCCGCCCTGTGGAACACCTCCGAGCGCAAGGGCGATGGGACCTTCCTGCCCCTGAGCCGGACCGTGGGCGCATCGAATCCGTTTGCGGCGACCGTGTGGGAGGGCGAGATCCTGCGCAAGCACTTCTCGCCCGCCGTGAGAGAGGGCGTGGCTATGCTGGAGAAGGGGATGAGCCGGGAGATGTAGATACTGATTTTTTTTCTTCTGTCTTTGCCGTTGAAGCGATCTTCGAGTTTTCTTTTTTCTAAATCTGGATCACAAAGCAATAGATTGCGTCTAGCTACGATAGAATATCATGAGCCGAGATGAAGCTACAGGTTGATATAAAAAAAAGTCAGTACTCGTGATGATCATGAACTTCGATGTAGCGGCTGCGGGTGAATGAAAAAAATAAAAAGAACAACTTAAAACTCACGGTTATTAATTAACTGCGTGATACCTATGATCTATCTGTCCTACTTAAAAAAGCAGCATAGGTAATTACCCCTTTTGGGAACTAGAAACATGGAAACTCAAATGGAAAACAGGACCTTTCGAATTTAAAAAAAGCAACGAGAACACTTTGCACTTGCGAATAAAAAAAAGGCGTATCAATTCATGGACTATTCGGACGTGAAACCCTGTCTACCATGACCCGAGGGCAAAATCCAGAGCCAAATCACCTCCCGAGAGAAGAAGAAAAGGACTGGCGAGCCACTGGCATCACAAACAAAAAAGAACCCGAAGACACTGCCTGCAACGACCATGGAGAAACCGAGGCCAGAAGCGAAAAAAAGACCGAAAAGGAAAACGAAGCAGGAAAAAAAAGGCGCGAATCGGAAAAGAACGAAAATGGAAAAAGGTGAGCCGGAAAAAAGGAGGTTGAAAAAGGGGGAAAACCGTAAACATCGTCGCATGTGGGTATCATTCGTCCAAAGGGGGGGGGCTGGGATTCGAGAATATTTCTGGAATCACTGAGCCAAACTTCCAGAAGCAGAACCAACCACTGATCACACCTGCGGGGCCAGAACGAGCTGGCAAAAGTCTCCTCAGAGATCGGGGGAGGCAGATCTGGTGGTATGGTCTGATCTGGCTGGTGGTGGTGGCTTATTTGCCCCAGCGAGAGGCAGCAAGGCCCTGGCCCTGCTGGGGAGCAGCGGTGGGCTTGGCCGGAACAGCAGGCTGTCCAGTAAACGGTCTGGGAGTCTCCTGAGAGGTTCCAGCGCCAAAGGCCGGAGTCGAGCCAGGAGTGACGAGGTGGAACTCGTCATAGGTGCCGTTGTGCTCGGCCGGGTTGCCGCCCGATTCCAGGGGGTGCGCCTCAAACCACTCCCGGTAGATGGGGCACTCCTCATTGGTGTGATTCATGACCTCGACACTTGAGAAATGGCCGGGGTGCTTCATTCCGGGAGAAGCCCACTTGGAGTCGGCAAGGCCGCGGAGAGTTTCGGTCTCCAGGTACTTCGTGCAGCGGCAGCGTTGGCCCCTATCCTCGTTGGAAGCCAGAACGTGGCGGGTAGGCGACGTGACAATGGGGGCTTGCGTGGCAGCAAACTCAATCTTCGATCCACTGGGGGCAAACGGGTTTGCCATGACAGCCTTCTTCATATCAAAGCTGGGACGAAATCCGTTCACCTTCGCAGTTTCACCATTCTCGGCCTTGGCGAACGACGTGCCATTAAATGCCAGACTCATGGTCGGCTTGATAGGCGACTGCAGGGCCGGTTTGACGGGCGACTGCATGACAGCCGGCTTCGGGGTGGGCTGCATGGCCGGCTGGAGGGACGCAGAGCCGGTGTCCCACAGCGAAAAGGCATCCTGAATGGACCCAGCGGCCGGCTTCGCAAAAAGGGGCTCCTGAGGGATGGCAGGGGCATCGTCAAGATCCATCAAATCGACAAAGTCCATGAGGTCGGTCACGGTTTCAACCTTGGCCTCGTACGGTTCGGCCGACAGAGTCCAGCCGGCAGCAAGCAAAAGTTCAAGCTGGGCCTCGTTCAGAGAGTCGAATGCAACCTTAGGATCCGAGTGAAGGGCAAAGCCCAGGACCGAACGCTCGATCTGTTCGTTGGTCATGGAATGACCCGGAGGGATTCCGACCTCAATGGGAAGATCCATCGGATTGACGTCGATGAGTTTGGCTTGCGAAGCGGTAGGCTTGGGTTCGGCCACGGGGACAGGCTCGGGCGCGCAAGCAGGAACCTTGACGTTGGAAGCAGCCTTTTCAGCCTTGGACTGGCGCTCATGAGCTTCCCGGAGCTTCTTAATTTGATCCTGAAGAAGCTTGATCTCAGCGATCAATGCATCAGACGAGGCAGTGGTGCCAGGCTTCTCAGCAGCAGTGGCAGCCTGCTTTGACTTGACAGGCTGGGCAGGCTGTTTAGCAGCCTGCTTCTGAGGGGATTGCTGCTTAGCAGCCTGCTTCTGGCTTTGCTGCGGGCCCTGCTGCTGTTTGGCGGCCGGCTTTGAGGCCGGCTGCTGCTGCTGCTGCGGCTGCTGAGGGGCCTGCTTCGCAGCCTGCTTCTGAGGCTGCTGCTTTGCCTCCTGCTTAGGCTGCTGCACCTCCTTGTTGGGGGGCTGCTGGGGAGTAGGATCAGCCTTGGAATCCTTGAGGGCATCAGCCATAGTCTGAGACTCCTTGAGGGCGGCGGTGATAGCCTGAGACTCCTTGAGGGCAGCGGTGATAGCCTGAGACTCCTTAATGATGGCTTCAATAGCCTGGGCCTTCTGCTGCTTTGACTTCTTGCGAGCCATGTCTTCTTCTTCGGCAGTGAGATCAATGGAGGTATTAGTTGAGGAAGGAGGATGTTGGGTATGGGAATCGTCGATGCCCTCGGTGGGAGAAGATGTAGGTTGAGAGCTTCGAGTGGGAATCTGGGGTTTGGAGAGAAGAAGGAATTGTCGTTAGAGAGAGTTGTTGACGGGAAAAAGAAATACCATTGTGTGTGGGCTGGGCTTTTGCTTTTTAGGGGGGTCGTTGCCTCTTTTGTTTTTTTGTTCTTTTTGTTTTTTTTTTTTTTGTTTTTGAGAAACCCACGATATGTGTTTTCGTGCGTGTGCTCGTGGGGCTTGGGGCATGTGATATTTCTTTCCCACGTAATCTTGTTTGGGGACAATAAACTTACCATCTTTCCATTCTTTCCATTCTTTCCATCAACCTTTCCGTTGACCTCCTGAGCACCTTCCATGAGCCAGCTAACAAGGGCCGAGCCCACTCTGGCACATGCCAGTTCTTCCATGATAAACTCCTCTTGAATCTTATGAGCCTTGAAATTGTGGCCTAGAAATCAGGTTTGTCAGTATCCATGATTGATTGATATGCTGTTCAGGACAGAAGATTGACCATATCCTACTTACCACGACCAGCTCCATATGCAGGACCAGGACCTGAACCACGTCCGTAACCACCAGTGAAACCGCCATTTGGAGCAAAGCCCATAGCCTGAGGTTTTCCATGGCCTTGGCCCTGCAGACGAGCATCACCGCCACGGTAGGGGCCTGCGTTGAGATGTCCTTGCCGAGGCGGCGGGCCAGCTGGGCCCCCCTTCTTGAACATCGACTGCAGCTCCCGTGCAGCTGTTATCTGCTTCAGTCGGAGCTGTTCGGCCTCGTTGGGTTTGGGCGGCATCTTGACTATCGCGCTGGTTGAGAGGAAACATGCATCTGTGGTTAGCAGAGGGTCCTCATCATGGAAGAGGCGCAGTGACTCTGGAGCAGACAGAACTTACCGAAGTCCCTGCCGGTTATGTCTGGTTGGAAAGATACTTTTCTTTTCCTTGGCCTACCTGATATTCCAGATGGAGGGAATACCGAAGCCAAACTGGTGGTGACCTGGAGAGAGAGCGAAGTGTTTCTGGTGATGATGATCAAGCTTTGAGTGAGATGTGAAGCTCAATGGTTTTGTCTTTTGTTGTCTGCTTTCTCTTTGGTGTGAGGAAGGGAGAATTTGCGAAAAGGATCACAACTTGGAACAGGAATATGAAGAGAGAAGAGGGACAAAAAGAGAAGGAAAAACAATTCTGAGGAAAAGAAACTTTGAATTGATGAAGCGCTTGGACAAGCGGAGCCTGACGGCGACGACGACGATGAAGACGGCGGTCAAGATATCACGATCTGCTTTCGCTTTCTATTAAGGTGAACCTGTATTCGTGCGTGTGTGAGTGCACACGTATGAGATTGCAGGCACAGATACTCCAAAAGGCAATCCCGAAGTGCTTCCTATTAATGATCTAGAATAGCCTAGATAATGTGAGAATAAGGAAGGCCTCAAGATTTCGATGAAATTACGTCCAAATCGATGATTCTTTCACGGAAGTGCCAAAGAAGTGGGTGGGAATTGGTGATCAAGAGATGTGGTTGAGGTGCACTCTGTTCCTTAGGGAAAAATGGAAGTTTCGCAAAAGATGTGGGCAATTATTATTCAGATTAGGGCTTTCACATGGAATAAAAAGGCGGCCAAAGTCGAATATATGCTCCTTAACGTGATATCTCAGCAAATGCATCGGGTTTTGTGAAATGAGGAAGGCACCCTGTCCAACTTGGTTGTTCCTTCCGATACCAGAAAATCAGAGTCATAGCTGTAGGTGGGACCCATAATGGCGGACATTATGTTAGAGGCCTACCTTTATAAAGGAAGAATAAATGAGTTAAGAAGGATGTTAAAGGAACTGGATAGAGAGAGACGTTTGTATGAGGTATGGAGTATGGGTTGAGCTAGGTGTTATATAAAGGAGAAGGCAATGGTACGATGGATCTGCTAATGTGATTTCTTGCCAGGCCCTACTGAGCTGGCTTCTTCTGGGGTTTGGTCCCAATAGTTGTTTCTCTTGAGAGGATGTTCGGCTGCAGGTACTTCAGGGAATCCGGAGTGGCTTGGAGCCATGGAGCAGACACAAGAGGGACATGCTCTCGGACATACTCAACCAGAGCCTTTGAATTCGGCGCATCACAGCGGACGGCAACCGACGACACACGGGGCAGGCCGAGAGCCTCACACAAACGGTCACCACATGCTTTCGAGAAGCCAACCAGCCTCACGGGGTGATCCAGGCCATGAGAGGCAGTGTGGACCATCTGCGGGAAGTGCGAGTGGAAAGCTGTGGCTTGGCCCGACCGGGCAACGAAGACAACCGCGTAGGGGGCGGTTGGGGCAGTTGGAGGGCCAGCCTCGTTCAAGTTCCGGGTGATTACACTCAGGCCGACATCTATGTGCTTGGAGACCTCGGGAGGAGGCGGACGGCTGGAGAGACTGCCCGGCTGTGGTGTATGGGAAGAGCCCTTTCTGTCCGCCGATTGCTTCATGGGACTAGGGGAGCGTGGCCGTTTCTTGGATTTGCTGCCTTTCGAAGGGTGAACATAGTTCTGCCTGTACTGGCCGATGGGGCCAATGAGTCTATTGAAAGAAGAGTCGTTAGCAAACGAGACTCAAGTGGAAGGACTAGCAGGTGAGGTGTTTGGTCTTCTTCGCCCATACCGACAGAGCAGCTCCAACAGAACATCTTGGTGTTCAGCAGATACTTCCGGCCTGCAAGCGGGGCATGTTAGTACCGATAGATCTCAAATATATTAGCCAGGGACCGGTTCAATTACCACGGAGAGCTTGAAAAGGGCGTGTCTAGCTGGAAAACTGTCTTTTTGCGCGTTTGGGCCATGATTGGTGAGGGAGGAGGAACACTGGATGAAGGGTGGGTGCATGGTAGCACAAGGCTGTTTGGCAAAGTCTTCTCCGTTTCGTTTCTTCACTTCTCAGCTGGCTCGCCCGTCGTCGTCACCGAAGGCCAGTCTGATTGATTAAGAGGATGGTAGAACCGGATTTTAGGGAGAGTTATGCGCCATAAGCGGCACGTGATTTGCAATTTGACGTTTCTGGATATTAGTGTTTCTCCTCGAAGAAAAGGATTTGTTGTTCTCGTCCTCACGGTGGACCGAATAAGTTGATGAAGATTTGTGCAAAACTTAAGTGGTTTGGCGGACCACATAAAAAGGTGGAAAGGGACAACCCTAACCCTTAAGCACTTGACTCTTGCCGTGTCTCCAGTTTTGCCGAGTTTCAGTAAGGTACTTCCGAATGCTTGTGGAATTATGTTTACAGAGAGTAGCATCTAGAACTGGATCAACGGACTGACTTCTCTCATGAATCAGAAACCCGCTCGTTAGCTCCGTGGCGGCGTCTCTCTCTTCTATTCGGTTCAATGTTAGGGTTTTCGCGGCTCCAAGTCCTCAGCCGAGCTTCGTTGCCTTTTTTCCCTTCTTCACCTGTCTGGTGCAAGCAAATCACGAATACTGGGTATTTCTTTCTGTGTCTGGAAATATCTTGCTCTCGACATCCTCGGCCATTAGTTTCACTAACTGACTTTCTTTCTATCATCTGGCTACCGAGCTAGAACAAGTTCGGAGAGAGTCCTTCAGTCGATTCGATGAGGCCGGGCAGAGCCCTACCGACTGGTTGAAGCCACATAACAGTCACGAGCTATACAACATAGCCATGAATGGGCGTATACCGTCGTCTTGATTCTATTGCGCAACTCACAACCAGGTGCTTGAAACGCCTGGGTATCAGAGTTAACGAATGGTGATGCTTGGTCGTTGGTGACTTCCCAGTGAAGACCAATTTCTCCTGTATGGGTGCTGTTCATCCACCCGAGCCTCGTCTATGCAGAGGTCACATAGATTATGAGTGCATTTTACGCCAGGCTGTGTACATGCAGACTCTTCAGAAAGGAATTAAGCAAGAATACAGATTCACTCTTGCGTCAGACGTCAAGCTTCCGTGGATCCCTCAACTATACCAACCAGCAGGTGTAGACAGTCGGATTTCTGTAGATTCTGTTGAATCCCTGATGAGCCATATATCACCATCAACGTCACGAGAAGCACAAAAGCCATAGACTCTAAAATTCATACACTTTAGAGCTCATTGGCTCAACTTAATGCTCAGTTGCCAACTCACGTCTGCATACTTGAAGCTTGCAAGCTCTACATGGACCCAACCCTAACCCTAACCCGACCTACTGGCAAAAGTCAATCTGCTGCCTGGAGCAGTTACACCTTTCCCCGTATGTGCCAACATAACTATAGTACATGTACCCTATACCTAGCATAGCACCTAGAATTCATTTTCCACATATTCCCCCTCTTCGGCTTCTATATCCTTCCTTAATGATTCCTTATTCATATAAAGTCCTTAAAAAATACTCTCATTCTTCGTATTTGTGGTATGCACTAGTAAAGTTGACTTGATTTCCTGAATCTGTACTTTTGGGCCTAAGAGAAAGCTCCTCACAAGTATTAAAATCAAGGCAATGGTACGTACTGTTAATTCCTGACACCTTAGGCGAAAAACATGTGCTTAAGCTTTCCCCCCCCAAAAAACCCCCCCCCCAAAAAAACCAATTATGTCCCCCGCCTTCATAGAGGTCCTGTTTGGCACATAGTTAGGTACCTGTAGTGTGATATATATAGTGTTTAGAAATCAATGTACTAAATCCATATAGCTTCTCAGGCCAAGGTACCTAAGCCACTACCACTAAAAAATAAAACGCCCTCTATAATATCAGTACTACCATAAGCTATCCCAATATAATAATATCTTGGGATAGCAAACCAAGCCAAAAATAAAACAAAATAAAAGCAAAAAATAAAATCAAATAAATCCTAGTAGCAAAACAACAACAGCCTTGCCAAAGCTTCGTTGCTTAACCATCTTTTATTTTCATCCAACTTCACCTTTTTCTTTCTCTTTCTCTCTCTCCCACATCCTTCTTTCGTTTCCTCTCTCTTCCAAATTCTTTTTTCCCCTAACATACTTTTTTTTGTGTGTGTTAGCCATCCCCTCGTTCATGCTTTTTCCAATTCCCCGATTTCTATCGTCATCGAATTATCACTCTTATTAAGAAGATTACGAGCATCACTATTAATCAGAGCTATCACCTACACCAAACTATTATCTTGATAATAGTTGGTGTAGTTGG
The DNA here is from genome assembly GCA_001510575.1 of Knoxdaviesia capensis. Taxonomy (NCBI): domain Eukaryota; kingdom Fungi; phylum Ascomycota; class Sordariomycetes; order Microascales; family Gondwanamycetaceae; genus Knoxdaviesia; species Knoxdaviesia capensis. Next base: position 3,584,696 of record LNGK01000003.1, on the reverse strand, counting down.
TGCTGTGACCACCCTGTGATTCTCGTTACCTTTCCCCCACCCCCACCAGCTGATCCAACTTTTTATTTTCCCCCTGCACTGTAAGTGATTCTTCCTTTTGAGACATCTCTCGACTCTCTTCTCATCTGGCCTGAAATATCTGGTCAGGTGTGAGGTGTAGCGCCTTTTCAGGCTGCTCTCTCTGAAGAGATCCTTCACAATCCTGTCTCTCTCTCTACCTGGCTGTAGAGAGCGAGAGAGGGGGATCCCTGTCCTGTTTGGGCGGCTGCAAACGCCCATCCGCCAGCCTTAGAGCTCCTCTAAAACCCGACCCTCGAACTTTCCGTTGTCTGACATCACCAAACCTACCCGTCTCCCCGCGCTTGCAGTCTACCGTCCTTCCTTTCGCCAAGTTCCTTAGGTATGGGCTTCGAACGTTAATCGATAGCTCGACCCTTCCCTCCTCTTCTCTCTCGTTCCGCCCCATCTTGGAGCCCTGGTCTCAGCAGCTCGTATGAACAGCTACTCTTACCGATGGACCGAGAGTCGAGATCTCCCGATATCAACGACCGCGCCTCTTCCTCCGAATCCTCATCCGCGCGTCCGAATCCGTTTGATGACGCACCCCCCTCTCGAAAGCGCCGGCGTACCTCATTCTCTGCCCCTCGAAGCGTCTCCTCCAGCGTCCTCGCTACTACCTCCGCCGCCTCAGACCCGGGCAGTTCGACCACTACTGCTCCAGCTCTAGCTGAAGCTGTCGCTGCGGTCACAGCTACTGTAGCTGCTGTACCGACCGTTGCACCTGATAGTGTGTCTGCGCCGTCTGACCAGAACAACGAAGCTCTCGACAATCCCACCGCCCCTTTGTCGTGTCCCCCCCTCTTGACTTCAAAGGCTGCTGCCACAGCCTCACCTAATCCTATCTCTTCTGCCGACAACCTCAGCCACCCTGACCCCGTCGACACTCAGGATCAAGCCATGGCGATCGACTCGGATCCCCCTGCCGCTCCTACTCCTGCTGTAGCTCCGGACTCTGCCACAGCTGCCACATCCGCCTCCAAGTCGGTGCCCGATTCAGCTCCGATCCCTCCTCCGATTCCCACGGGAACCCCGCCTCTTCCCCCTTCGACCCCGCTGAGACTTGGAAATGGCCAACATACCGATCCCCCTGCTAGCCGCGTAACCATTAACTTGCGCCGGGCTAGCATCACGGGGCCCAGATCCCCAACCCCGAACTCGACGGGTCTGGCCGGCTTTGGTCCCGAATCAATCACATCTCCCCACACTGTGCGTGACGATGATACCGATGGAGCTGGATCGGATATCAAGAGCCAGCCTATCTCGGGCCGTAGCGATGGCCAGGACGCCACGGAGCTTGGCTTCCCTCCTGACGACATCCCTCCCCCAATCCCGGCTCGGTCGCCTATTCCGCCTGTTTCGTCTGGCTCCGACGTTGATGTTTTGGAAATGCAGGACACGGATGACATGGTTGATTCCGTCCCCGCGGGCTCCATGATGAATGAAGCTAGAATTCAAATTCAAGATCCCACGGCCGACTTTCCTTTGAGAGACAATGAGCCTGTGACCGAGACCTTGCAGCGACTCAACAGCTACCTCCTGAACCGTGAGCTTCCCCCCTTTGCCACTAGAAAGCTTGTTTTCTTGATTGTATGTCAGCAGATGCTAACCAACTACCCTTTGATTGTTTTTTCTTTTCTGCATCTAGAACCTCAAATCAATGAGGGTGTTTTCGAAACCCTTCAGCAGTGGATCGATAAGTATCTTGCTTGGGGCCGGCTCGTGGGATACGACCAGGTTTTTGCTTCCTACCGTCGGAACAAAGATCTTTGGCAGGGGGTCCCTGAAATCATTTGGAACCTATGCACTCGGAAGTGAGTACAAAACTCCTCATTACACTGTTTCCTCTTCCTCTCATTCCCCAACCCCAACCTTACGAGAGATGCAATCACTGACACACTGTACACCTGCTTCAATAGGAACCCTCTGGTTCGTCCTCGTCCTGGCGGAGCCCTGGGAATATTCTACCTCTCATACATCCGACTCAGCGCATTCTTCGTCACCATGGATATCGTGACTCTCACTAGAGCCACTAGTTCTGATGGCATCGACGACCCGCAGGTTCCCGACATCATCTCCCAACTGTACCTTAACCAATTCCACCATTTGCTCAGAAAGGCCTACGAATCATACCCAGGCTCTGGCTCTGGCCTGGAGAGAGCGCGCGATGTCTCAACTTTGCTGAACCAGTTTCAGGCTACTGCTGGTGGTTCAGTCGTCCATCTGACTCGTCTGGTGTCCCTGATCATCGATCTGATGCCCCGGTTTCCCAAGTTGATGGATGTCACCACGGCGCCAAGCACCATTGTGCTGGACATCATTAATGACTGCTGTACGCGGTTGGCCGTGATCAATGCCTCGTCGCAGCTGGCCCTGAGTCTCAATCGCCGTGCAGCCCAGGGTTTTGAATTCTTTGAGCTCATGTCAGCGGCTCTCGTCGTCGCCATCGACAAGCACATTACCAGCCTGTCCAGCGATAGCGTGCTGATTCTGGTGAATTCTCTGTCTGAGACCTTTAAGTTAACCCTCCACCGTGACGACGCTGCCTCGAATGAGATTTTGGCCAACCAGGTGGACAAGTTCCCGAACCTTCGGCCTTCGCAGGCGATCGAATCCCTTTCCATGGAGTGGAGACTGGGCATCCTGTCCAAATTGATCCGCTCCAGCCAGATGCAACTTCGCGTCACTGCCGTTTCCACAATGTGTTCGGACCTTGTCGATTTGTGGAAGAGATATGGAGACTCTTCGGATGACCCCGACCTCGAAATGCTTGCATTTTTCAGCGACTATCTTACCGGCACCGGCTTGGTTGATTACATTCTTGGACCTCTGTCCCACCCTGAGATCACTCTGGAGAGTGCCAACATCATTGGGTTCCTCGCGGTGACGCGATTTTACCGCAAAGAGCACAGCGATATGATGTGGCATACCATCACCTCCAGCCAGAATCCCCGAGTTTCCGAGGCTCTCCTGCGCATGACAAACCAGATCGTTCAACTGCACGAGTACCAAAGCCTACTCTACATGTGCGAACATCTCCAAAAGCTTCCCGTGGAGTTTTTCAGCACCCCTGCCGTCCGGGGTTTCTGTGACTGCATTTTCAAGCAGCTGGTGCAGAAATGCCCTCCGGATGCCCTCCTTGAGGTGCTTCCGTTTGAACTGTGTCTGCGCTTGCTCAGACAGTCGACCGCGCCGACCCAGGCCAATTATTCTGATATTCAGGCATTTGCTAGCCAGAAACTTCGCGACCTGTTCCACCATGGCCCTGATACTTTCGGCCGGGAAAAGTTCTACCTCAGCTGCATCGAAGATGTTGCTTCAAAGACAAGCAAGACTACCCTGGGCTCTTTGTGGGGAATCATGATATCCACGAGAGCCTCTCTGCCCACCGAACTTCGCGTTCTTGCTACTGAACACGGCCTGTTTGGCCTATTGGTGGATGAGCTTGATCATGCAATCGAGCTGGCCAAGGAAACGGGCACTAAGATGATCATTGCTGGTGCTGTCAACCTTCCTCGTCAGGAGCTGCTCCTGCAGCTTCTGATTCATGAGCCAAATACGCTGGCGGTCGATGCCGGAAAGCGACTATGGGACATTCTTGTGGGTGACCGGGCCTTGTCGCCCGAAGACCGTCGGGTGGGATGGCAGATCCTGAACAATATTGCGCGGAGCGGCAATTCCGATAACCCTTTCATTGCTCTCTGCTTCTCCAAGTACCTGTCGGATCTGTCCACTCCCTGTCTCACCGATGGGACGCTTGATTTTGTGCGCTTGGGAGTCCTTCCCAGACTTGACGGCAAGGATGAAGTCGTCTTGGATGATCCGGATAGTCTGTCAAGCAGTGGCATTGACCATGTTTGGAGAATCATTTTGAATGCTCCGGATCTTAAGGTGGTCGAGCTGGCGATTTTGATGTTGGTGCGTGACATCTATGTGGAGAGCCGGACTATCTTGGCGTATCCGTATAACCGCGCGCGCCAAGTTCATCTCGGCCTCCTCAACAGATGCCTTAATCTTCTTGAGAACGCAGCTGCTGGGTTCAAGAGCAACAAGGGTACTGACGACAAGGGAGTCCCAACTAGCAATGGTGATCCCGACGTGCCCATGGAATCCGTCAAGTCCCTCCAGGATGATCGGCGCGTATTCCTCCGCTCTCTCGCGGTTCTTCGGAGCTTCCTGCAGGCTCATCAGTCTAAGGCCCACTTCGCCGTTCCTGATCTTCGCCCCTTGATGCCGAAGGAGCGTGCGGATGTGCGTGGTGATTCTGCCGAACTCAAGTATCAAGCGTTTGACGGAAATGTTCAGACCGAAGTTCTGCCTATCGACATTGGAATGCAAAACACGGCTGGCGCCCTGCTTGCCACCCTGAGAGATGCTACTGGATTCGAGAACTATCGACTCTATTATCGCGGACGACCTTTTACCCCGTCCGAGACCGATATTCGCCGAACTCTCGAAGATCTTCAAATTCATGATGGTCTGTTCCTCGTCAAGAAGGAACTGCAAACTCCAAATGCTTCCAAAAAAGTCCGCCCCGGGGCTTCTCCGCTCGAGATTGAAATCCTGAGCCACTTTTCAGCGTTTTGGGAGTATCTGACACTCCAGGATGACCTTTCACACGAAATTTACGAGTTCCTGGTGAAACTTCCTCCTGACATGGCCTTCCAGGAGTCGATCGAGGCTCCGTCAACTTCATACAAGGACGTGTTCCCGCCTGGCCAGGCATTCAAGTGTCTCTACGCCCTGTATGCTATGAACGAATTGATCGAATCGTACGATAAGAAGATCGGCCCGAAGCTGCTCTCCCGCGAGACCACGGCTCAGTTCCACAATGCTGTCCAGCGCTCTCTGACTCTCATTACTGCGGCCATTACCGATCCCACCGTCATCGACAGCGTCCGGTCCCCCAGACTGCGCACGCGCCTGGGGTATCAAATGATGGATGTCATGGTCCGGCTTCTGGCCGCCTGGCAATCAGCATTGCATAACGGTCTCGAAGCTGAGACTTATCACAGCTTTAAGCCACCGCCGGTGACGAGACTGACCGGAATTCTGGATGCAGCTATCAAGCTGAAGGATAGCACTAATGGTTCTTTGAACTTGGTGTCTGCAACCATGAAGGTCATTCTCAGACTGTGCCTCGTTGATATGCAATTTTGGGAAGCCGTCAAGACTGAGACGGATTTTGGAGAGTCGGTTCGGGACCTCCTGTTTAACGAACGTGTCGAGTTCCGCGAGCGCGTCGCAAAGATCGTCGAGGGTGCAGTTCTCGTTAAGACTGGTGAGCATGTGGCGGAGTTCTTCTGGCCGTATGTATTCTCGGCGATCACACGCACAGGAATGTATCCTGACCGCAGCCAGCAAGTCTTTTCTGTCTGTGAGACTCTTGTTCTGTCTCTCGCCAACATTGAAAGCGACGTCTTTGACATGACCAGTTTGGTCCTGCAGTGCACGGACATCCTTGTGATGCATAAAAGCACCGAGAAAATCGGCCAACCCGAGCCATATGACGAGATTGCAGGCGGCCTCATCAAGATCGTCACCTGTTGCCTTGCAATTGAGCCCGGTCTCACCAGACCCGAGACGTCGACCTTTGACAAGGACCTTGGCCGCAAGCTGTACCGAAAGCTTCTTTTTCCTTCGGACCGCCGGGGACAGGACCCCGCGGTTCCTGATGTCTTGATCAATGCTGAGAGCCGGGAGAAACTCTACAACATTGTGTTTAATCTCGCGCAGGATGATCGGTCCCAGTTCGAGGGCCTCCTGGAAGACATCGACGATGGAATTCCCTACGATGATCACGAAGAGAGTATGTGCTCCCCTTGTGTTTCTCCCTGCTGACTTCTCTGGAATCAACTTGACTAACCCATGAATCTTTTTCAAACAACTTATAGTTCCCTACGCGTACGATCTTTATTCCCAGTTTGACAGATCGAAAGCCATCCGGGCGCCCTGCGGATACGTCGGACTTCGGAACCTCTCGAACACGTGCTACCTGAATTCGCTGCTGACACAGCTTTACATGAACACGCATTTCCGTGCCTTCATGATGAGCACTCTTGTTGAGGACGAAGAATCACAGAAGCTTCTGTTTGCGACGAAGACTCTGTTTTCCAATCTGCAGGAAAGCTACAACCGGTTTATTGACCCGAGCATGCTTGTTGGCTGCATCAAGACGTACGACGACACCACGATCGATATCCACAACCAGATGGACGTTGATGAGTTCTACAACCTTCTCTTTGACCGATGGGAGACGCAGTTTTCGTCGGCCGAGGACCGAAAGAAGTTGCGGTCGTTCTACGGCGGCCAGATTGTGCAGCAGATCAAGTCGATGGAGTGTGAGCACGTCTCGGAGAGACTGGAGCCGTTCTCGGCCATCCAGTGCGACATCAAGGGCAAGGGAACCCTGCACGAAAGCCTCCAAGCCTACGTCGAAGGCGAAATCATGGAGGGAGACAACAAGTACAAGTGCTCGACGTGCGACCTTCACGTTGATGCGGTCAAGCGGGCGTGCCTCAAAGATATTCCCGACAATCTTATCTTCCACTTGAAGCGATTCGACTTCAATCTGCGCACGCTCCAGCGAAGCAAGATTAATGACTACTTCAGCTTCCCGACCGAAATCGACATGCGCCCTTACACTACCGAGTACCTGACTTCGCCCGAGGCCGAACACGAGCCTGACATCTTTGAGCTGGTTGGCATTTTGGTCCACTCTGGAACTGCCGAGTCTGGCCACTACTACTCATACATCCGGGAGAGACCTTCGAATGAAGATGTTGAGACTTGGGTTGAGTTCAACGACGACACGGTTTTGCCGTGGGATCCGATCCACATGGAGCATTCGACCTTTGGAGGAAGCGATTTCCGCTCCGGATACGATTCCTCCGCTACCTACGACAAGACGTACAGCGCCTACATGCTGTTTTACCAGCGTGCGTCCTCGATGAAGGTCATTCAGCGCATTGCTAACAGCCGCAATGTTTCGTTCCCTATGCATGTGACTCCACCTGCGGATATCCAGGAGCACATTGAAGATGAAAACTCGCTGATCCTACGCCGCCATTGTCTTTACGATCCGTGCCATGCCACGTTTGTTCGCAAGGTTCTTCTTCACTCGCGTGCTGCTCACGATGAGCCTGACCACCGACTGGCGACCCGAGCCATGCGGGTTGCGCTGAACTATCTGGACCAGGTTGTGAGCCGAACCAAGGATCTTCCGGACCTTGAAATGATGGATCTGATGCTGCAGACGTGGGTCTCGGGCTGTGCTAAGTGCGCAGCTACGCTGTACCGGTACTTCCATGACCGGATGGAGGCTTTCCGGATGCTTCTCCAGCGTAGTCCTGATCCGGTTGTTCGCGGCAAAATGAGCTCACTGTTCATCCTGGCGTTGAGCCGAGTGCGCAAAGACTACCCGGATTCCTACGGGCTTGGCTTGACTGTTCGCAATGACGGCAGCGTTCTCTCCGGCACGGTGCGGATTTTTGATCACCTCTGGAACACGTTCCATACCAGCATTAGATCTTGGGAGGAATACTTCGGCACCATGCTCATGTTTGCGCGCCTAGGCGAGGCAGAGGTTGTTCACATGCTTGCCGGAAACTTCCTGAGCAAGACAATGCGCATCATCCAGGCCGACTCGTCGCTAGATATTGAGCCTCAGTTCGTGCGCATGCTCGAGATAATTACTCGCCGCATGGCTACACGTCCGCCGTCATACGACGCTATTCTGTGGCTGATTGATATCCTGATGTCGGGAGTGTACCGCACGATCATCCACTCGCAGACGGTTGATGATCCCGATGCTCGGCTTGACCGGTATCTGATCCAGGGCGGCCAGCTGCCGTGGTCGCATGAGGAGGTGGATGTTCTGTTCCAGGACTTCCCGCGGGGCCAGTACAATGCGTTCCTGGATAGACTTCTGACCATCAACCAGGCGCCGTTGGCGACCGACTCGATCATTCGTCGTATCATTCAGACCGGACGCGAAATGGATGCCAAGATGTTCCTGGCCATCCGGGTGAACATCCTTGGCCAGGCTGTGCAGGTGCCGATGACGCCCTATCTCCGGGCCGCTCTCCTGTACTTCCAGGAGACACAGGTCGAGGACCAGGCGCATGAGCTGTTCCAGACGGTTGTGGCGCAGTGTGCGCATGTGCAGGCGGGTGAGGGCCGCGCGTTCCTGGAGTTCTTCGACACGGTGTACGACATGGTGCGCCAGGCCGACCGTCGCGAGCCGGCGGCGGCCGAGCGGTACATCCAGTTTCTCCGGTCGTTTGCGCGGTGGATGCCGTACCTGCTCGGATACTACGAGCACGAGGTGCGGATTGGAGTGGAGACGATGATGAATGAGGCGTTGTTCCGCCACGGCGAGGCGCCGGAGATTGACGAGAAGGACGGCGGCGCTGGCGTGGGCCGCGCGGTGGTGCAGACGGCGCGTGACTTGGGTCTTGCGTGTCTCTACTACATGCGCGATAACTTCATCAACCGTCGTGCTACTGTGGCTAAGCAGATGGTGGTGTCTCTGCAGCGCACGGTTGCGCGGTGCTCGGCGTATTTCGAGCCTGAGGTGGAGGGAGACGATTCTCTGCCCGATGATGTGGAGTTTGCCGAGCTCAACCAAAGTAAGTGTTCTTTCATCCACCCTACTCCTAACCTCCCTCTGCATTACGCGAACTAACATGACATCCCGCTTGCTACAGCCATCTTGGACGCGGTCCGCAGAATGACGGTGGAGGAGATTGAAGACGAGGCTTCTGGTAGGTCGACTCGTTAGTCGCCATGAGTATGGATCGACGTTTTCCTTTTTTCATGCACTCAACCTTCGTATGCACCATGCATACGCGGCCACGGTCGATATTGAGTGAATCGATCCAGAAAGATTACCAAGAATTGAACTCCCTTTTTTTAAAACAAAATTCCTAGTGGACTTGAACACTCTAAATTGCCCATTCCCAACTAAACCCCAAACCATGGAAAGAAAAGTCATAAACCGCCTTGAACCCACAAGCCCGCGAACCCTTAAAGGCATCATTATCACATGGGCCCATGAACAAACATATGAACGAACCAAACCACTGACCATCTTCCAAACATTAAAGATTGGGACAACTCCTGTGGCTCATCTGACCAAATGGAGAGTGTTGAGAACCTGAATGTGTCTGCAATCGATGATCAGCTTGAGCCTGTGCTTGACTGAGCTCTTACACTCCTCCCACCAGAAGCAACATTACAATCCGCATCAGATCCATGAAACGCCAAGTCTGCGATTCGGCGTCTGTTTCAACGATACTATACGGGGTATGCCCAACGGTCCGTCTCCACCACTAGCTAACCTCTCAGGCTACGTGTCGGAGAATGAGAAGCACGCAGTTGGTGATGGGGGCGAAGTGGAGGACGAAGGGTGTGGGGTGGTGGTGGTGGTGGTGGTGATGCGGCCAAGATGTGTTTGCTTGGCTTCATTTTCTTTTATAGAAACGTGGTGATAGATGCCAAACATAGGCATCTGTAAAGGGCCGGAGGGTGTCACTGGCTGTGGGTTTCACCTGATCTTTTCACTCTTGTCGCCGTTGGTTGTGTCTTCCCCTCTCCTGCATTACCTGCCTCTTATTTCCTGCATATTCCAGGAATAGCAGCACGGGATGCTAAGCGCGGCGGGCCAACCGATAGAGAAGAGTCTTCACGGCGGATAACTCTCCTGGGGAAAGGAGGAGAGAACGCGGAGAGATGGGATCGTTTTCTTTTTTTCTTTTGCTTGGGGTTTTCTTCTCTACCCTTTCTGGGGGGGATGATGCTATTTCTGAAGAGGGTTGGGATCGAACCTGGTTTGGAAGTGTGTGTTCGTTCACACGGACAGGGAACGGCGGCTACTTGTCTTTGTTTGTGTGTCTTTTTTATTGCCTTTGTCCTCGCTTCTTCCCCCCTTTCCCGGCCTTCTTTCTTTTGTCTGTTTTTGCTCTTCGGTATCTTCTCTTTTACGACGGGGTTTGATGACCTGGCGTTTACGGTTAGGATGTTTCTATTTTTTCTCCTTTTTTCTGTAACGAAGGACGAAATTCCCCTTTTTAGTTTCGCTTGTTTTTCTTCCTTGCTATCAAACCTTGGGGCTTTTTTTCCCTCGTTACCCTGAGCTTCTCCCAGCTTTGCTTGCTATTCTTGTTCTTTCTTACATGGTGTTTTGGGGTGTTGTTTGGATCTGGGCGTACTGGCTTGATATACACATAGAGTCTGGCCGCCTCAGATGGAACGATTGTGTCTGTCGTTTCGACTCAAACGGCTGTGTTTGTTTTCCTTTTTGTTTTTGGCGGGTCGTGCTCGTGTTTCGGCGCGGAGATAGCAGCCCGGTTACACAAACACATACACAGCTCACCTTTTGTGAAACTCAACTGTTTGGTGCCTGCAAGACGCGACGTTTGGCATAATCACGCATGCCTGCATGGTCGGCCGGCCGGTGGTGCAATGCTGGGTCTGTACTGGCTGTCTCGGGCAGTCTGTGAATGTGATGCACAACACGCTGCATCCTTCCACATGCGCGGGTTGGGAGAACGACAAGCTGGCGAAGAGTGTATGGGCCGCTGCTTGTTTACATGCGTGCGTCCCGCCAAACGGTGTTTGTTCCATGCACGTAATGAGGGAGGAGGATCAACCGCCGTGCAGTACACACATACAGGCTGGATATTAATATCCGCAAGACGGAACCTGCGCGCGTGAGTGTGCCTACAGATTTCTTCCTTTTCCAGAAATAGAATCGACGCGGGAAAAAGGGGGTGATGGCTTTTAGTTTTTAATTTCTTGGGAGAGATGAAACAGAGGCAAGATTGACGAAGATCGCGTTCTCTCTGCGCGGCGGGATGTGATGGGGTGTCTCCTGCGTTCTGTGGATGCTTCGAAAACATCTCGAAACGCCGACCCGGGGGACTGGACGAAGGATTGCTTTCATCTGGCAGGTCCAAAAATAAAAGGCTGGGTATAAATAAATCCTGCAGACGAAGCAAAAGCAGGAACAGGGTGGGTGAGGCCGGTTCTTCGTACATGGGCTGAGAGACGATGTGAAGAAAGGCGGGCGGCTACACTGCAGCCAATATCCGGCCGGGAGGTGCAAACAGCTCGGTTTGCAGCAGCGGCGTTCTGGGACAGTCTTGTGAAACGATGACATTGAATGGGAATCTTGAAAAAGGGGTTATAGACTAAATATACACTTTGCAACCATTTGGGTTCCGGTTCCGTCTTGGTGCAACCTTTATGGAGTGTAATTTCAAGGTGTGAGCTTAGGTGGGAATATCGCAACGTAGGTAATTCTCGAAGCTTGGGCAGAGAACGGTGTGGGAAACATGAAACATCGATGAATGTGACACGGCAAACCCGTTCAGCGAAAGAGAACCGACCGGGACAGGGAAGTACGCCGGCGATCTGATGGCCTGAGCTGGTAGCTGTTTGGGGTCCGGTGGAGACGGTACATGCATCGCACAACCGGTTTCGTGTGCCCCGGGGGCTGGATTGGGGGAGCGGTGTTCAGCTCTGTGGGATATTGACGACGCCAGACCCCGGAGGTATCTGGCCGAGGTAACGTGGTGCACGGGGACCAGGACGGACGGTCTTGGGATATTACTCTGTGGACGTGTCTTGCACTACCCAGGAGAGACCTTGGTGGTGTGACCGGTATACGAGAGTTCAAGGAGGTTACGGAGGGCACTGCGGTGATGAGCGGACAGGTGTATGGCAGCGAGACAACTTGCAATCGCGAAGGTGTGAGCGAGATCGCCGAAGGAACAAGCACGGAGTAAGTTACAATACTTAGAGATGATCAGATAGATAGATTCGTGAGATATCACGGCGCAGATCTCCAAACAAGATCAGCTGGAAACATGGCGCGAAGTACACAGCGCGACTCAGGGGCCCCCCGAGACAGCATTTGGCGTCTCTGGTGAAACAGAGACAGGTTCTTGTTCCAGCGGCGGAAGCTGTAATAGGTCTATCTCAAAGTCGACAGAAAGATGAAGATTTCCTGCTGGGTGGTGGTGGTTTTCTGCCCCCCAGAATGCTTCTCAGATCTGCAAGTCGAGCTGGGTGGAGCAGCGCGGTTGACGAGGAATCGTGAGTGGCTGACCTGATTCACGAATCGTGCATTAGGGGCATGCAGGCTGTTCCTGAGCGAGGGTTGGAGAGCTGAGGCGGAGGGTCTGGGATCGGAGGGCTGGGGCAAGTACCCGTTGGCGGCGGATGCCGGCAAAAAGGTACATCCTCACAACGTCGCGAGTCAACAGCAAACGCCAACCACATGCATAGGCGCTGGGAAAAGTCCCTTGTTCGTCTCTCTCTCTCTCTCTCTCAGTGTTCTTCAATCACCTCACCAGGGATGGATCCAAGCGCCTGGGAAATATAAAAGCGGAGACATGTCGTCCAGTCCGCCAATCAGCGCCGAAGGATCGCAGATGCCCCCCCAAGTGGAGCTTAGCGGGAACGCTAAAATAGTGGATTTGCATGGACTTAAAAATAGAACTAGACCAGAAGAAAAAGAAGGCGGTACTTGCGGCTTCTAGGGCTTCCACCGCAAAACGGCAGGTACTCTGTCTTTGGCGGTGGTGGTTAGCGCCTGCCTTGGACAGCATGCAGAGGATATCACATTATGTGACATAGTTATATACACATAACCGTGTATATGTACTGTATAGGGAGTCTGAATGTCAGCGTGATATTGCAGTGAAGAGTCTGGGACAGCGAGAGAGAGAGCGAAATTGCCGGAGTGGTCGAGTGTGAATTCTGAAGCAGCGAGTACCGGGGAGCATTGCGGACACACAGAGAACCAGGGACATGGCTGGAAGGTTAGAGAAAGAGAGAACCCAGAGATGGAGAGAGAGAACAGCTTCACTTACACCGCAGCTCTACCATTGGGCTTCCGGGTTATTTTGGTCTTTTCTTTCTTCAAACGCAGCCTGAGAGAAGCCAACTGCATGGGATTTGCATACACGCCAGTTCGTTCATACTGACGTGTCTCCAAACAGGCGCGGGCGTGTCTCGTCTACGATCCTTTCTCTGTCTGGGGCCAGCTTCTCGCTCACCGCTCTCGCTTGTTTTCGTTGTTTACACATCCATCCCGAGACATTTGCAGCTGTGCGTCTCCACTTGGAGCCAACGACAGGTTGGAGTAGGCGAGAGACATGTGGAAGAGGGGCGGCCGGTCGGGTCTCAACGCCTCGAGATCAGGAGCAGCAGACAGCACATGTACTGCATGCAATGCAATGTATGTGTATGTACATCCTTTTCAGTACTCACTCCCACAAACGCCGGCTGCGACGTGACCACCCCTCCGGCCTCGCCCTAAAGCACCCACACACTCTGGCTGTTCGCCCTGGCCGGGCCAAGACCCACGACCAGGACCAGGGTGTGAAGTGTCCAAGTTCAAAGCAACTGGGAATATCACGCACACGTCCAGCTCTAACCCGAACAGTGTTTGTTGACAGACCCCTGGCCCATGCTGTTGGTACTGTACCTTGGCACTTGCCCACACAGTCTGTCTCTCACTTACACGCACGCACTCACTTACATCCACACCCACACTCACTCCTACCTACAACTGCCAAACAACACCACCACCCGGCGGCCAGAACGCAACATCGGCGCAGGCTGTATAATAACACGCCGGTCTCCCCCCCCGTTCTGTCTATGACCTCTTCCTCTCTCCTCTTTTTTTCCTCCTTTCTTGGCCAGGCCTTCTTTGCCCCCTCCTCCAAAGACCGCCCTGTGTTAGTCGTTAGGCCTGCCAAATCCCGTTGAGAGCTTTTTTCATCGAAAGTCTTCTTCTCGGCCTCTACACTTTCTCTCGCGTCTCTCTCTCTTTCCCGGCGTCGGCTTCTTGCTGGCGTTTCCTCTCTTTTCCTCCGTCTGCAGAGCCTCCTCTTTGCTGGTATTCTCCTTCCTGTCCCGTGCATTGCCAACCTCCCTCGGACATTCTCTTATCTCACTTACCGTGTTGTTCTCCTTGTCTACTAGGTGAACTCTCCCGTGTGCGATTCTCCCAAGGAACCTCACCGTCTCCTGCTTCTTACGAACTGTCCGTGTATCTTTCACAGCAGTCTCCTTTTCGTTCCAACTACAGACTCTCCTTCCTGTATTCCTACGACACTCATTCATTCCTTCTTTTCTTTGTTCTCTTCCCCTTCGTCTCGTTCCATCCTGCAACATGTCCGTCTCCAAGCTGCACATCTCCTCGCCTCTCGAGGCCGGCCAATCGGTCCTCGACACCCACAACTTCCCGCCACAACTGACGGAAGCCCTGGAATACATGGCCGACAACCTCTCGCGCGAGTGCCTGCAGGTGACGCTGATTGTAGCCCTCCGGGACTACCACATCCCGTCGCCGCGCGGCGTGGTCCCCGCTGCCGGCGGCCCGCTGTCGCCGCCCGTGGCTGCGTCGCCGTACGCCCACAACAACCCGTACTCGCCCAACTACCACGCCAACCACCTGCCGCCGTGGAGCCCGTACTCGCCGCAGCCGTCGCCTGCCAACACCATGCACCAGCCGTGGAGCCCCTACTCGCCCAAGTCGCCCGCCTATCCCACCGCCGTGCCGTACATGCCCCCGCCGGCCCCGACCCCGCCGATCAACGCCTCCATGTCCGCTGCTCCCGGGCCCCCGCCCATGCCGACCTTCCCGCCGCCGCCGATGTCGGCTGTGTCGTCGGCCTCGTCGGCCTCGGCCAAGGACCCCGCCGCCCCCCCGCGCTTTGCCTTTGCCTCGCCCTCGTTCTCCAGCCTGCGCCAGCGCATCCGCACCGGCATTCTGCCGTCTCTGCCCATCCACACCCGCCGCGCCGCCGCCGCCGCCCAGAAGCAGCCGCCGCAGCTTGTGTGGTCACCGTCGTGGAACTACTCCGCCCGCAGCGAGCCGTTTGCCTCGCCGACCCAGTCGAACCCGGCCATGCCGGCCACGGCCGCCAGCGCCGGCGGCAACGTCCGCGCCGGCGGTGCCAGCTCGTACATGAGCAGCCCGCGCGGCACCTTCGGCGGCAGCAGCTGCCAGACCAGCATGCCGGCGACGCCGCTGTCGCCGCCGCCCTACACGCCATCCTCGGCCACCACAACCACCACTACCACCACCTCGTCGGCGGCGTCGCGCGCTTACTTCGAGACCACCGGCACCGTGCGCTTCGTGCAAGCCACCACGCTGGACGCGCGCGGCGAGAAGTACCTGCGCCGCCTGATCACCAAGACCCGCAAGCGCTTCAACCTCAGTATCGACTGCCTGCCGTCGGTGGCCGCGGCCGCCGACTGCGGCCTGACCGACAGCATCGTGCGGCGCTCGGCCATCCAGAACGAGCCGCTGTTCGTGTCTGACGGCCTGACCATGCTGGCGCTGGACCGCTGCTACACCTTCAAGTGCGCGCTGTCCAGCTACTCGCGCACCGGCCACCCCGCGCGGCTGGAGGACGCCGTCGACGAGCTGCGGCGCTTGTTCCTCGTGAACGGCCGCCGCAAGGTCGCCCGCGCCGAGATCATGCGCTCGTACGACTGGCTCGGCGTGTCGGAGATCGCCCTGGCCGAGGTCGACCGCATGTACCGCCGCGCCTACGGCGGCCCGGACGGCAACGGCGCGTTGGACGGCATGCCCGCCGCTCCCATCCCGCTAGCCGCGCCGCCGACGGGGGCTCTGCGCCGCCGGCGCACCAAGGCCAGCGACCGCGACCGGGCGGCCGCGGCCGCGGCCGCCGTGTTCAAAGCCGCCGCCGCGCCGTCCACGTCCGGCGGCTCGTCCCGCAAATCCAAGAACGCCACGCCCAAGCCCGCCGCCATCTTCACGCCGTCGGCATCGTCCCGCGCCTCACACCAGGCGCTCGCGCTCGACGACGACGTGAACAGCAGCGCGTGGTCCGACACCGACAGCGACGGCGGCGCCAGCGACGTCGAGACCGACAGCGAGCTGGGCGTCGACAACGTGCCGGTGTTCAGCACCAGCAGCAGCACGCTCAACAGCCACCACGCCGAAGACGAGTCCGACGACCTCGCCGCCGCCGCGCGCGCCTCGCCGCTGCTGGCGCGGCTCTCGCCCGTGTCGACCACGCCCAGCAGCAAGTGCACGGCGCTGCTGCGCCTCAAGACCACCTTCGACGTGCCGGTCAGCATCCTCGCCAGCGACGACCAGCAGTCCGTTGCCTCCGGCAGCCTGATTGCCGGCTCGGTCGGCCGGCGCGGCCGCTCGGCGTCCCCCGACGACAAGACCGATGACACCACCCCGACCAACAAGACCCGCCCCGTCGATGCCGATGCGGACCTGACCGCGCGTGGCGACAAGCCGCCGGCTCTGCCGCCGTGGATGGCCGCGCAGCCAACGTCAATCGACGGCCTGCTGAGCGGCAGCGCGGCCTTCCGCCAGTCGTGGTCGACGCTGGCCACGCCGTGGACGGCGTCGCCGATGGGCCACGACCCGAACGTGCCGATCACGCCGAACGGGTACGACGATATCTCGCCCATCACCCGCGGCGAATGGGGCTTTTTGTTCACCGGCGAGACGTGGATGCCGCGCCGCGCCGCCGTGGAGATTCGCCCGTGCCGCGGCGATCTGTCGCCGGCGCAGACGTCTGCGGGCCCCGTGGCCGATGGTGTTGCGGTCGTGTGAGCGGGGATGGATGATTGATGGCCGGTGGTGGACGGCGCGGGGGTCCGGCTTCGGCTTCGGCTTCGGTGCCGATGTGACTTAACTTATATATATTCTTCTCTTCACCGATACATACCCAGTTTTTTTAGGATACCATTTTTTTGCATAGCCCATCTTTCACCAGAACACTCTTCTTTCTTTCTCTTCTTCCACCTAGAAATACATATGATTCTTTTCGTACTTTGCTATCGTGAAATAATGCCGTCTTCTCGCCCGGGGTATCGTAAAACCTTCTCTGCGTACAATCTCAAGGAATAAAACAAAAACACCAAGTGAACCATACATGATGTGCAATACATATACATATCCAGCGTCCATGAGACACCACAAAGCCGACTCTCACCAGCCATAGCGCCCCGACGCGTCCTTGCGCTTGCTCTTCCCCTGCGCAAAGCTCTCCTCCAGCGCATCCCGCTGCGACTGCACCGCCGACACCAGCTGCTGCAGGCTGTGCTTGCCCGGCTGGATCGCGCGCAGCGGGTTATGCGCCGGCTGCGCGTCGCCCGATGCGCGCAGCGCCTCGTTGTGCGAGTACTCGCGGTCGATGCTGAACGTCGCCGCGGCCACCGCCGCCCCGGCCGAGCGGTTGCGGCCGAAGAGGTCGCGCCGCGCCGCTGACGAGAGGTTGAGCGTGTCGGCGAGCGTGTCGAGCGAGCCCGGCGCCGCGCTGGTGTCCGCGTCGGCCGCGGTCGCGGTGTCCCAGCTGGCCGGCTGTGCGGTGGCGGCTGCGAGCGCGCCGTAGTCATCCGTCACGGACGAGAAGGCGCTCTGGCCTGCGCCCGCGGTGTCGTTGAATCCGGCCACGTCTTCTTCTGTCGGCGTGGGCTCGGTGTACACGCCGAAGAGCGGGGCGCGGGGTGCTGGAGCCTCGACTTTTGCTGCTATCGCCGGTTGTTGAGGTCCGCGAACAGAAGCTGCAGCAGCCTCGGCCGCTTTTGGTTTTGAACCCGTACTGCTGGGCGCCGGACCCGTCTTCGCCGTCTTGTTCTTCGCCTGTTTCCGCATCACTGACAGCGGCTTGAACATCAGCGGCTTGCCAACAAGCTTGACCTCTGCCTCGGGTTTCATGCCAGCCGGTATCTCCGGCTGCTGCGAGCCGCCTCCCGTGTGTTCTGAACTGCCACCGCCGCTCTCCCCAGCGCCTTCGAAGTCGTCCGCGTGCCTGCTGAACGCCGGCGCCGCCCCCGTGCGCAAGTTGACCCCCACACGCGGCGGCGCCGCACCCCCCGCCCCCGACGCACTCGCCCTCGCAGCAGCAAGGAAACGGTTCTTCGGCGCCGGTAAAATCGAGTTAAACCCAGCAAACGCACCACCGCCTTCCACCCGCGCGCGCTTCAGCGGCGGCGGTCCCCCCGCGGCATCTGCATCCCCCGATATAGCGGGTCCTTCGCTGCGGATCTCTGGTAGTGCCAGCCGGATCTTTCCTGTGGCGTCGACAACTTTTTGAAACGGCTTTTTCGCCGTTGTAGATGTGGATGTGGGCTTGGGTTTCGGTGCGGGCGCCGGCGCCGGCGCGTCGGACTCGGAGTCGGATCCGGAATCGTAGTCGACGAGACCCATGGTGTGTGTCTTTTGTCGGTTTATTTGTTGTGTTTCTCGTGAGAAGATCCGTGGTTAGAAAAGCGGATTTGGGATTCGAAAATCTCGTTGAGAAAGGTGGTTGATGATGAAAATCAGAGGTCAAATTGAGGCAACTCGATGTCAGGGAAAATCGAGCCAAGGACAATATTTCTGGCACGTGATTTCGATGAGATCAGGGTTTACAAGGGTTTTGACGGTCTTCAACCCTAATCGTAACCCTAATTCATCCATTGAATCTCGACCAGGCATTTATTTCATGACTTATCTATCGGTTATCCAGCTTGAAAGAGGGCGACTAGTTCTCTTTTATCTACCGGAAAGACCCTATACTCCCACTGGTGACGCCATCTCCACAAACGTCCACCCGGCCGCCTGTGGCGTGACCATCGGCGCAATCTTCCCCATCTCGTACAGCGCGTACCACACAGCATCCGGATTAACAGTGTCCATGGCGGCCCGCAGCTCTGTATCCCGCTCAAGCCGGTCGGCGACCATCTCGAGAATATCATCGAACACGGCGTCGTCGATGGGCACATATGTCACGATCGCCGTGAGCAGGCGGACCACGGCCTCCCACGTGCGCGCGGTCTGGGCGAACTGGCCGAGGCCGCCGGTGCGGCTTTCGGCGCGGTCGACGACAGTGGAGGATGACGGTGGTGCGCGGCCGGGAATGATGATAATCTCGCGAGAGGATGAAGCCGTGCTGTGTGCAGCCGAGGGGCGGTTGGTGGTGACGGCGGCTTTCTGCCGACGGCACCACTTCGCCAGCGCATCAGACCATTCCTGTCTGAACCGTGAGGCCAGGAATTCGCCCGCGGACGCGCATAGTACCACCAAGGCGTCGCACGCCGCTATCGACACGTACGCCTCGGGGTCGTACAGCCGGGAGATGACCACCGGCCACACCGCGTTCACCAGCGGCAGGAACGCCACGGGATCGGGTGCGAGTGCGGGCGAGACGGTGGCGAGGAGGTCGAGGAGCGATTTGCGCAGCGTCGGCGTGGGCGAGGTGAGGTAGTACTGCGTGAGGTCGGCCACCTTGTTGAGCATCGTGTATGTTGGTGTGGGGGGCGGTCGTTCCGGCTCGCTGGGCGGCTGTTGTTCTGCCATGGCATCGCCTGTTGCGCCATCAGGGGCGTCTTCGTTGGCTTCGTTGCCCAGTTCGTCATCCAGGAGGCCATCTTGCCTGAGATCCGGTGGAATCTCCTCCTCGTCGTCTTCAAGCTCGACTATCCGCGCATCCTTGGAACTCTTGCCCAGCTCGCCCCACGGCACAGCCGGATGCCTCTTCCCCCCCTGAGCAGACCGCAACAGCTCCTCTTTCTCCTCCGCCTCCCGCTCCACGCGCCGCTTCTTCCTTTTCTTCAGCCCCGCTACGACATCATCCACAGTGGCATGCTTCTGTGGCTTCTTCTTGTGGTCGACAGTCTGGGCACCCTCGAGAAGCAGCGCATTTGACTTGACGCCCTGATCCACCACCTCTCTCAGAACCATAAACAACCCCTCCACAAACGTGGGGTACCCGTGGTAATTCGCCAGCGCTGAAAATATCGACGTGACCACATCGTCCAGAAAGGGCACGATCTTGGGCCCGCTGAGGCGGATCATCACGGTAAGCACCTTCGTCGACGCCGGTGAGATATCCAGCGTGTTGAAGCGCAGTGACACCGAATTGACCATGTAGTCCGCGTTGCTGACGATCAGCTGCGACACATCGGTGTACCCGCAGAAGCGCGCCAGCTGCTGCAGCGTGACCATGGCGTGGTTGCGCAGCTCGGTATGCTCCGATCCGAGAAACGTGGTCACCGGGTATAGCACGTCCATCAGCTCGGTGCGGAAGGCCGGGCCGGCACGGGCCGCAGCGAAGCTGGTCACTTCCAGTGCAATGGCGTGGATGCGCCAGTCGGTGTCGGACTGCTCGGCGTACGAGTCGATCAGCGAGAGCGCGAACGAGTACAGCTCCCGGAAGCCGAGCTCGGTGTCGACCGTCGTCAGGGCGTCCGACGCAGCGGTGAAGTCGATGAACTTGTCGACGTCATCGGCTGCGGCCGCAGAGTGCTCAAACGCGGCCACGAAGAGCTGGAAGGCGAGCCAGAACGATGCAACTTGCGGCGGGCCGTTCGAGCCGTCGCGCGCGTAGTCCATCAGTTCCATGGCCAGGCGTGTCTTCTGGGCTGCAGAGCCGGTGTTTGCTATCAAAGACAGGATTGAGGCGCGCGATTTGCTCTGGCTTTCGTGGGACATCAGGATAGGGGTAAACTGGGCAACCTCCTGCGCGGGGTTCTGTGGAGAAGAGGCAACCGTCGTAGATCGGTTAACAAGAGCAAGGCTCTGGAAGGAGTCAACTTCGTCGAGAACCTTCCCGGGCTGGGTGGTGAGGATCGCCTGCACCACACTGTCCCGCAAAGCCGCGGCGATGGAATCATCCAGCGTCGACGAGTCAACCTTGAGCAGCGCGCAGATCTTCAACCCCTTCGTCAAGCTCTGCATCGCGCGTTCCTTGACAGCCTCATCTGCAGACTGCATCACCCGCGGAAGACTAGTCATCCAGTTGTAGATGGCCACTTTGATCGTGTCGGTGAGCTCCGGGTAGATGCCGGCGAGGTCGACCAGACTGGTCTGCAACATTGAGCCGCCCTCGGGGTTTGTCGATACCGATATCGCGGTCTCGACGAGCATGGATGTGCAGTTTGCGAGAGAAGAGTGGCATTCGTCAAGAAGCGAGATGCAGAAGCTCTCAAGGGCTGCTTGCACATCCGGAGAGTCGACAGTGCGGAGCTTGACGATGGTTCCCAGGGCAATCTTGACTTGCGATGAAGTCGCCGTGAGCCAGGCTGCTGTCAATCCCTTTTCTCCGCTGGGGTCTGCACCAGATGTGTCTGTAGCGGGGGGCTCTTTCGGCTTCTTTGCCGCTATTGACCGGGTCCGAAGATCCCCAAGCACCCTTATCAAGACCACCTTGAGCGTATTCAGCGCCGCGATGAGCACACCCCGCTTCGTCCGCGCCGGCGTAGACACCAACTTCGTAATCGCCGACACTGTCCCGGGCAGTAAGTCCGCCAGAGCCTCCTGGTCGCGAATAGTAGAGAAAACAGCCGACACCGTGGCAGCGGCCTCTTTCTGGATTTCCGCGGTTGCGCTGTCCGCCAGAGAGTCCAATACTACGGACACGGCATGCCCCAGTGCCGGGATATTCGCTGCATCGACCAACGACGCCGCGGTCTGCGGCACCGACCCCGCGGAAGAAACCAGCGCCGCGAGCAGCCGCAGCGACTCCAGCACGAGCTCCTCCGACAGCTCGCGCGCCGCGGCCGCCTCCGCACGGCCCGGAACACCGCCGATGAGCAGCGTCAGCAGAATCACCAGCTGGTGCAGCAGGTCGGGCTTGATCGCGGCGCCCCAGCCGTGCACGGCCAGCACCGTCAGCACGCGCACGGCGGCCTCCAGCAGCGGCATCGGGTGGCGGTCCTGGCCGCGGAACACGTACGACAGCGGGAAGAACACATAGTCGGCGACGTTCGCGTCGAGCGCCGCGGTGTGGCTGCTCAGCGTCGCTAGTAGTGTGCGGATGAGCGGGAGCAGCAGGCGCGCGGACGCGGCGTCTTGGTCGGCGCGCGAGGCGATGCGGAGGATCTCAACACATGTGGGTTTGAGCTGCGGATGGAGGGTTAGCTGGGTCTTGTAGACCTTCGGGACATATAGATATATATATATATATATAAATATACAGAAATAAATCTTGGAAAATCAGTTCAGGATTGCAGGGCTTCACTCCACGAACCTGTTTGAACAGCTGAGACTTCGAGGAATCGTCCGCTGAAGAGTTCATTGTACTGCTGCTGTCATGGTCCCCTGAGTAGAGGGTAAAGCCGGAATTATCGAAATGGCATGAATCAGAACATATAGGAATAGTAGTTCGTTGATGCTGTCTTTTCAACTGATGAAGGAGCAAAATAGAAGATCATCGTCGTTCGCCCAAGCTTCAAATCAAAATTGCATGCAGCTTATAAGCTGCACGTGATGGAGGGGTTCGGGTTAGCTAGGGTTAGCTTGAGCTTCGCCTCGGGCTCCCCTCGCTGTAAATCCTCCGTGGCTAGCAGGGCTGGCACCTGTAAATCTCCAGATTAACCCGATAGACCGCGAGATATGCCCTGAAACCCGGGGCGGCTTCGGCGGGGTAGCTAAACCAGCGCACTATTATCATTTCCCCCACTAAGCGCCTTCGCTATCATGCGATTCGACTGATAAGAGCGGGATACGCCGATACATCTAGATCTCATCTGCAATCTTGATTTCTTCCGTCTCTCGTCTTCTTCGTCGTTTTCTCTTCCGTTTTCATATTCAGTCACACTTCCAGGTGACTACAACCAATTGCCGCCGCAATGCCGTTCCACATCCCCGCGTCCGTCCTGATCGGCGCCGCCGTACTCATCACCCTCGGCCTCGTCAGCGTGTTCCGCTCGCCGCTCCGCCGGCTCCCGGGCCCGTTCCTCGCGCATGTCACGTCGCTGCCCCTCCGCTTCCAGGAACTCAGCGCAAACCGCACCATGTACATCCACCGGCTGCACCAGCAGTACGGCCCCGTGGTGCGGGTGGCGCCGAACGAGGTCTCGTTCACGGGCCCGGCGGCGCTCAAGGAGATCTACTGCTCGTCGGGGAGTGGCTACGACAAGACGGAGTTCTACGATCTGTTTACGGTGTACGGGAGGAGGTGGGTATCCTGCTTTGGGTTCGGGACGGGAGTGTCTGGGTACAAGTGCCGGTGTAACTGACAACTCTGAACAGGACAATGTTCACTTCGCTGAAGAAGGAGGCGGTACGTGGACCATCGGTGTTACCCATGATAGTGGACATGCACTCTCTAACATACTCCGCAGCACGCAAAACGCCGCCGCTTGATTTCAGACCGCTACGCAAACAGCAACGTCATGCGGCCGGTGTCACTCAACGGAATCAGTGACAGAGCGTCTCACTTCGTCGACCGCTGCAGGAAATCAGTTGGCGAAAGCCTAGACGTATTCGTAAGCCACCCATCCCCGTGTGTCGAGCGGTGAGAGTGCATTGCTGGCCGTGGGGTAAAGTGCGTTGGAGTGTAGGACTAACAAACCTTGTGTACAGATATGTATGTCGTTGAACAGTCATTTTCCCTGATACTCTTTCTCATTGGAAGGAAACGGCCATGCCTCTCATCTCAGGGGCAGCCGAGGTCCAGATAACATGCCTCACACACACACACACACACTGACTTACGTATCGGATCCACGTATTCTAGGTTTGCATTCGTACGCGTGTGATTGCGTTACGCACCATTTGTTCCACCCGTATGGCAGCAACTGTCTGGAGAGCAAGCTGGACGAGGAAATGATGCACCAGGTGGCTTCAGACGACAGTTTGCAGAGTGAGTGAAGCGTGTGTTATCGTGTTGCTGCCACCTGTCCCGGGGTCGGTGGCGATCTCGGTGTGAACGAGCGTACTAACGTTTCTGTTCTCGGGATAGACCGCCTCATCCAGTACTACTCGCCCGCATTGCACACGGTGCTCTCCGGACTCATGTCGCGGTGGTGGAAGCCGCGCGAGACGCCGCTCGCCGACGACTTCGTGCTCGACGCCAGCAGAAAGCAGGACGCCGAGTTCTTCACGCTCCTGGCGTGCATGCAAGGCAAGGGCGCGAGCTCGTCGTCGGCGGCGCAGCTCGACCAGATCGACATGGCGGCCGAGTGTCTCGACCACATGGCGGCGGGCATCGACACCACCGGCGACGTGCTCTGCTTCCTCATGTGGGAGCTGTCGCAGCCCCGCAGCGCGGACATCCAGCGCCGCCTGCACACCGAGCTGCGGGAGAACGCCGAGGCCGGGCTGGACGGGCTGCCGTTCCTCGAGGCCGTCATTCTGGAGGGCCTGCGGGTGTATCCGGCCATCCCGATGTCGCTGCCCCGCTATGTGCCGGCCGGTGGACGGACCATCGACGGCTATTTCGTTCCCGGCGGTGTGATCGTCAGCAGCCAGGCGTATTCGGTGCACCGCATCAACGAGGATGTGTTCCCGCGGCCGGACCACTTCGATCCGGACCGGTGGTTGCAGGCCGACGGAGGCGACCTGGAGCGCCGGAAGCTGCAGTTTGCGTTTTCCACAGGCGGTCGCGGGTGTATCGGAAAGCAGTAAGTTCAATTTCCATTCTGTCATTTCGTTTGCCTTTCGTTGCAGTCTTGTTCTTTTTTTGTTCTTCTTTTTTTTTTTTTTGGTCAATTGGCCGATTTGGTAGATGTCGCCCCCCGGGTTGGCGCAGTCCCCCGTGCCGCGTAAGTGCGCTCGCTTGGCTGGAACTAGCTCCAGACTCCCAGATGGAGAAGATATAGGGCTGTTCAAAAATAAGAAAATCAGCACCATACCAGTCCGGGGCAACTTTTGGCCTGATCTTTTGAGACGGTGCTTCCGCCAAACAGCCCAAACTGAAATAGGGCCAGGGCGGTCCCCCGTTGTTTCTCTCCGATATATGCAGTCCTTCTAACATGGTCCTCTCTATCTAGCCTTGCCATGGCCGAGATGAAGTTGCTGTTGCGGTCAGTGTATTCTCAGTTCAGCACCACGCCAGACGAGAGTATGACGGAAGAGATGATGACCATGTCGGACCAGTTGATATCATCGAGACCGCGCGACCAGCGGTGTTTGCTCCGGTTCACGCCGGTGGAAGAATAGGCAGGCAGTGAGTGCTATTGGCGGGGATTTCCGGTCGGCACTCGGTCAGAGGAAGTGCGAGTAGCCCTGGAATCACAAGGTTGGAATTGCAATATTGAGCAGAGACATCAAGATGTGGAGAAATGTAATCCGGTCAAGATAAATGAGGCTTGCCTGTGGCTCTTCTAGATTCTTAGGCATCCACCAAAGACACCGTTGTGTGCATAACTCTGATAGATGCATATCTTCCTTTTCTGCCGAGATATGTCACCGTTCCTGCCATTTCCAGATGGGCAAGACACGTCCAGTGACCCTCATGTGACGAGAAAATCTGGGGAAGCTGCGATGATGCGCTGTAACACGCCGATTTGCAGGTCTGGTCATATCGGGCCATGCACAAGGCAGCAGGAGCGACGGACAACAACACACCCCCCCGGTATTGCCTATTTCGACCCAACGCCCTCTTACCAGCAGAAACAGTTGTGTGGTGTTTGACTTGGAAGGTGCGGCATTCCCAAAAACTCGCAGAGGGCATGTACTTCCGCACAGTGCACGGGGCTCGGGGACACTGTAGCGAGGAAGTACGGGACACGTAAGTGGCGGTGTCAGCAGCAGTACATTGTGTACACAGTGCTTTGCCACAGTAGCATCGCATCCAAGATCCAAACAGGTAAGTACAGCACATTCTGCACGCTTCATGCACGCTGAAGACACAGTGGCTTCCGGGGGTGCGAGCCACACTTCCTGCGCTGGAAGCCACATCTCGTCAGGGGCTCATTACAGCACTTACAGCAGGAGCCAAAGCCCATCGTACCTTCTCTCCCTTCCAGGGCATGTGACTCGTCCTGAACAGCCCAAAACACGCCATATAATTCCGACCATCTCCCACATTTTGGCTTCTTCCGCTTTGTTGTTCTTCCATCTTCTTAACTCTTCTCTACACTTCTCTCTTCTTCATCTTGTTCTCTTCACTCTGTTTACATCTCTCACCGGCAAAGCATCATTCAGCAATCACTACAAGCAGCATCTGTCATTTCACAGTCAAATTTTTCTAAAGCCTCTCTAAATTCCAGAAATCCCAGATATCTCCACCAAAATCGGCACAGGCACGTTTCTTCGCCCAGGTCCTCCTCTCTCTCCACATCTTCGTGGTGACTCAGCAGCCTTTTTTTTTTTTTTCGCCGGAGATACGAGTAAGTCAAGGTCGAGATAATTCCTTTTTCCTTTTTTCCTTTTTTTTTTGCCTCCCAACAGCATTTTATCCGTCATACCTTAAAACACTCGGCTACAAGGACTCTCCTTTGTATTTCTGATTTCTTATACACAAATCCGCCTACTGTCGGAGAAGAGACCCCACCTTGAAATTCTTTTATGTCCCCTTGATAAATATTTGTTTCCAACTTTTTTTTTTACCCACTTCCTTTGTTCTATTTCTCTCTTTCTCCCTAACGACTCCTCATCTCATCTCGCAAACTTTCTCTCTCTCACAACTCTTTGTTCTCTCGTCATCCATTCTCTTTCTTCCTTCCAGTCATAACTGACTTTCTCATAACGTCTCTAGTCTCGAAAGGGTTTCCTTTTCGGTTCCTTAACAGTCTTACCTGCGAAACCCCGATACTCTCACGTCTCGATATCGACATCATATCACATCCTCGGACATAACCCTGTTCTTCCAGAACTATCTCCTACCCTCCTTTCCTTCAGAACATCTCTCCTCGTTCTTTGGAAACCCTCAATCCTGCCCCCTAGCTTCAGCTTCTTGTTTATGTATCTGCACACCAGGCAAAACGTGTTTAGACACTCGTCCACCTGCGACCATTTCGCTCCTCCTGCTCCCTCCGCAGCCTCAAGTTGTCAACAGACGGTCGATATCCGTCTTCTCGAGTTCATGCCTATACACCGGCTCAGAGATTCTTTTCCCAGTTTCCCCTATGTCTTTAGAGAGTCTTGTTGAGGTGTAATTTCCCCCTTCTCTCTCTCCCCCCTCTCACATTCTCTCCTGTCTCTCTCGTTGAAAAGTCTTCCTTTTTTTCCTTCCATCTACTCCTCCCCAAAAGGCCTTCATGCTCTCGATACACTCTCGAGCGTGATTTCAAGCTGTCGAGTCCCTCCGCTGCTTCGCCGCGCCCAAATTCGATTCGTCGCTCTTCCACGCCGATTCCCGCCGTTCAAATCCAACTCCCGATAATCAAAGAACTATCGAAGATATCTCATTCTTCGGCCTTTTGATTCTTCATAGTCCACTACCATTACGTGTGGGCTTTTTAACCGTCTCTCCTCCTTAAGCAATTCCCGTTTCTCCGTTATAAAACCCCCCCAACACCGTTCAAAATGCCTGTCATCAACGTCCGTCGCGATGTCAGCGATGTCTTCTATCGCTACAAGATGGACAGCATCCAGACCAAGATCGAGGGCAAGGGCAACGGCATCAAGACCGTTGTCGTCAACCTGAGCAGCGTCGCTCAGTCCCTCGCCCGTCCGGGCTCTTACGTCATCAAGTACTTCGGCTTCGAGCTTGGCGCCCAAACCAACATCGATCCTCCGGACGACCGCTGGATCATCAACGGCGCCCACGATGCCAGCAAGCTCCAGGACCATCTTGATGGCTTCATCAACAAGTTCGTCCTGTGCAAGAAGTGCAAAAACCCCGAGACCGACGTGGTCATCAAGGACGAGCACATTGTGCTCGACTGCAAAGCCTGTGGCCAGCGCACCGACGTCGACCTTCGCCTCAAGCTGAGCAGCTTCATCCTGAAGAACCAGCCGAAGAAGGGCAAGAAGGACAAGGCCGAGCGCCGTGCTGCCAAGAAGGCCAAGCAGATGAACCAGAACGGAAACGGAAACGGAACCAAGGAGAACAGCGGTGACGACGGATCGGAGAACGGATCGCAGGAGAACGCCGAGTCGCCCGAGGTTGGCAGCGACGACGAGTTCCAGAAGATCAAGGCCGACGTTGAAGTCATTCAGGACGCCGAGATCAAGAACCACGAGTGGACTGTCGACATGAGCGCCGAGGCCGTGCGTGCGCGCCAGGCCAACCTGCCGACCGAGTTCAAGCAGAAGCTGACCCTGGGCGACGACGACGACGAGGATGGCGAGGGTGGCGGCAACACCGTGTACAACGAGCTCGCCGCCTGGGTCCTGGAGCAGGCCGAGGAGAAGGGCGACGTCGACCTGGTCGACAGCATCGACATCTACGTCAAGGCCAAGGAGCTGGGCATCGAGTCCAAGCACCGCACCCTGCCGGTGCTGATCCCCGCGCTCTTCAACGAGAAGATCTGCAGCCAGATCCCCAAGCGCGCCGGCATGCTGCAGCAGCTGGTCGGCGACTCGGAGCGCCACCAGAAGGCCCTGCTCGGCGGCACCGAGCGCTTCTTCGCCATCTACGGCAAGGACCACCCGGAGTTGTACACGCAGATTGTGAAGATCCTTCAGATGTACTACGTCAAGGACCTGATCGCCGAGGACGTGGTCAAGAAGTGGGGCACCAAGGCCAGCAAGAAGTACGTTGACCTGGCCACCTCCAAGAAGGTGCGCAAGGCCGCCGAACCCTTCCTGACCTGGCTGGACGAGGCTGAGGAGGAGGAGTCTGATGAGGAGTAGATAATATGGGGATTCATTTCTCCTGCGGAATAGGCCAAGCTGTGGCTTGTGTCTTCTTCGCCTCTGGTCCTTCTGGTTCACAACCGGCCATACTCTCTCCTCTCAGTTATTTTCTTCTGTTGTTTCTTCTGTTCGCATCTTGACTTTCTTCTTTTTTGTTTTTTCTAAACACACTCCCCAAAATTGTGCTTCACTGTTTCTTCTAGTCCTCTCTCTATCAAATTGAATTGAAAAATGTTCATCCAATCTGGTCGTCTCCTATGTCTATATCTGTGTATCTGCCCTGTGATATTGTACTGCTTCTTGTATAGGTCGATAGGTCTATGCGTAAGTGTGTAGATAGTTGTGAAAGATAGGGGTTAACCCTAAGTGGCTTGGAAGCTCGAAAAAAGGGGTTGGCTGTGAGAAGATGAAAAGGTCATGATGATGGCTTTGGAATGTTGGAGAATCTGCCTATATCTACCTAGATATATCAGTAAACTTATACTCCTCTTCTGCAAATGTGAGGTGATCCCTAGACCAGTAGCAGCCATATGCCCAAGTTGCTTACCGGTCGCGAGCCTCTCCAGGCCCACACCATTACATCCACATAGCACAATCACATCACATGCAAACAGAAAGGAGGAACTTGGAATACACTGACTCTCTTTGTCATAGCTAGCTATCTCTCTAGAAAAAGACCACAACCCATGAACAAAAGAAGAAGCAAAAAAAGCAAAGCCTGATGTACTCGGTAAAAATGTCGGATCTGCCTTGGGAAGCAGTGTCAGGACCGGTGCCAGCTTTTAAGACACATCATCCTGGAACACCATCTTCCTCATCTTTCGCTTTTACAGTCTAACCATCCTCCTCCAGTATCTCCATCCTCTCTCTCTCCGCCCTCCTTGAAAAGAATCTTTGAAAAAAAAGGAGAAAAAAGTCGAGAGACCGGACCCAGAGCTCACGCCCGGGAGGTGCGCGACCACTTCGAGTTCCGGCCCGAGGTCTTGCCCGAGGGCCACCGGTCGCGCCCCACCGTGCTGGTCTGCGACGAGTCCTCCCACGAGCCGGGCATGGCGTTGCGCGACGCATGGTCGGTCCACTGCGGCGAGCCGCTGGTGTGGGGCGACGACGACGAGGAGGCGAGCGTGGGAGAGTCGAGCCCAATCCAGCCGAGGTTGTTGCTGTTGGAGCCCACGGACGCCACTGCGCTGTTGGCGTAGCGGCGGATCCGCGGCTCGCGGTACGGCCCGGGGGCAGCCTTGTGGCTGGCCGAGGCCCACGCAGCAACGTTGCTCATGGCGAGGCCGGAAGGGGGCCACCATCCGGGCGGAGCGGGAGTGTCCACGGGAGCCGCCTCCTTTTTATGCTTGTGCGACGAAGAGTGGTGGTGGTTGTAGGTGCCCCAGCCGCTGGTGTCGCGCTTCGAATGATGCGAAGACTTGCGATCGGAGGCCCACCGCTGGTTGGTGCTGCCCCACCCTCCACCCGAGCCGTGTCTGCTGCCGGTGGCCGCAGACGCACCTCCCCAGCCAGGGCCATCGTCATCTTTGTTTGAGTGGCGGGACGACGCAGCACTCACAACGCTCGACGAGCGGGAGCTAGAGGAAGATGAGCTCTTGGTAGAGCGGGTATCGGACTTCTCATTAGAATTGCCCCACGCCGAATAGGCGTTCTTGTCCGATGCATCTTCCCATGAGCCCCATCCGCTCTTGTTTGCCTTTCGATGTTTCTCCGGCTCCGGGCTGTGGTGGCGGTGGCTGTGGCGGCTCTCCCGGCGTCCCGACTTGGCATGGGTGGATCTGCCGCGGCTGTGGTGGCGCTCGCCATCACCAGACGACTTCCGGTGGTCTTCGCTGTGCCCATGCTGGCCCTATAAGCAAAGAGAGGAAACATGGCAGTTAGTATTGTGGGCTCCTGTGTTACGTTGTTACACGATGAAACGTACCTCGTGGCGCGACTTGCTGGCACCATGTCGGGATTCTTGCCCAGACTTTCCGCTGGAGTGGCGGGACTTTTCGGCGGGCTTGTCAGACTCCTGCACTGTGGTTGGTATGGTCACAGGGGTCGGGCCAGCGGGCTGGGAAGCATATGGGTACGGGACACCATACGACGGCAGAAACGATTGCTGGTTGCCGTAGCCGAAGTTTTGCGGCTGAGCTCTCGGAGGGTATCCCGGGTACTGGGTGTTGGGATAGTACGGGTTCTGATATGCATTTGCATATCCGGGCGCAGGCTGAGTCGGGTACTGCGGAATAGCGGGTTGGCGAGGGTACAGTTCGCCGCGAGGATTCCCGTACGTCGGTCCATGGTAAACCCGAATCACACCATTGTCTGCATCGAGGAAGGCGTTCGGTCGAGGGTCGCGGGGGCCTTCGACGGTGTGCTCGACGTGGAAATCGGCGGACTGAACAGGGTAGATAAGGTTCGGGCGGGGGGCGTTCACATCAGCACCGGGAGGGGGATAGGGCCGCTTCTCCTCCTTCTCCTTCTCCTTTTCCTTCTCTGCGTCTTTCGCCTTCTGCTTCTCCTTCTGCTTCTCCTTGGCAGCAGCAACCTCCGCAACAAGTTCGGCGACTTCGCTTTCTTCGGCGATCATCTCGCGAAGTCGCTGGCGGCGAAGCTTGCGCCGGGTTCTCTCAAGTAAGCTCTCGGCGTCCGATCCAGCGTCGTCCTTCTTCTGAGCCTCAAGCTGTTTGACAGCCTCGGCCTTATCACCCGCATTGGCGTCTCCTCCTCCGGGCTTTGCCGGCTCGGTAGGAGCAGCAGGCGTGGTGGCAGGTGTAGCGGCGGACGTGGCAGCGGTAGCTTCAGGCGCCTTGGCCGACTTGGCCACGGTGGCTCCACTCGATGCAGCAGAAATTCCCGGAGAATTATGATGGCAATGGCGGAGCGAATGATGGTGGTGAGCAGGATCATCACAATCAGAAGAGTCCGATGAGTCAATCCGCAGGCAGATTGTTCGATGCTTGCGGCGCTCACGCTTCTTCTTGTACCGTCGAAACTTTTCGGCGCAGATTGCGCAAGGCCCTTTGGCTGCGGCCGGGGCAGCAGGCGCGGGAGGAGCCATGGTGGTGACGGGAGCGGCAGCGGCGGAATCGGTGGTCTCCGGCTGTGCAGTTGGGGTCGGCTCTGTGGCGGGAGTTGCTGGATTGGCCGCGTTGACGTCTGCAGCAGCAGGGGAGGTCGGAGGGGCAGCGGCTGCTGTCTCCGTGCCGGCTGCTGCGTCTGGGGCGGCTGCGTCAGGGGAAGCGGCCACAGCAGTCTTCTCCAACTCAGGTTGGCTTTGGAAACGGACTTTCTTTCTGGTCTTCGGAAGACGGCGTGGAACTGTGATCTTCACTGATTCGGAATCGGAAACGGCGTCGTGGCCAACTTCGACTAGGATCGAATCGTTGCGAGATCGATGGTCACGGTGGTGGGTTGGAGGTGTGGGAACAGAAGAAAGTGGCGCTCCGATTGCCCACTCGCAAAACAGCGAGGGCGATCTAAACCGACTTGAGGAAGAAGACATTTTTCCAGAGGACAGTTTGAATTTGGGGGGGAATCGTAATTCAAATAGCAATCCAATGCTGCAACAGAAAGCGTTACACCAGCCAGTTCTGGTAATAATGCTATGACCTTCAATGAAGATCAATCGAAGAGAATACGGAAAATGTTTGACACATAATCCTCTCGTAGAAGGAAAAGGGCCGGGTGGAAGAAAGGGTAGAAAGAGGCAGAGAAAGATTCGTGAGTTGATAATCACAGATCCTCCCATTTATAGTCGTGATTTCAAAGGGATTTTGCTTTTCCCTAATAAACAAATTCACGATCAGCTATTTAGAAGGTTGAGGGTGATAAACAAAGCCCAGGCATTATATTCCATAGTCACGATTGTCCCTATGTTTCGACCTGAAAGAACGAGAGAAAAGATAATGATAAGTACCTGGCGTGTTTGGTGAATATTCGTATTGATTTGTGTTTGTTGTTTGTTGTGATTCACCATTTTAGTAAAGGTTTGAAGGAGAGCTTTTTGTGGGTGAAGTTTTTTTTTTTTTTCAAATTGTTTAGGGCTATGAGAAATAGATCCTGATGATAAGATAATAGAAAGTCCACCGTCCCAGATGAGTTGAGGAAGGAGGGGTCGACAGGAATGCTCCTGCCTCCAACTGTGTAGATATCAACATGGCAAGCGCAGATGGCTGGAACATCTGAAAAGGAAGGAGGCATCGTGGGTCGCAACTTCCCGGAATGGAGGAGGGAGTGTAGAAAGAAGATCGCCGGAAATAATGGAAGCGGCACTTGAAAAGTGCAAAGCAGGCAAGCAAAGTTTGAAGGAGATTGTAAATGAATGTGATTGCGGGTATGGCGTCTGTATCAAGGCATTTGTCTGTCTCAGAAGTGGCGGACGTCATGGACCGCATTAAGCGTCCGTCCCGAGGGAACGGATCATAAATCAAGCTTTCGCAAGATGCGTGTAACGGGGCCAGCATAGGCAACAACGACGCATCACCGCCTAGAGCTTCGCAGCCGCCGCCTTCGCCTGCGCCGCCCACTGGCGGTTGCTCTGCCAGTTCGCCCACATGTTCCAGGCCGCGACACCGGCCGCCAGCGGGGGACAGCCGAGCAGCACCCAGGCCCACCAGTGCGGGCTCGCAGACTGCATCTGCGACACGGCGCGGTCGACAACGCCGCGCAGCTGGGCCTCGTCGCCGTCGTTCCACAGCACGATGCCGCGGGCCGCGCCGCGCGCCGCACAGCGCTTGGCCTTGAGCCGCACATCGCCCTGGCTGCGCACGCGGTTCTCGGCGTCCTCGCGCGTCAGGTGGGCGTCGCGCGCCATCAGCCGCGCCATCTGCGTCTCCGGGTCGGTCACGCCGACGACCACAATCACGCCGCACAGCAGGTCCAGGCCGGCCTCGAACAGCAGCGGCACGTCCAGCACGACTGCCCACGCACCGGTGATGTAGTTGTGCGCCAGCGCGCGGTACATCTCGCGCCGCACCGCCGGGTGCACGATGCCGTTGAGCACGCCGCGGTCCTTCTTGCGCTCGTCGCTGTCGCCGAACACCCGCCGGCCCAGCGCTGGCCGGTTCAGCGGCCGGCCTGATCCCGTGGGGCCCGCCTCGGGCATCGTCTCGGATGCTGGAACTAGCAGGTCGGGCGTGGTGGGGCCGAAGTACTTGACAATCGCCGCGTAGCCGCCTGTCCCGGGCTCGACTACTTTGCGTGCCAGCACATCGGCGTCAATAATGGGGATGTTGTATGGTGGTGATGAAAGGATCGACGATACGGTCGACTTGCCCGTGGCTATTGAGCCTGTCAATCCAATCAGCAGCATGGTGACGAAAGCCGAGGTAGACGCAAGATGGGAAACTTGAGAGGGGGTAAAGGAACTATATCTCGCAATTATTTCACGTTACTCATGTGTGTAAAAGAGAAATGGCAACTTGTTTCAATTCATCGTAATCTTAGTATGAAGTGAGGTGAGAAGAAGGATGAGAAATCCACAGCCAATGCTGACTAGTCTTGAAAGTTGAGGTGGCCGGATTTGACATGAGATTCCGAGATTGACCCACCCGAGCTTCACAAATGAAACCACACGGCGGAAGTCTCGCCAACTTCCATCAAAGAACCCTCAATTCTTGACTAGAGTATGAGTTCATCCTCACTGCTTAAAGCGCTCTTGACTAGTTTCTTCCGCGTTTAGTCCTCCTCAGGGAGATTGACTTGATAGTGGCTAATGGTCGCCCTAGTCAAACCCTAACCCTACTCTTCTCGGACATCTACAACTCCCCAGCTATACCTCAGCAACACAAAACTTTACAAGGAAATCAAGAGCCAGTTTTCAGAATTGGATGTTTATTTGTCAAATCTGAATAGAATGTCGGGATATATACACCGTGTATCCCTAGAAGCAAATTTCAAGTCCCCTTATCAAAACAAAACCACGGAAAATGAAAGGTTCTGGCAGAGGATTCAGACATCGTGAAGAGTCTTAGGTTGAGCCTCGCACAGAACTGCAGAAAACAGGAAACCGACCTCGGATGGCAACGTAGCATGGGGGTCCGAGGAAGAACAAACAAACAGTAGAATGCCCCCCATGCACCGAGTGATAAAAGGCCAAATGCAAAACGACCTCGACCCAAGGGTCGAGCCAGGGAATACGGAATGGACGAAGGAAGAAAAGAAAAAGGGGAAGGGACGCAATGAAGTAAAAAACAGACTTGAACTCATCCTTGGTACGTTAAAGAGAGTTAAAAACGAAAACGAAAAGAAATTGCACCACTAACACCCCATGCCGGCAAAGTACCAGGCGGCTGCTCGAACACCTTTCGACGCAGCCCAAGAGCTTCCACCTCTTATCAGTATCGGTTTGACCAGCCCTAATCCAACGCACAAAAGAGAAACAGAAAACAAGGCAAGGGTCCCGGCGTGAACGGGAAACGCGGGAGACGAAACGAGCCAAACATCGTGCTTGCTCGGGAGCCGAGTGATCTAGAAGAAGGATAAACACACACAAGTTAGACAAGAAAAACAAAAACACAGGAATCGGTGAATCATACCTCGAATCTCACAACAAGAAGGAAAAAGGGTGTCAGAAAGGGGAAGTTCCTCGCCTGGGCACAGACCCAGAACATCGCAATGCTCTCGGCCGCGGCATGCGATGATAATTTAGCGGAGCTTGACGGCGTAGAAAATGCCGTTGTTGTTCTTGTACCAGCGGATACGATCACCGAGAGTGTCCAGCGAAAACATGTTCCGCTCAACCCAAAGACCCTCAGGGGTGCGCATCCAGTAGAGACGAGTCGGGTCGTCGCTACGCGGCTTCCAATCATCAGCATAGGGGCTGGCGATATTGCCCTGCGCCACGCTCATACCCGGGTTATTGTAAGTCCAGTAGCAAGTGGCCGCACCGGGCACGGTGGTGGGCAGACCTCCCATGTAGTGAACAGGCTATATCATTGAAAGCCAATGCAGGTTAGTAGGTGTGGCCGGCCTTGAGTGTAGTGAAGTGTGAAGAGAGTGAAGATGAATAAAGATGTAGCTGAGCACTTGCATAGGTAGAGGGGACATGGTTGACATAGTCCCAATGGGGGTTGTGGCAGGTGGCGGTTTGCAACTGCACCTGGACTTGGCCCGCATACAGCGGAGTGGTGATGTTAGCAACGTGACGCAGGGTGCAGTTGCCAACACAGTTGGCATGGCCACACTGGATGGGATAGAGGTAGTTCATAGTGAACAGCAGTAAACTGAATCAACGAGGAGGTAGTAGTGGTGATGAAAGGGGGGCAAGAGGGGAAATAGAGAATCGTGGTAGGAAGAAGGGAAGAAAGAAGAAGAGGAAACAAAAGAGGAAAACAGACGAGGATGGAAAGGAAATAGAGAGGGGGCAAACACAAGAGAAAAAGAAAAAGAAAACAAATGGGGAGGTGTCACTTGAAGCTATGATATTGACAGTATTGTCATGTGGTGTAGGGTTAGGAGTGACAAGAAAGGGAAAACTCCGGGGAAATGGGGCAATGGGAAGGTGCTGGGGAGCTTGATAGAAACAGAAGGAGCAGTAGGTAGTGAATGCTAACCATGGTGACATAGGAATCACCCGGATAAACCGGGGCCGAATACACGGCTTGCTCCGACCACATGGGCGGAGGAGGAGGGTAGGGGTATCCAGCGGGATAAGGATGTCCATGTCCAGCAAGATGGGGAACTTCATGAGGGGGCGGGATGCCACCCGGCATCGGGCCGTAAGGCATTCCAGGAACATAGGTGAAGAGAGGAATGCCGGGGGTAGGCGCGAGGCCGGGGCCATCCTTGGGATCATCATTGGAAGCTTCAGCGGTCTTCTCAGTCTTGTCGGCAGCAGAAGCACCGGCGTCGGATCCATGGTCAGAACCGGACCCATACTCAGAACCATCCGTGCGGCATGTCTCACAGGCATGGCTGGTGGAAGGAGAAGCAGCCGAAGCTGCGTTCTTCTTGGAGCCAGACTCCTTCGACTTAGGCTTGGCCATGGTTGATAATAATAATCCACCAATAGTCTTCAGTGAAGGATAGAATGAAATAGGACAAAGAATGGTGGAAGAGAGGAGGCTGAAAAGAAGTGATGGGTGTAACAGGTGGGAAAAAAGAATGGAGGAAAAGAAAGAGTTGTAGGAGGGAAGAAATAATTTGTGCCCCCGGGGGAACCCAGATAACCTTTATACATCATTTTTTGTTCTTGCTGACGGAGCATCTCTGAACTCAGAATCATCTTTGGCAAGTTTGATAATGATGTGGGAAATCGTTGGGATATGAATCTTGAATCATTAATGGAAGAATCTGCGATCGTGGGAACTCTCCCATTGCATATCAACAGAGATCTCCAGATAACTTTCTTCGAGGACTGACAACTGGCCGGTCACTCACATACAGATCCCATCCCAGCTGCACAGCCATGGTCACTCTCTGCCAGAAAGGCATATATAGCCCAGAGGGACCATTGAGTAACCAGAGACGGCAGGCTGCTGTTGAGAGTCTGTGCGATGAGTCTGAAAAAGAACATAATGAGACGGGTGCTGGCACTAGCCACGAGTTCCCGGTATCAGAGCCAGGGTCGGCTTTCTTCTTTTTCTTCTGATTCTTCTTTCGTTTTGAGGGGGAGTGTCTTCTACTGGAAGAGCTTGGGGTTCAAATTTGGGTAACATAAAACGGGACAGGGGGAAGTGATGGCGAAATCCAATGGGAACGCGTGACGTATGGAAGGTTGAATCATCTGGTGCAGACAGATATCCTTGAGTTTCAACTTACGACTTGAATGCGGACATATTTCTCGCCATTCCAGACCCAAACCTTCTTGTACTTCTTGGGCTTCTTCTGCAGGCCAAAGAGACCACAGCAGTCAAACCCCATTTTTGGCGAAGTGAAAGGTGGTGATTGAGAATGAGGTGGGTGGCTGGGGGTGATGATCGTGATTGTAGAGCTGCAACTTTTTGTTACAGGTGGTAGTAACGAAGGTGGTGAGGAAGGAAGATGTGAGTTGTTTGGGGACAAAAGAGAAAGAATGAAAAAGTCCAAACACTCCTGAAAGTAAACGTAATATAACCAGAGAGCAAGAGAAGGAGTGACAAGAGATCAAAATAGTGTGTATTTTAGGGGGGATTTAATAGGCAAGGTAAATAAACAGTATTTGTGCACCAAGGCAGGAATTAATTGAATCATGGGAATCATGAAAGAAGCCCTAACATATTCATTAGGGCAAAGATGAATGTTAACTTATATGCGTGTAAAAGAGGTAATGAAGGCTGGTCAAAAAAGAGAAGGGGGGTAGATCGTCATTAGATGCATACTCGTCACTAGATGCATATTCGACCTAGGGGAATACCGCTATTAAGTGAATTTCAGCTGCCTCAGAGGAGCTTAAGAGTCCTTCACCGGAGGATGATCCAAATGACAGAGACCCTGCCAGGTGAGAGAGTAAATCAGAGTCCGGCTCGATCTGTCTTGAAACTCGTCTGTACGCGGCCATCGAAGAGGGATCTTGAGATACTGGGCCAGGAAATGTCACCAGAGCCCAGGACAGCCAAACAGGAGATGGTCGATATGGTTGGGTCATGAGTAGCCGCTACCGCAAAGTATCCATCCTCCCTCCATTGACTCATTGGCTGACTTACACCTTGAGCAGATGTCCCAGACGAGCACCGAGCACCGCATGACCTAGACCTAAACGGGAACGACGACAACTCAGACCTGGAAAACCAAGCAAACACCCCCTCAAGTTGAACCTCCGAGGCAAGTTTCAACTTCGACAGACAGCCAGAACGAACAGACAAACTGAACGGGAGAGGGACATGTTGTGGCCGGTAGCACAAGGGGAGCCAGCAGGCAAACAAACAGGCAAACGCAAACCGGCCAGCGTTACAGCTCGGGATGGTTGACGGCCAGTTGCGGAGTTCCAACACTGTCGTGGCAGACGTAGGTGAGAGGGCAGGTCAGGGTGGCAAGAAACAGCTCAGGCAGAACAAACACAAGACCTAGCCGTGTGCAAGGTAGTATCAGTTTGACTCTCAAAACTTTTTCATAGAATGTTTCTTGTTTGATATATTGGTAAGGGCTTTTGTATTTTTCTTCTTCTCCGGTCGCTTCCAGCTTCCAGACTCCCGCAACGCCCGCCGTGTCAAGCCAAAGAGAGAGAGAAGGATCTAAATGCATTCTAACCACCGCGCGGAAAAACAAAAGGAGGTAATGTACATGGAGGGGGCTCATTCGCGGCATTTTCTGAAATAGGAACAGCGTACAGTTCAGGACACAAAACACAGAACGGAAACCAAGAAACGGAAACGCAAAGAAGGGACATCGGAGGGGTGGATTATATGGCATGAGATTCGACTTGGTTTTCTTCGTGATGGAAGCATCAAGCATCTGTATGGTAGAGAGAGAATAGGGAAGTATAGACACAGATGCAAGTGAGTATAAGAAAAGAAAAATAGAAGCACAGAAAAGAAAAAAACGCAGTTAAGTAAAGTTGTACATATTAAGACAAGGGAGAATGGAGATTGGCGGATATAGGGTCTCGTTCTATCCGGATCAGACAATCATGAGAATGAGGATGGCATGTCCTGCATCATCCGGTCAGGTTATAGAGTGGCGCGCTCTTCGTGGGTGTGGGAAAGTTGTGAAGGCATGATGGCCTCCTTCGCAATCTGGAGAGACGCAAGAAGATAAAATATCAGTACACTGTGTTCCACATCCTTTTGACGACTAAGGAAAGCTGCGGTCCAGGATGAAGGGGAAAAGCAAACTTACCGTCCACGCTACAGCCAACGAGCCTACCACACCACCCGAGATCAGCATGGGCTTGATACCGCGCGTACTCCGGAACATCATGCCGCTCAATACGCCGGCGGCTATGGAGTTGGTGGCGTCGTGCTTGCCACGGAGGTATCCGATGGACGAGTTTGTGAGGTTGTAGATGATGGCGATGACACCGGCGGAGTTGCCGAGGAACGGGCCGCGCTGGGTCACGGCGTTGAGCACGGAGTTGAGCCGCAGCTTGGGCGGCTGGTCGGCCGAGCGCCGCAAACCCTCCTGCAGACCCCAGGCGCCTCCGAGAGCCAGCGCGGTCAGGTAGGTCACGCCGGTGCCGTAGCACAGGTCGTCGGCGAAGCCGCGCGACGGGATCACGGTGCGGCCGCCCGGCAGGTCGGTCAGCGTCGAGTCGTCCAGCGAGATGTACTCCAGCGTGTCCTTGTTCAGCCCCGCGAGCGGGTGCAGCTTCGACGGGTCGGCGAACGACGACGCGCCCAGGAACGACTCGACGCCCTGGTTGTCGGTCGGGTCCAGGGGCACGAGCTTCGTTGGTGTCGGGGGAGTGTATGGCGAGGAGGAAGAGGAGGGAGACGAGGGAGCGGCGGCGGCGGTTTGCGAGGCCGCCTGTTGGTTTTGGCGCTTACGGCCGGTCACGGTGTCCCATAGAGAAGACATGGTTGTGAGTGTGGGAGAGGATGGGAGAGGTCGAGGGAGATGAGGTTACAAAGGAGGGATGACAAAAAAGAGCCGCGCCGTGACAGCTTCTCCTCCAGCTCCACGTACAGATTCGACAATCGCGTAAGAGATTCAACTATACAAGAAAAGAGAAGAGGTGATGGCGATGATGATGGTCATTCGAGCATCTAAAAGAACATGAATCATACAACAAGCAGTTGAAGCTGAAAACACTCAATCCCGGCTGCACGGAAAGCAAAA
Source organism: Knoxdaviesia capensis (assembly GCA_001510575.1). Classification (NCBI taxonomy): domain Eukaryota; kingdom Fungi; phylum Ascomycota; class Sordariomycetes; order Microascales; family Gondwanamycetaceae; genus Knoxdaviesia; species Knoxdaviesia capensis. The sequence goes on along the minus strand of LNGK01000003.1, from coordinate 3,544,438 downwards.
TCGATGAGGCTGTCGAGAAAAAAAAAACGTTAGGCCCATCACGACAGAGCAAAAGAGAAGCTGGAAGAAAAAAAAAAGCCGCCAGACACGCGGAATTGCCGAAGCTTAACCGAGCGACCCACTACTTTTCGTCCAAAATTTTCTTTTCTGGTGCTCACGTGACCGCACGAAACACATAAATTCTTCGCTTGACACAGCTCACCGGGGAAAAACTCTTCCCTCTTCTTTTTCTTTTCTTTCTTCTTCATCATCAGTATGGGTTGTTTCTACACCGTCAAGTGAAGAAACATTTCATATACAATGGGGGCTCCACTACGGTGGCTTGCTGAGGGTTATCCTGTTTTCTTTTTCAATGGGTTTCCTTCCGTTCCCGGCCCCTTTGAGCGAAGTGAACACCTTTCCTAATCAGCCATTGACGTCTGGTCTACCAGGTTCTTGACTGTGGGATGTTCTCGACATTTTCTTGCGGTGGATTTACTTGTATTGCGTGCAGGTTCGGCGCTGGTCGACGCGCTTGTGACGGCCTTTCGAATTGATGACTCGACCGGCGACGCGGATAATACATGACGTGAACGATGTCTGCAGATTGGATGGAGAAGGGGTCAATTGGGACCAAACGACCCTTACGGTCTCGACAGCAAACGACTGTAACGCCGTTTGACGTAGTACATATCTTATATCACCCGCAGAAACTGTAAAGAGCACAAGTCCGAGCCACCTTACGACGGTCTCGCGTGGCATCCATATTGTTCGTCAAATTGCCGCCGACCGAGACGACCGGCTATCAATGTCACTGTCAATATCTGTCGTCTTTGTGCGCGTGGCCCAAGCCAGCACGATAGACACGCAGATACACGCCGACGCAACAAACATGCTTACGGCATCTGCATTGGCCAGTCCGCACACCACGATCTTCACATCTCGTTCCATGTGGCAGGCCTTGTCGGTATCAAACGGGCATTCGTACTCGTAAGAGTCTTCAGCAAATCTGAATGCTCGGGCCAGGCTTCGGGCCCCGGGTTCCGCGAGATCATGGCAGCGGGAGTGCGCAATGCCCGTCAACATGGCCTGTTGTATTCGTTAGCAAAGATCGACGTGTTTGCTTCAGTGATGTGGTGGACTCACGATTCCACTGGTCAGGAAGAACAGCCCGTTCAGGCAGCTGGTCAGGATCACGAAGCCTGTGGTGATCTTGTGCGAGTACACCGATGCAAGCCCGACGCCGGCGGTGGCCACGCCGTAGCAGGAGATGAAAAGGCCGTACATCAACGTCACGGCCGGCTTCGGATGGGCGCCGACGAGGCCGACGACAGCAGCTGTCAGACTGAGAGTGGCCAGACAGATCAGGATCTGTAGCCTGCAAGTTAGAGTCTAATCTATGTCTTGACGCTATGTGTTTGGTTGGTAGTAGTACAGCGTCCTGCTGTGCAAACTCTGCGGTTGATAGATGCAAGGGAAGATTTGGTGACATACCTGCAGGATCCACACCCCGATGGAGGCTCTGCAAATGAGCGGTAACATAGTCAGTCAGCTCTGCTTCTAGAAGAATGTTCATGGGATGGCATATCGTACAGCAGAGAGCGCCTACGCGAGCCATCTGGCGAAGGACATGGACATATATATGTGTCGACGCCGCCCTTCAAGCCACCCCCTACTCGGCGTGGAAAAGATAAATAATCGGATCCTGTACCACGACCGCGAAAATGAAAGCCGGTCATAAAAAAGAAAGAAACGAACCCGTCTCCCTACTGAGTGCCAACAGGTCACACAGGCTTGAGGCACAGGAATGTTTCTGAGGTCGTGATTCTTGGAGAGGAGGCCAGCCATCATCTCCACTAGAGAACTGACACTCCGTTTCTCGCCGGCCTCTTTGTCTGATGAACCACAAACGCCACTGCCGATCGGCCCTGAACAGGATGTACCGCTCGGGAAGACACGTCGGGCAAGCGAGGTACAACACAGTACTGTAGTGGCCAGTTCTGCGGCGAGATGCTGTGTCACATCGGGGTCGCTGGTTTTGAGTGAAAGGTCAACAGGCCGTTGTAACTCCAGAATAGGATATTCCACGCTGGGTGGTACAGGTAGTAGTAGGACAGATCGGAAAATTCAGGCATCTCACTCAGTATTGAGAGACAGACAGAGATACACAGAGAGACATTCACACGAGAAACACCAGCGGGGACAGCCCGGGTCTACCACCACAATCACCATCAGAGGCATAGTTCTGGGCTTCTGATCCAAGCCCCCGGAAGCAAAGAAAAAGGTACGACTGAGACCATTCTAATATTACTGTCTCGTCTCGTTGCACCCTCTACAAGTGTGCAGAAGAAAAGTCAACAAACCCGCCAGCCACAGCGGCCAGCAACTGGTGCGCAATGGCCGTGGGCGGGGGCACACGGAGGTCTCCCTCCTTGGCGCCCTCGCGGGGCGCCAGATCCAGGATATTGGTCGCGTTGGTCTTCAGCGCAACCCGCAGCTCCTCGATATCGAACCAGCGCGCATCCTCCATCTCGGCGTCGTGGCCGAGGTTGACCGTCTCGCCGTCCGGCAGCGCCTGCGCCACCGCGCCCAGCATCAGGCTCGACGGGAACGGCCACGGCTGCGACGAGTGCAGCACCACGCGGCCGACGCTCACCCCGCTCTCCTCCCACACCTCGCGCCGCACCGCGTCCTCCACGCTCTCGCCCGGCTCGACGAACCCCGCCAGCGTGCTGTACCAGTGCGGCGGGAACCGCGCCTGCCGGCCCAGCAGCACGCGCTTGCCGTCCGCCGACACCACCGCCGCGATCATCACCGGGTCGGAGCGCGGGAAGCAGATGTTGGAGACGCCGACCCGCGTGCCGCAGGCTGACCGCGCAACTCCGCCGTCGGTCGGTGGACACACCCGCTTGTAGCCGGCGGACACCATCAACGTCGGCTTACCGCAGCCGGCGCAGAACGGGTGCCGGAAATTCCAGTCAAGAATTGACCGGGCTTGGGCGTATATCGAGGCTTGATGGTGGGGGGCGTTAACGTTAGTATTTTTGGTTTCGTCGTCGAGCAATTCAAAGACGTCCCCTCGAACTCTGGTAAAAAGGCAAGAAAAAAAGAAAAAACAGAGAACAAAATTAAAAAAAAAATTAAAGAAAAAGACTTCAACAAGAAAATCATGTACGCACCCTCCTTGCCAGGGAGACTCAAATCTCGAGCGTTCTTCATCGTAACAGCCCCCGACTCCTGCAGAGTCTTCAGCAGAGCTTCCGCCTTATCAGACGTTAACCCCCGCGGCGTCACATCGACGGCAAACCACGGCTGGCCCCGGTAAGTCTTGTATGCAAACGACGACGCCTCATCCTCCTGAATTCCGAGCAGAACAACCGCAGGCGGCACCGGGGCCGTCGAATCGTACTTGGCAATCATCTCCTCCTCCGGCACGGCGAACGGGTCCGGGCCGATCAGCGGCTGCACGTCAGCCAGGCCCACGTGCACCAGCTCGCCGCCGCGGACCACCGGCACCAGGTTGTTCATCGGCACAAAGCGCGTCTCGGCATGGGTGACCGCCTGGCTGAGGAACGCGGACTCGTGGCGGAGGAAGCCGACGCGGTTCAACGTGCTGCCCGAAAAGTAGTTCACCAGGCCCTTGCCGAACTTGCGCGACAGCATGGCGTCGGCGCCCGGGTCTTCGAGCTCGGAGGGGCGCGCAGACGAGGTCATGTTCCGGGGGGGAGTGTTCGGAGTCGCCGAAAGAGAGAAAATTCAAAAAGAGGAAGGGAGGGGCGGTACGGAGTTATAGGGCTGGTCGGATATATCACAATCGCGCGGGATGGGAGTCGTCGGCAGTTGAAGCTATTCCCAGATTGATTCCAGAAGAAGAGATCTCAAGACAACCGGGCGCACGTAAAAGAAGCCCAGGACACCTTGATTGTCTTATCAGATTTAGATATCCAAGAAACCGAGGTCGTCGTAGATCAATGTCGTCGATTTTGTTGATTTTAATGATTTGAAGATCCCTGATTAGCAATCAGGAAATGCGACCACATTGTTAGTTCGGTCCACTTTCATCGTTTTGCGAGGGGTCGTCACTGACGTTTTAGCTGGTGTTCGGCGATATTTAACGTCTCCGAGACTATTTTTACCAAAGGTGTGATACCAAACGTTGGAGGACTTTCGCTGGTTATGTACATATCTCCAATGTAGAAACAGAAAGTCAAACTTCGTCATTTTGTACACAAACACCATGGTTGCCCTGCAGACATATCAATTGTGACGTTGATTCAGGACATAAATGCACCAGGAACACAACCCTAACCCTAATGACTTTTGCACACTTGATTCATAAAGTAGAATTTGGACGTGACATTCTTACACGATGGTATGCGCTATGAAACTATAACTAGTGAGATATTTGTACATAAATTTACATGAGATAAGACGAGGCGAGGGAATGCCGAGTATTGGCCTGTCGCAGGCGTCTAGCAAGATTAGAGCACACCAGGTGTTTCTGGCGGTGCGCATAGAGGATCAGTGAAACGAGCTTGAGCAGCCAGCAAACGACAGGCTCGGCTGAAGGCCTGGCACAGACTGCACGTTTCGGAGCAGATGTGCGGGGAGTGTCAGATGGCTAGCTCATAGTATATGCTGGCAGGGCCGTGGTCGTAGCTGGGAGAGAAGATATCGGAATGTCGAATGGGAAACGGGATATGAGGTCTGCGGGACCTTCATTACACGAAGCTGGAGATACCACCAGACCGAGGAGGTTTCGTTGAGGGTTCGGGCGCCGACTCGACAGCGGCGGCCTTGACAGGCTTTTCAGGTTCCGGCTTTGCTTTCTTTCCGGGATTCGAGGTTCCCTCACGGGCCATGGCGTTGATCACTGCAAACACACGAAGAGCAAGCGGTCAGTACTTCTCGCTGCGACTCCCACTCCCACATCCAAACAGACAGGCAGACAAGAACTTACTCTCCTCCCACTCCTTCTCGCGAGCCTCATCCCCGGTCCCCAGCATCTTCTCCACGTCGACATCCTCGCCGCGCTGTATCCGGTCAATCACATCGCGCAGCGCCTCGATCCGCACAGTCGACCGGCGGGAGAACGATTCAAAGTCGTTCTTGAGCGAGATCTGGTTGATCGACATCGACCCGATGAGCATGAAGATCACCACGAAGAACGTGGCCGGGTTCCACTCTTTCGACTTGGGCTGGGGCCGCGCCGCAATTTTCGTCGGGTTGTCGCCCTTGCGGAACGGCTTCGGGAGTAACGACTTCCAGAACGATGTGCTGGCGACTGTGGGGAGGTTGCTGGCTGCGCGGATGTGGGCTGGGGCCGCGATGGAGATGCTGGAGAGCTGGACGGCTGATCGGGGCCGGGACAGCGCTGTCGGGCGCGCAAGGCGCCGCGCGAGCCGCATCGGTTGTGAAGACATCGGGATAAATGTATGCAGAATCGTTACGGAGAAACCAGGTATGTTCCGTCAATTCGTACGATCTTGAATTTGAATATTTTTTTCTTTCGTTCAATGTCGCAAATCGGAACCAAGCGCCGATCGGAAAATCTCCGGGGCCAAAGCTAAGCGCAGGAAGGAGCAACCCACGTCGCCAAAATCGTGGTTGCCCCGTACGACAGCCGAAGTTTAGCCGCACCAAATTCAACAACCCTGAAGATGTACCAGGCAGAAGAAGCACACAAAATCTACAACATCAAAGCTATCACCGCCAGTTCAACACCTTCTATTTGGCTTTTTCAGTTAATTGTTTTATCTTTTTGGCATATCATTGTTCTGCTCTTGAGTAATTCTCCCGCATAATCATACTGCAAGTACAATACGCGTGTTTATCTGGTACATGTCAAGTATCCTTTCTACTCTCTATCTGTGTTATTATCACTGCATCTTCAGACGCTGCTTTATGATGTTATAGCAGTGTGACTATTTTCGTCCCTTTTACTTTTCTTCTCCCAAACATCATTCCCTTTCCCTTTCCTTTCTCTTTCCTTCTTCGTCTCCTCCCACAGTCCCACGGTTTGCCCACGATGGCTTCAACATCCCAGCGAATCGCGGCTGTCAAGGCCGAGGTGGCGTCGACAACCGTGTGTTCGGCGGCAACCACCGTGGCCCTCCGCGATCTACTACTGCCCGACCCGACAATGTCCAATGCCGCGTCGAAACCCGATAAGACAACATCCAAGACCCCCCGAGCCCGCGCCGGAACCAAGACTGCAGCTCCCGCCTCGAAACCTGCCGCCGGCCTGTCCCAGAAGGAGAGAGAGGTTCTCGCAATCCAGGTGATCAACCTCGTGCTCAAGTCTCTCGGTGATGCCGCAAAACTCAATGCGGCCGCAGCAGCCGCGGCAGCCGTTGTGTCGACAGCAGCTCCCGCCTCGAAACGGACGCCCTCTACTCACCTCCGCCGATCACTGTCGACACCGGCGTCTCCCGTTTGTAAGAAGACCGAGAGCGTGCCGATGCCGATGTCCCCTCTCCAGCCCCGCGCGCTGAACCGCGTTGAAACGATCGATTCCGGGCTCTCGAAAGCGTCGGCCAGATCCACACCCACAACCTCTCCTGCCGTGTCGACCGGCTGCCTGTCGACTCTCGAATGCGCCCGCGTCGCGTTCATGTGTCTGCGATCGCTCTACGCCTCCGGATACACCGCCTCTCTTCCTGATTTGCAGATGGAAACCGCCATGTCGTCGCTGGTCGCAAAGGTCATGGCATTGGGACTTCACGATCAGGCACTGCGAGAATTGCGCCTGCTGAAGAGACGGCTGGAAGAGCGTTCTCCCGCTGCGACCGCTACCACTACCACTACCACTACCACATCGAAACCCGCGAAGACTGCGACCAAGGCAGCAAAGCCCACTACCTCCGATACGAAGACTGATCTATTCTCAGTCTCCGACCTCCTCGATTGGAAAGAGTCGTCTGTTACCCCGGCCAGTCGTGCCTTGGTCATCTCCACCCAACTCCAAGTCCTGCGCATCATCGCCCAAACGAAGCGCCCCGCCACAATCGAAGCCTCGCTTCCGTATCTGAAGGAGACAAACGCCACATCTCCGCTCAGCCTAATCCTCCAATGCGCCCAAGACAAGACCGAGGACCCGGCCAAGACATGCCGGAATCTTGAAATGTTCGCCCACTGCCTGCTTGCGCTGACCCCATCGTGCTCCGGCAAGGACGACTCGGAAGCATCCGATCGCCGGCTAACCCCCTCGCCGGAATGCGCTTTCTTGCTGCAGGTTCTTGCCCTGACCTCGAGACTACACGCCTGGAGCATAGGGGGTAGCGCCAAAGATGTTGATGGCGCCATACTCACGCCTCTTGGACGCTGCATGGCGGCTCTGCGCCGGCGGAGCACCTCCAGTGCCGATTCTATTTTCCTAACCTCTCGTCAGGCGTTCCAGAGCACGATCAAGCAGATCAACGCCCTCGGCATACACCCGTCCACTGCTCACTCCAAGACTCCGTTGTGTGGGCTTTATCACTCTCTTGGCGCTCTCGCAGTTGCGGCCAAGCAGTATGCTGATGCAAAGAAATGGATTAGCCTGGTGCACAGCTCTCTGGACAACGACGGCTCCGATTCCCCCGTTCGATGCTCGTCGGTTACTGCACAGCTACTTTCTGTAACCCTCCGAACGTCTTCGATCGCGGATGACACCGACGCCGTGGCAAAGCTGATCGAAACGGTGTCTGAGGACTTGCAAGGCACTATCCGGGGCGAGAGCGCCGAGCTCGACGAGCTGATGAGTGAGGTGAATGCTGTTCGCCGGGCTGCTGTGAACATTCTGTCTCCCACCTCTGGCTCGGCCTTTGCTGCGCCCGCCGCAGTTCACAAACAACTCGAGGCGTTCATCCTGAAATTCCCGCGATTCACCCACCGCTGGCTCGGCAAGCCCCCCTCGGTGCGCTCGGGCACCGGCTCTGCGAAGGACGTGTTGCGCTTCGAGACCCGCCGGCGTACCGTGGTAGACGTCCTTGCGCCGATTGTTGACTCGGCGCTCGGCGTGACGAAGCCGCTGATTAACGCCAGCGCGCTCGACTGGCCCGCCGTTGACTCCGTCCTCCAGGACTGTCTGGATCTCCTCAACCGCGCCGGATCACCTGCGACCAGCGGCTCCACATCCGCATATATCAAGATCTCGAACCTGTACTATCTGCAGTACACCGTGCTGTCCCGTTCCGGGGACACCGACAAGGCCGTGCGCTCTGCGGCTCTGCAGGCCCTCCGCCGGTCGGTGGATTGCCTGGAGGACCGGCCGGTACGGGAGAAGAACGCTGCCCAGCTTAAAGTCAAGCTGGAGCGGCTGGCTGAAACATTGCGCACTTCTGGACGCACGGCTGATGCCGCGGCTGCTCTCAAGGCACTTTGCAGCGCGCTGGTGGAAGACGGGGTGTTGGCGCGTGTGGCGGCCGAGCTGTCGTCGCAGTCGTCGGCGGTGGCGTGGGCCAGTGGCGATGGCGCTGACACCTTGTCGCGGGCGCTGGGGGCTATGACCAAGCTCGAGGATGGTGCGTGGCGAGAGTGGACGCTCTTTCTCAGTGAAGGTGAGCGCGCGGCGGTGTTGGAGCACCTTGTTGAGGCCGGTGTCGGGGTCAAGGGTGGTTGCGCGGTGACACGACCTGATGTTGAAAGCCGGCCGACTGCGACCGAGGACGCTTCGGCTGCGCATGATAGCATCATGGACGCCGTGGATGACAGCGGTCTTTCGAGCAACACCGATGACGCCTCAGCTCTTCTCTCGGCGTCAACAACTGTCCTCGGGGCCGAAGCCCCGTCCCCTCTTGATGTTCTACTCCGGATCTACACTCCAGAGCGCTTTCCCATCCGACGTGTGCGCACTCTTCTGAGAGTGTTTGCGGCAAACATTGGCAATCAGGCCGCGGGCGAGGTCCTCCGAGCCCAGATTGAGTCCGTCCTCGAACAGCTTTCCACGGCCGAACCGACCGAGGACACCGCGCTTGCTCGATACCTTCCGCATCTTCGCGCGTACTTCCAGTCTCTCACCGCGTTGGCTGACGGCCGACTGTCTGCCGGAGACCAGGAAGCTGCGCTTGGAGCCTGGCGCCGCCTGGTCAAGTCTGCTGAATCCTCCGCTGACGTGTTCTCGGCCATCGACGACCCGCAGAATCTGCTTGCTCACCTTGGTGCCACCGCGGATCTTGCAACCCTCCGGGGCGACGCCGCGCTCGTGTCGGCGGCCCTGGAGCTGGCGTCCGATGTTGCTGGCCGACTGGCTGGTGTTGCAGGTGCGCACGACACGGCTGTGCGTAGCCGGAGTTTGTTGGCGGCGCATCTGGCTGCTCATGGCGATGCGCCAGCGGCAAAGAAGCTGCTCTCTGCGGCTCGTGACGAGGCTGATGCGGCCAAGGACGGAAGTCTGTCGGCTGAGGCGCGGGTTGTATTTTACCTGGCGTCTGCTGAGCTTCACACTGCCATGGGGTCGTGGGATCTTGCGTAAGTCAACTTGTCCAATTTTCTTCCGAAGGTGTATCATTGCTAATGTGATTTCTTTTGCGCAATAGTGAACGAAGCCTGTATCTCGCCGAGCAGATTTACACCTCCGATATCACGAGCTCGGGCCGAAGCAGCGGCGCATCGAGAGTGTCGAAGGGCCGCCGTGCCTCGATGGTCGCGATTTCCGGGCTTCTCTACTCGCGCGTGGCGCATGGCCGCGGCAACGCCTCGGCCGCGCTCGACTACATCCGCAACAGCGTGCGCGTGCTCTACACGGAATGGGCGCGCGTCGAGCCCACCGTTACCGAATCAGCCGACGGCGAAAACAGCAGCGGTTCGGCAGTTCTTTCCCTTGGTACCGACAACTGGGTGATGGGCTGGCCGCTGTTCCGGTGCCTGATGCATCTGTCCCTCACCTTTGCGCATGCCGGCCTGTACATGGAGACGCTGTCGTATGCCGAGCAGGCCGGCCGCGTGGCCGAGAGCTGTGGCGCGGAGCTGTTCCGCGCGCAGGCGGCGACGTGGATTGCGTCGGTGCTGGCGCGCGGCGGCGGCAGTACTGAGAAGATGGCGGCCAGGCTGGTCGAGGCGCGCGATCTGGTGTGTCGCCAGGGCTTGGTTGACCTGGCGTGCGAGGTTGCCGAGGTGTTTGCCGTGCTCGGAGACGACGAGGGCGAGAGTGCGATGATGCAGGTGGCCGAGGCCAAGCTCGCCGAGTCTGCGGATGTGGTGGCGGCGCCGGCTCCGGATGCCGATGCTGTGACATCTGCTGTTACGGCCAAGATGGGCAAGCTTACGCTGACACACAGCCGGAAGCCGTCCAAGGCTACTTCCACCACTACTGCTACCACCGAGGCTACCACCACCGGACGAGCGAGTCGGGCAACGCGGGCGACATCTACAACTGCGAGCAAGACCAAGCCCAAGGCGAAGCCAGCCCCGCAGCCTGCAGCGGCCCGAACGAAAACTCCCCGGCCCGTCTCATCCCGGAGCGCATCCTCCAAGACGGATTCGTCAGTGGCTGTCACCGCCCCGTCTCCGTCACCGACTCCCGGCGATCTTGTCTCGGCGAACCCACAACTTGCAGCTGCCCGTGCGGCTGTTCTGACTGCTCGGGGAGTTGCCTTCTCGCGCCAGCAGGACTGGGCGGCGGCACTCACCGCGCTTCACGAGGCCGATTTCATTGTATCCTGTCTCTCATCGGCCACGCCGGGAACACGCACGACCACGATAGCAATGGCGCAGAGTCTCTTTGGACGCAGCTTGGACGACATGATCCGGGATCCTGTGTTCTCGGTCGTCCAAGACTCCACGGTGTCATGCCCGGCCGTGTCCGAAGCTGATGCCGGAGCGCTGGCCGCAACTACTCCGGCCTCGAAGACTACTAAGAAGACTACGGGCTCAACCGCTCGGTTTGTTGATGCGCTGTCGCTTGCGCAGGACATGCTGGTCAAGGCATCCGCCATGGACTTCAACCAGTGCAACGCCGGTGTGGTGCTGCGCATGGCATCGCTCATGCAAAGCATCTCGGTGTTCCTGTCGGCCACCACGGCCGGCACGCAGCAGACTGCGGCGCAACACGTGTTTGCAGCGTGCTCGATCGATATTGCACGCAACGCCGTGTGGAAGCGCGAGCTGGAAGCCCACAAGACGCAGGTCTACCACAGCGGCACCGAGTGGCCGGCACGGCTCACAGCCGACGCCGACACTGCGGCGCCATCCTCCCCGACGACGACCCCAGCTAGTTTGAGCGCCGACAGCCTCGCGACCTTCCAGGCCACGTACGTCGACATCCTTCCGGCGGCGTGGACGGTGATCTCGCTCTCGATCGGCACGGGCGGCCACGACCTGTGCATCACCAAGTTCCGCGCGGGCCAGTCGCCGTTCGTGCTGCGGCTGCCGCTGGACCGGGCGAGCTCGCGCGACGCAGCGCCGGACGCCGACGACAGCTTCGGGTTCCAGCGCGGGCAGGCGGAGATGCGGGCGATTGTCGAGGCGGCCAACCGCGGGTGCCACAACGCGCGCGAGATGACGGCGCGCGGCGCCAAGGACGAGTGGTGGGCGCAGCGCGAGGCGCTCGACGGCCGGCTGCGCGGCCTGCTCGACTGCATCGAGCACATGTGGCTGGGCGGGTTCCGCGGCATGTTTGCGCCGAGTCCCGCGCCGGGGGCTGGTGCGGCGGCGCTGGCGGCCTTTTCCGAAGCGCTGTCGGGGGTTCTTGACAAGCACTTGCCGTCTCGCCGCCAGGTGGTGCGCGGGCGGCGTGGTGGGAAGGCCGCGGCCGGTGCAGCAGCGGCTGCTCCGGCGTCGACCAAGCGGGTGGCGCTCGACCCGCGCATTCTGGAGCTGTTTGTCGGGCTCGGCCACGGGCCGGCCGGCACGCCGAGCATGACGGCCGACGCGGACGGCGAGGACGTTGACGACGCCGACGCGCAGTTCGAGGCGCTGACCGACCTCCTCTACTTTGTGGTCGACATCCTGCAGTTCCACGGCGAGCGCAACGCCTACGACGAGATCGACTTCGACTCGATGGTGCTGGACACGCACGATGCGCTCAAGGCGTACCACGAGGCGGCCGCCGGCCACGCGGGGGATGCTGCGACGGGCGCACACACCGTGCTGGTGCTCGACAAGGCGCTGCACATGTTCCCGTGGGAGTCGCTCAAGTGTCTGACCGGCCAGTCGGTGTCGCGCGTGCCGTCGCTGGCCGCGCTGCGCCGACTGCTCCTCGAGCGCCAGGCCCCGGCGTCCACCTCGGCGACGACCACGACATCTGCGGCTGCTAGCCACACGGTGTCTCGCGCGTCCGGCACCTTCATCCTCAACCCCGGCGGCGACCTCGCTAACACGGCGGCGTCGATGCACGGCCCGCTCGCGGCATCCCTCCCGCCGTCGTGGACCGGCATCGTGTCGCGCGCGCCGACCGAGCCGGAGTTCACAGCCGCGCTGGCCGACGCCGACGTGCTGGTGTACATGGGCCACGGGTCCGGCGCGCAGTACATCCGCGGCAAGTCCATCCGCCGGCTGCCAAAGTGCCGCGCAGCCGCGCTCCTGATGGGCTGCAGCTCGGCAGCCCTGGAGACGGCGTCGGCGCTCACCATGCCCGGCTCGCCCGAGGACAGCTACGACGGCGCGCTCCCGGCGGCGGCGGCCGCCGACAGCAGCCTGGACTTCCTGCCGCACGGCCCGGTGTGGAACTACATGGTGGGCGGCTGCCCGGCGGTGGTCGGCACGCTGTGGGACGTGACCGACAAGGAGATCGACCGGCTGTCGGCCCGCGTGCTGGAGGAGTGGGGCCTGGTGCCGCGGGACAGCTTCGCGGCCGACCCGCGCGTCGGGTCGGCGGCGGCATCCTCCTCATCGCAGCGCAAGCACTCCCGGTCGAAGAGCCGGGGCCGCCAGCCGGCGGCGCACCAGCGCAAGCCGTCCGCTGCTGCTGCTGCTGCTACGGCCGGCCGCGCGTCGCTCCCGGAGGCCGTGGTGCGGGCGCGCGATGCGTGCGTGTTCCGGTACTTGACGGCGGCGGCGGTGGTTGTGTACGGAGTTCCGGTGTTCGTCGATGGGGAGTAGGCCGAGGGGTGTTTTTGTGTCTTTTTTCAGTGCCGGTTTTAGGCGTTGCGTTTGATATGTCGGTGGTTTGTGCCATGAAAATGACGCTCCTAGAATACCATTCTGTTCTGTTCTGTTCTGTTCTGTTCTGTTATGTTCTGCCTTTACTCTTTGCTGCATCGTTCTTGGGTCGGCGTTTTCCAGGTTCTTTTCTTTGTACGGCGTCCGGGCATTCAAGTTTCCATCATCTCGTTGTTTTCTTCTCTGTGTTTTGTCTCATAGCGTGCTCCATTTTCTTTGTTTTTGAATCCCACGAACGCACTTGATTCTTTTCCATGCTTCCGTTGCTTCCGTGAGTATCCAGCGCTTCCGCCCAAACGGCGAGCACAAACTCATGCTCATCCCGGCATCGGCAGTCAGTCCCGGCTCGGAAGCACTAGTCCACAAAACTTCGGAGGCAATTTGAAGCGGAGGACATGCACGCGTTTTTTTTCCCTTTGCAGAGGGGAGAGACTCGGATGTTCCTGGGTACATACATACGAGATCCTGCTTGTAATGCTGGGCTTTGAAAAACACGAGTACTACACAATGAGTGTGTGTGCGAATATGTCGCTTGCTTAATTTCCAGCCCGCGGCAATCAATATCTTCCGACCCGACCGCAATCCCGTGCTCTCCGATTTACCCCGATATATTGAGGGACGACCTTATTTTCCGGCCAGGCTTCTGCTTTCGTACTGGCGTCGTTATTACCTGAACCTGCAGATCATTTCCCCCCCTCCTCCTCTTCTCCATAAGTGGTCTGCTGCAACCCGATGTATATCACGGCGTTTCCGATTCGGGGGCACCACCCGCTGTGTGTGCGTTCTATGTTCGTGGTATATACGGGCGCACGCTCTTCCGCCGTTGCCTCACCGTCTTCGCGCTCCCTCGACGCAGATTGGCTGTTGGGCTGCTGGCTTCTGTGTGTTTGCTTGCGTGTTTGTTCGTCCCGCCTTCAGACACACAATACTCACTCAACCAGTCGGCGCGCTTCCCAGTCGTGCTGCATGTGAAATGTCGCTGTGAGCACCCGGAAAAACTTCACCGCTACAGGGCGAGCGAGCAAATCGACACAAACGAACGGGGGCAGACGAGAAGAACAAACATCGAATTACCGCGACACAAAACCGGGTTTGCGCAGACCACCGCTTTACAACGGTGGCTATATAGCCTACCACCAACAAGCCACGGCAGGCTGGAAAAGAAAACACCCACGAGGCCAGGCTCTGTTGTATGAGGTGAGTGGTAGGGCTCGGGGTCTCTGGTCCCATACCCCAACTTGGGGCTGTGGTTGCCTCCAAATCACGGGCCTAGGAATCCATTCTTCTCTGTTGATCTTCAGCCTCTCTCAGCCTCGAGGTTCAGACTGCCATTTCGGAACAGGACCCCTTATGCGTATATACAGTACGTACGTTCAAACATGTATGGATGGGCTTGGGATATGGGCTGTCTCGTGCGGATCGCGTTCCAGCTGAGTTGAATGGCCAGACACACGAGTAAAACCTCTCCGTTCAGCACCGCCAACCTGGATAATGGATCCAGTCGACTGCGTCTGGAGGAGTGAGACTGTTTGCATTGACAGTACATACTGTTTGTACATATCTCACAGTATTGGCTTCCTGAATCTGGATATCTCCCCTTCAGAAGTGAACCGGCCGTCTGGGACTTAGCCCCATCCAAGACTGAGACGTGTCTGACAAGGCACTGCCCAGACGTGCTTCTGGTGCAGACAATATAAAAAGGCTCCCTCGCATTTTGGTTGGCCAAGACGAATTTATGAGTTCTGCCATTCGTCACAACAGGCCAGGTGACCTGGTTAGGGTCTGTGATGACGACGGAAAAGCAGGGAGGAAAGAGACCCCAGCCAGCCAAGGAACAATGTCCCATCCCACAGAAGCGAGAAAAGCCATGCAGAAGAATCCAGAACGCCAGCAAGAAATGCACTCCCTTGGATATTCCACCCACCGACCCCAGCAGAGGAACGGGTTTCTCTGAAATTTTTGGGGCTGGCGTTTAGGCGGGGATTTCTTGCGGGGTTTGGGGAAGGGAAGATGGGGAAAATGGAGAAGAAGAGGAACATGTCCCAGCTTTGATACCTAAAAGCCTCACTAACGAGACACGCTCGCTAGCTTTAGCTAAGAAGGGCCTGAGATGGATGACCTGGAGAGCGCCTCAGAAAGTAAAAGAAAAAAAAAAAGGAAGAAAAGCAAAAATTGAGAAGAAAAAATTGAAAAAAGGGGGCCCGTTCTTGTGGGGGAGAATACCGGCCGGGTTTGCGGGGTTTTTGCCCCAGCCAGCCAAGGATATGAGACGATTTTCCAAGGTCCCGAGAAAATATACCGTACTAGAAGAAGCTGTTCTCGCCCTCACTTCCTCCCACGAAATAGTTGAGGCTGAAAGGGAATTTCCAAACGAGATGAAGATGATCCTGAGATCCTAGTAGGCATTTCAGTCTCAAGAGATATGATGCTGTGCCTGGAATCTGTCCTAAAGACTAGACAGTCTGAAGACCAGACAGTCTGAAGGCTGTGGTGACTGACGGATGTTTGATGATCACGACAGTGCTGAGTTGGTGGTTGGTTGGTGCTGGCAAATTTCGCGAGGTCACTTGAGCAAGCGGACCCTGTAGCCGGCATCGGATCGGGTTCCCAAGACTGGAGCGCTTAAAAGGCAACAGCGTGTCTGCGGTTCGCTGTATGTAATGCTTGACTAAGTGCGAAGCACCGTGGTTAGAATCAGCGAGATACGTCCACACACCCCCCTTCTCGTAGTGGCAAACTGACAATTGTCTTTTTTGTAGCTGAGGCTCGTATAATAATAGCTTTACTGGTAAGGGCACACATCACATACCTCTGGAAATGGATCTCCCCGGATTGGCGGGTTGGGCGGTCTTGACGCTTAACGCCTTTGAAGAAGCGGGTGAGTTTGCATGCAAGTGGCCTGGCAGGGAAGTAATATGGAACCGTTGCCTCAAATATGGGACCGTTGCCTCAAAAATGGAACCTCAAGAATCCACAAGTCCGGGGACGCCCTCGTTTCGGTTAGTTTCTCGCCATCGCTCACAAAAAAAAGAAACCCCCCCCCCAGGGTCAGTTGGTGATAATGCAGAGGATCAAAGGCAATTTTGCCTCCTAGGATTTCGTGAGGGATGGAGGGGTTGGTATTGAGAAACAGGAGAGAAGAAGCTGAGCTGTATGCAGGTGCTTGTCTTCACGAGACCAGCAGGCTAAACATGTGTCCGTCGTGCCCGTTGCACTGTGCTTCGAGCAAGTCCAGCTTCAGGGTTTCAGAGAGAGAGAGATAGAGAGAGAGACGAGAAATATACCAATAACAGGCCAGGCCAGGAAATCAAGGCCTGCATGCAAGCAAACGCCGCAGGCGGGGGCGCAATGTAATGTTAGCACAGCTGCTTCAGTTCAAGACAGGTTCAGATGACACAGCAGGCAAACGAGCAGCTGTGGTTGGGTTCTGGCATCTTCTTCAGCTTGAAGACTGTTGCTGTGGCCGCCAAGGCCCAGCAACTAAACTGCAGGTAGGTATAGAGCAACTAAGGTGTTTTATTATCGTGGCTATCGTTCGTCCAAAGACACACCTCTGAACACAGGAAGAGGGAAAAAGGGGTCGCAGAGGCTAATGTCGGTCTCGCCCTGCTAGTTAGGTATGGGGACGCCAAGACCTGGGGGAGCGAGGGAGAGCAGAAGAGCAAAAGGCGGGGGAGAGCAAAGTCCGCATGGGTTGGTGTGCTTGCATCCCGCAGGAGGACTAGACGAGTTTTGGATTAGAAACGGATTTGGCCTGGACATATCTCGCATATCGGCATGATGGAAAGGCAGAGAGACGGAGCAAGACGTGAAGGGAGCATATAGGCATCCATAAGTGTGGGCGAAGACAGGAGCCATGTGGCTTGGAATGCGGGGGAGTCTGGGGCAGGGGAAGAGTGATAGCTGGAGATGGAGAGAGGCGAGAAGGACGACGAAAAGGCTGGTGATGAGAGTTTGGGGGACATAACTGCATCCACGCAACCACATTCCTATGTTTGGGGGGTTGATGATGTCTGTGTGATTCAACATATCCAGGCCATAGAGTCCGATGTGATGCAAACCCTGCATGCGGTCGGGAGCCGGGAGGGAGGGAAGTGACAGAAATGGAGCCCGTCGACTATCACCACAGACAGATGTCACCGCGATGCATAAACATAGTCAGAGTCAGCATCTGGTAATTTGGAGACGGTGTTTTGGAGACACACCAATCTGGTGAGCTTGGATGGTGGATAGGGTTGGGGGTTCGATCAGGATATAAAAGACAGACAGGAATCAGATATTGAGAAGAAAAAGTTTAGTTCGTGGGCTACATGCTCGTGGGAATAAAGCGTGCCCTAATTCCTGGAACTTGTGCGTTTCGTTTTACACGAGGCAGTCACCGGTTCACGTCTCTGGTTTGCACCTTCCTTCGTGCCTTCCTTCATCTCACGAGCCCAAAACGGTCATGAGGAATCGGACGTGGGAAGCCGACCGAGAGGAAGGTGCGCAACATATATGGCCGAGGTCACAAAACATCCTAGTCTATGCACGCGGTCTCAGGTTTACTTGGTCCTAGCCTGGGAAGGTCCAATCGGGGAGCAGACGAAGGAAGGTGCCCGGCCACACTCAAGGCGCCTCGTATTTCCCAGCGCCTCCGATGATTTCACCTGCGCCGCTTCCATCATCGGCCAGGCCAGAGTGAGCACACATGTTCCGGTTCGCAGGTCTTGCATTGCAAAGCAATTCCCAAGCAACGAAAGAACGTAAAAACCAAAAACAAAAAGAATTGGTGATCCGGTTTTGTCTCCTTCCGTTGATCCAGTCACACCCAGACACCCCCTTCAGACTGTGTACCGTGGCACCAGTGTCAAGTCTTTGTCTAAAACCGCCGATTCCTCCCTTCTCTTCAATACGCTCTCAGGTGCATGGCCTCTTCCAGAGAAATCCTTCTTGGTAATGGCTTCGTCTGGTCGGCCCCGCGTGACAAAGATAAATCTTGCATTTTTGCCCTGCACACTCACTCACGCGCTCACTTGTTGTTATTAGTCGGGCCGCACATCTAGCCTGCGCCGACTTTTCCCTCTTTGGGCTGGCCGGGTTGCTGATTGGCTCGCTGGTGAACAGCAACACCTCCAGACCGTGTTCACTGTTCTCGAGAATGTCGGTGCTCTCTTTTCCACCCGGCCGCTTTTCCGCCCGTGCTTCACTTGCATACATAATGAAATGGAGGTTGACAGCTTCTTCCCCATTCTCACATAACCCGATTCATCGTCGTTTCGTTCTCTTATCGGTCCATCAATATATCCGTCAAAACTCCACCCGTGGGACCGCCACTCGTTGAGCCGCCGATAATCGGCCGCTTTGAAGCTCCCTCCTCCCCTCACACTACACAGCACTGTTCCAGAACTCACCACGTCGATAGAAGGCGTTGGCCGGTCCATTTGTCAGAACCATGATATATACCTATGTAGTGTACAAATACATACATACAGGTCTACTTCATATCTGCATCCTGAGATGATGAATGCTACTCACTAGCCACCAGTGGCCTAACCTGGATGATACATGAGTCTCAAATGCAACTTTACCACCACTAGGCCTTTTTGGCGGCTGAAGAGAAACACAAGCAAGCCTTCGACACACAGCATCAATCAAACAGAAAGACCCACACAAAACTCGAAACCGGGCCCCTCGTTACACACAGGTTCTTCAACAAGAGAAATGCTCATTGCTTGTGGCACAGTCGCAGCCAGCACAGCTTTCGAACCTGCTATATCCGCTCGTTGGGGCGTCGACTACCCTCGTTTTGGCGGCTGGGACTGGCGTTTTGGCCCTCATGTGTGCCAGCCAGTAAAACAAAAAAAAACAAAAAACGAAAAAAAAATCTAGAAAGGAAGAGTCAACGTTAAGAATGTAGAAACAAGGCTTGGCTATGGAGAAACACTCGTTCGTGTCATATTATTAGCATTTTTGCAAAAAAAATAGACGCAGTCATCTTTGGACACTCATCAAGGTTTTAAGAAGGCCCAACGCTACAGATTATGAAAGTCACAAGCCTCGCTGTCGCCCCCTTTTGGGGCAATGTGTGTGTGCGTGTGTGTGTCTAGAACGAACAAAAACAGTGCAAGTATTTGGTTACACTGCATGCTTCGTGTCCTGCTCCTGGGACTGACTGAGCCTTGTGTAATCCTGGTGCGGCGGCCCTGTTTCGTGCGAGAGAGCAGAGCAGAGCAAGCAAGCACCGTGTCACGTTGGTTCCGCGCCTCTCTCCCCCCCCCCCCCNCCCCCCTCTCCAAAGTGTGAACCAAACTGCAATGGTAGCAGTACTGGTCGGTGATAGCATCCTCCCCTCCCACTTGTCGGTCGCAGGGAACCCCATCTCAAGTCCAACCCGTTCGTGCGCATGTGTTGTTGTGGTTCGGCCATTTTGCCTTATGTCGGCGTTCCTTCAGGCACCTACAGTAGAACGGCGAGCGAACGATGGAAGAAACATGGATGCCTGCCCCGAATTTAGAAGAACCC
>LNGK01000003.1:3501710-3524808 GCA_001510575.1 Knoxdaviesia capensis | reverse complement strand
AAAAAAAAAAAAAAAGGCTATTTATTTCCGTGAGATCGCCCTCCCACCAAAGTCTTCTCTGCCACGTTCCTGTTCTACGGAGGTCTTAGCCACGCCTTCGTTTCATGATCTAGAGTCATTTGGTGGAATAGACGAGAGACGAGAGACGACACGGCGAAATATGATGCATCGGATACTGTGCCCGTTGCGTTCCGCTGTTGCTCTCAACTTCCATTCCGCAATTTGCCTCTTCTTGGCCAGGGTGGATGACGACTTGACCCTGGACGCGCTGAAGATGTTCTGTCTTCTGACTCCCAGCTTCGAGTTTTCCGTGTAACTATCTGTTGCTCTTTTTACTACAGACAGGTTGTTTCCAACTCGGGGAAGTCAACGCTGTTCTGCGCATGAACCCAGATGAATAGATATATATTTAATCGACCAGAGAGGGTAGCTCGTAGATCAACCAACTCCTGCTAGAAAAATCTCGGCGGGCTTTACCTCGTTTCGGCCCCAGTTCCGGTTCGGTAGTATTAGGCCCGGCACCGGAGCGGTTGACCAGCCCAGTACAGTAGTGATTGGCACGGGAAACGATGTGGCACTCCGATATCAGAACGTGAGAGTCAGGTATATATCTTTATCTTCAACAAAAATGGGCGAAATGGCCAGTGCTCTCATTATTTCCAACAGCATTTCCCATAACGGGCCTGGCGAGCTTGCCACCCGCACTGGGATTGGTCAGGAGCCATGTGAATTCCTCGTGGCTTTTTTTTTTCTTTTCCTTGGCTTTTTTCTTTCATGAACCATCCTTTTAATCTTGTCTAGCCATTTGTGGGGGATCACATCGCTGTTGTTCCCTCTCAGAACATACTTGGTCCGATGTAGAAGTGCACCTCCAACTACCATCGACTGTTATCTAGTGCACTCTGGATGAATATTCGAGATATGTGAGAAGTGAGAAGTGAAGAGCCGTCACAACTCCAGAGGCAGTCGTCCGAACCAGGCGGTTTGTGGTTGTGACCCACCCTTCCGGCGGCTCATTTTGCATCATCCACATTCCACTCTAGAACCCCCGCCAAACTAGCCTTCGTTGATGGTGTGCTGTGCTGGGTCTGCATGTCTCGTTCCAAAAAGCTATATGAAATCCAAGCTGAATCTCACATTTTGGTCTGTTTCTAGATACATCTACATACTTTACCTACATACGACCTATGGAAGAAGAAGATACTACGAGTCCCATCACTCTAAAACAACCTCTTATCTCCCTCCGCGATATTGACGTACCATACGTAAAGATGATTCTCCGTCCGTAACTTGATAACCCAAAATGCGCTGGAATACCACCCTGAGGGTTCAGGCCTAGGGAGCCGAGAGGATTTTATACTACTCCGTACACCACACAGGCCAGCCAATATTTGTGGTGAGCAAAAGCCCACAGCCAAAAAACCAAAACGTAAAAGTGCGGACATGTTTGTAGGTCGCACTCTGTAATATATTCATATGCACGGCCATGGCTGTACCGTGGATCGGATTGATCAAAATCCTACGCAAGAGAGTGGCAAAGGAAACGGGTGGGTTTCTAGTCAGTGTGTACCGTTTTTATCGGGGCTTTTATTCCCACTGTTCGGGCTTTATAGGCGATGCATGTTTGATATCAAGCAGCCAAAGATCCAACCCAAGCCCGTGATATCCCATTACTTATAGATATGAGTGTTCGAGCTCTTCGTGGATTGAGATGCGCCAATACGAAATACGGAGCGAGAGGTTGGAGAACAGGCACATACAGCACAGGTATTTACGTGTCCACTGTATCTGCGCATCAAGACGTATATTCACAGATGATGCTGGTGTAAATGCACACAGAGCACTACAGTACTGTATAGTGCTCGTCAGGAACAGTCGCCGCGTGCAGGCGAGAGAGCTTTAGGGTGTACGGCATATTATGGAGGGTCAATATACCCGAAATCCCAATTAATATACCGGAATAGCAGCAGCTCATTAGACGAATAGAACGGGGCGAGGAACAAGCGATCGAAGAATGGAGAGGAAAAAAAGCGGTGAGCCAGCCATGCTTGGTCTTCTTCCTTGCCTGCCAAGCTGTAGACCCTTCTGTAGTATTCCGGAATCTCGAATCAGGCCTCACCCCTCGGCCAGCTCGGTGTGTGAGAGATGGTTTGATTGAAGCTATCACGGGAGGGGCGTCGCACATGATTCACGGTTGCAGGTCCTCGCATGTATCGTGGGTTGCTCCAGTCCCGGATTTACACGCAGATAGGCAGAAAAAACAGTGTCCACCAAAGCGAGTCTGCTTCAATACCCCTCTACTCTTCAAATTGAAAAGGTCAAACCCCGGTCGGTCTCCTCTCACCAGAACCAAAAAAGAAATGCAATAAAATTGGTGAAGTTTATTGCATTTAACGCAGCACGTTAATATAGGCCGTGTGATTGGCCGGGTGTTCGGAAACGGGCCTTTCAATGGTCTCCACCTTACCCCAGTTTCTCGAAGGGGGGGCGAGAAGAAAAGGAAAAGAGAGAGAGAGAGAGAGAGAAATGCCGTCACCTGGACTCCAAATGCAAGCACACAAGCACACACCAGAATGGATTCTATTCACAGAGATGAAGCACATACACGCACGCACACACACACGTGTGTGTGCAAATAACGAGGACTCCCAAACCCTAAGATATATACTTCCTTCCTTCTGCAGGAGTGAAATCCCGCTGACATAAGTCAAGAACAGGATTGCTGATCATCAATCCAACCCCCCTGTCTAGACTATTTTTCCTCTTTAGGTAGTATCCCCGCCTCCAGCGAAATGATTGCCTCTTGTCTCTTTTTTTGGCCCTCTCTTTGGGGTTTCCGGGTTCAAGTCCCGGGTTCGGGAGGAGTCACACCTAAGCCAAAAAAAAATTCGGCGTGTTGGTATTGGGTGGTATTTGTCAATGTTTAGATAGCACACACACAGGCCATAGCAAATATTTGAATTTTATACTGACCACTTCACCTGATAAAATCCCTACAGAGTACAGTACACCAGATACTGTATGAGGATGCAACTCCGACAGTCCATCCTTACGACATATTTGCCTATTCTGGGCGATCTGGCCAATCACGGCCAAGCTGGTTGATTGCGGGTGCTGTAGGGACTTATGCCCACCGCCAGAGTGTAGGGCAGGAGCGTGCTGTCCTTCCTTAGACGTTATATTGCCTGCAAGTTTCCAATATACTACACGGACGATATCATATGCCCGCATCGATGCCCTCCTTCGACGATACTGGTGTTTCTTCTTTTCCGTATCTCTCTCCCTCTCTCTCTCTTGTGCATGTGCCTGTCCCATCAAAACTACTGTGTGTGCCGGTGCTATAATAGCGTCCCCCTTCCAAACCCGCCATCGACACTATCTTAACGGCCAACGAGAACGCTTCTTCCTCCTGATTTAACACCGCGCCGTCTATTCGCCGCCGGGGTAAGCCCTTTTAATACCCCGGAAATCTAACTTCCAAGGGCCAGAAGTCCACTGAAGCGAAAAACAGGACCCAAATAAAGAATCCCAGCCCCCTAGCCACCGCTTTTCCTCTCGAAATCTTGTTGTTGACGGGGATGTTGCTGCTTTTGGGGACCCTGAAGACTAGGTTCCCTAGCGAACTGCGACTTGTCTAGCCTCTCGCTCACTCTCTCTCTCTCTGGCTTTGTGTTTGCTTCTTCCCTTTCTTCGTGTCCTAGGGCTAGGATCTACTGGCCAAAAAAAGTCACGTTGGCTGCTGACTCTTGGAACCCCAGAACTGGTTATTGATCGCACTATATCTTCATCTCCTAAACTGGTGGTATGCAGTATCCACCCACACTTCTTAGGTGTCCATCACTCATCAAATTCCATCTCTCTCTCTCTCACACACACTTCTAGCGAGTAAAGTTAAGCTCTCTTCCATACTCTGCCTCTCTCTGTCTCTCTCTCTTCTTTTTTCATTTATCAATCTTTTTTCCTTATTTTTTTTCCCTTTTTTCCCTGGGCTTTCCCACTGTTTCCACTTTTTCTTCTCTTTTTTTCCTCAATAATTCCGTCAACTGTCAATCCTCGTCCTTCCCCGCGTCGGCCATTTCTTTTTTCTTTTTTCCGACCTCCATATTGCTTCGTCTCGTCCTTTCTTCTTCTTCTCCTGCTTTTCCTCCCATTCACTAAATCTTCTCTTATACTGTATTCTCCATTTTTCTCTCTTCCTTCTCACCAATTCGCTTCCTTCCCATCTCTCGCTTCCTCACGCGTCCTTCGTTCCTTCCACCTCCCATCCCACTATCGTCGTCTCTCCTCTCTTACATACGCACCTTCTCGATTGTCTCCTCTCCACGTCTCCTTCCCACCTCGTTTCTCTCTCTGTCTTCCTTCTCTTTCCACCCATAGAGTTCCTTCCTCTACTACCTGCTGTGTCCAGTCCAATCATCCATCTGCCCTCCGCATCTGTCTTTGTCAGCTCCTCAGCTCTCGTCTCTTGCTCTCAACGTTGAAATCTCGTGATCCATCCTCTTCACCTGGACCTTTTTTGCTTTCTTCGGCTTCATCTTCTTGTATGTGTTTGTCCCTCTTTGATTCCCTTCGTTCTCTTTCCTTCAGCCTCGGCGGCGCTCGTCACTCGCCACCAAAATCCCGTACGAAACCACCCGTAACACAACATCATCTACTTGTCCAACCTCAACACTCTCCCCTTTTTCCTTTTTTCTCTCTCCCGTGCCTGGCCAGTCTTCGTCTTGTATCTCTTTTCTCTTTCGGTTTTGTGCTGTCTTCTCTTTTTTGGTTACGAGAACACACCACAAAAGCGGAATCTGCATTTCTAAAGGAATATAATCTTCTGTGTCACCGTTTCCCGTTTTTGGCCGTCCACCTGTTTCTTTTTGGTCCTTTCCTAGCCAGCCAGCCAGCCTCACCTTTTTCCATTTCGCTCCCTCGTTTTCTCTTTCTCTCCTGTCTTTTCTTCTCTCGGTTTGCTCCTCGAAAACAGATTCGCTCGCTCAGTTCTGTGTAGCAGCCTCCCAACCCGTCTTTTCGTCGTCTGCCTTTCTCCATTTCCACCAATCGTCTCCCCTTCACTTGTTCGGTGTCGGGATTTGTTATTAACAGATTCATTTACAAGAAATCACAAAAGACACAATTACAACGTTTCTATAGCTCCTATATACTAGCGAACTCGTCTATTCGCACACACTCTCTCTTCAGCATCTATATCTCTCATCCTGCTCCCACCAGCGAATGCCATTTGGCGAGTTCGGAATCTCCATCCATTTAACAGCCATATATAATCCATCTTTCTTACGCTTTTGACGCCGTATCCGCTGCCTCTTCCTTCAGCCGGATTCCATTTCGCCTCACTGCTTAAACCTAACTTGTTTACTGTGTTGCATCTTCCTTCCGCTTGGGTAAAACCTACAACTCCACCAAACCCCGGCTTCCACGGCAAACGTTTGGACCGTTCCCGAAAAAGTTCCGTCTCCCACTCCCGGAGCATCCAATGGTCCATTTCCCATGCCATCATCCCCCCGAGATCTCAACATGATGGACTCACAAACCTTCCCCGATTTCGGCGCTTTCGCCTTTGCCACCGACCTGGGTGACCCGACAATGCTCCTTGTCGACAGTATGGATGATGTCTCTGACACTTACTCATCACCAAACAACGCCGGCCACGTCTCCATGGCCGACGGAGAGTCGATACACCATGCCCTACAAATGTCTTCGGCCAGTGCCTTCAACACTATGGCCATGGACAACAACGACCGCCGAGATAGTGGAGCCATGTCCGACGACGACAGCCAGGATCAACAATCACCAGGAGCAAACTCGTTGGAAGATTCGGTAGCCGATGAATACGGCCTCTCAACAGTCGGCCACGGTGACTTGGTAGACAGCTCCGGCAAGCTCAAGGACGACAAGGGCGACTCTGTCCCGGCATGGAGTGAACTGAAGACCAAGGCCGGCAAGGAGCGGAAACGACTCCCCCTCGCCTGTATAGCCTGCCGTCGGAAGAAGATTCGCTGCTCGGGAGAGAAGCCTGCCTGCAAACACTGCTTGCGGTCACGCATCCCGTGTGTGTACAAAGTCACCACCCGCAAAGCCGCCCCGAGAACCGATTACATGGCCATGTTAGACAAGCGACTGAAGCGTATGGAGGAGCGTATCATCAAAATCATCCCCAAGGCCGAGCAAGACACTGTACAAGTCGTCACCCGCGCGACGGTTAAGCCAGCGATTCCCGGATCGGTACCAGTAGCCAAGGGAAACGCGAAGAAGCGGGGCGCCGACGAGGCCTTTGGCCACGACTTGGATCACTGGGCCAAGGCCCCATCGAAATCGAAACTCGAGGGCTCGGCAAAGCACGCCTCGTTACAGACCCAGGAGGCCGAGGAGAGCAAGTTGTTTCTGGAAGGAATTGACGCCCTCCCGGCCAAGGATCTCCAAGAGCATCTGGCCGAAGTGTTTTTCGAAAATATCTACGGCCAGGCATATCATATCCTGCACAAACCCAGCTACATGCGCAAACTGAGGTAAGTTTCCTTGTTTTCTGTGTGTTTTCCGGGTGGAAGCTGTCCTAATATCGGCCAACGTCCTCTCACGTTGTAATATGTATCGAAATTGTGCTAACTTGTAACTCCAATAGGGCCGGCTCTCTCCCTCCTGTCCTCGTTCTATCGGTTTGTGCAGTTTCGGCTCGATTCTCAACTCATCCCAAACTCAACACATCTCCCAATTTCCTTCGCGGAGAAGAATGGGCATCGCGTGCCCGCGATATCTGTATGCAACGGTATGAGTGGCCCAACCTAACAATTCTGACGTGTTTGATGATTCTCGGTCTCCACGAATTCGGAACTTGCCATGGCGGCCGCAGCTGGTCTCTTGGAGGCCAGGCTATCCGGATGGCCTTTGCTCTTCAGCTCCACAAGGACCTCGAGTATGACCCCACTCTCGGCTCTACTGGAAAGATGCAGCAGCTCAGCTTTGTCGACCGTGAGATCCGCCGCCGAACCATGTGGTCCTGCTTTCTTATGGACCGCTTCAACTCGTCCGGAACCGACCGCCCCATGTTCATCCGCGAAGAGGCCATCAAGCTCCCCCTGCCTGTCAAGGAGAGATACTTTCAGCTCGATATCCCCGCGCCTACCGAGACCCTGAACGGTACGGTTCTCCACCCCGTCAGTGCCGACGACGGCGAGCTGGCAAACGCCGCGGATAACATGGGGGTGGCTTCGTACATGGTCAAGGTTATCTGTCTCTGGGGCAAAATCATCAGCTACGTCAACCAGGGCGGAAAAGAGCAAGACCCCCACCCGATTTGGAATCCGGAATCGCAGTTTGCCCGACTCAACAAGGATGCCGAGGAGGCGCTGACCAGCCTGCCCGAATCGCTGCGCTACTCTCTCGAAAACCTGCAGCTACACAACTCGGAAAACATGGCCAACCAGTTTCTATTTCTACACATCTCGATTCAACAGAACCTGCTCTTCTTGAACCGTGCCGGAGCTGTGCCCTCTGGAGCTAACAAGCAGGATATTCCCAAGGCTTTTGTTAGCCGGTCGACTGCGCGAACGGTCACGGCAGCAAATCGTGTTTCCGAGCTCCTTAAAGACGCGGAGTCGTACTTTGTCACCGCGCCCTTTGTGGGATACTGTGCGTTTTCGTCGAGCACCATCCATATCCTTGGTATCTTCTCTGGGGAACCGTCGCTCGAGGCTACCTCGAAGAAGAACCTAGCTACCAACGTCAAGTTCCTATCGAAAATGAAGCGCTACTGGGGCATGTTCCACTGGATGGCGGAAGATCTGCGTGAGCAGTACCGGACATTTGCTGATGCTGCCCGGCAGGGCGGTGGCAAGTCGGTGGCTGCTGGAGCGAGCGGTGGCACTCCCACGTCCTCTATCCAATACGGCGACTGGTTCGATCGGTACCCGCACGGTGTGTCCAAGTCGGACTTTGTCGACCCCGCAACGTACAAGAAGAAGGAAAAGGGCGACGACGCGGTGCTGGAGCAGAAGCCAGAGCTTCACACTGTGGAAGAGTTCTTCACTACTCTGTCTCCGCCACAGAATGGAGATGCCAAGGATGGGCAGCGAGCAGCAGCATTGAAGCGCAAGTCCCAGCTGGCGAAGAAGGGATCCAGCGCAGCCACGGCCAACGGCTCTACTGCGGCCAATGGATCTGCCGCCGCGGGCTCCAACCAAAAGGGAGCTGGTGCTGTATCGGCTGCATCAACCTCTGTGGCCGATCCGCCGGGCCCGCTGGAATCGATTCTCTCGGACTACCACCAACAGGCTGCCAACGAGCACGCCCGGCTCCAGCAACAGCAACAGAGCTACCTGGGCAGACAGGCTGGTGCCGGCGGGTTCCCTCTAGGCGTTTCGCACGGCCAGGCCGGACCGTACCACGCGCTGTCTCCTATCAGCCCGGTTTCCGTCAGCCAGTTCGGCCACCACCACCACCACCCACCGCCATTCTACGCACCCGATTTCCTCGCCATGTCGCTCTCCCAGCAAGCCAACAACATCATCCAACCGCTGGACCGCCAGCTCGTGTTTGGCGCGTACGCCATGGAACTCGGTGCGATGGGCGCTGGCGGCGGCGGCGCCAACGGAGCCAACGGCGGTGCCAACGGATCCGGCATGATGGACGGCGTGGGCAACTGGGACGGGATGCCGCACGGCCCCGCCGGCGAGCGTGGGGCGCGGGCTGCTCACCGCGGCAGCATGAGCAACGGCGACCTCATGGCGCGGCGGCGGGCGCTGGCGAACGCCGAGCTCAGCTTCGCGCAGGAGCCGTCGTCGGCGTGGTTCATGCCGTTCAACATGGAGCCGCCGGAGATCACGCAGGACTGGGGCAGTGGGCTGGATAGTCTGGGCGGGATGCTCAGTAACGGTTTGGGCGGTCTAAGACAGACCTAGGAGGTTTTTTCTTGTCTTGTCCAGCATCCGTCCCGTATGATGGATCTTATCCAATATTTCCACCCTTTTGCAGCATACATGCATGCATCCGTACGAGTGCCGGTTTGGGCTCTCGGAACTTCCCTTTCGTGAAAATGGGACATGGAATATCTGGTACGGGCCGGGCTTATCTGGAGTCATATTTATTCTTATTGCGTATCCTGGATCTGAAGGCAAACGCTGAATTTCTTGGTTTTGGGAGGTGGTTTTGTGTCTCATTTTTTTTTTGTATATGCCCATCACACTGGCCAAGGGTGTCGTTTTTCTTCTTTTTATCTTGGTATTTCGATTTGGTCTCTCATGATGGGTATATAATGATTGGGGAAAAGGCAGGAGGGGTTCAATAACGACTATTTTATGGGATAATCTACGTGTGTCCGAGATGTGTGACTGGGATTCGTTTTCGGATCGAGATGTACGGGGTGTCCTAGATGAGTTCGGCCACCTCCAGGAATGAAGGTGCACGTTTATACTCTGGATTAGAGAGACACCGGGTCTGACTTCACTCCATGTCATGGAACTGACAAAATGATGGATTGGAATGGAAAAAAGGCTACAGAAAGATCTAATAAATAAGCTTGATTTTTAGGACTCCAGAACCGAACTTTTTGTGGTGGTGGGGGTTGGGGTGAGTGTTAACCCCTGACCACCACACGCAAATCGAAAAGCAATAACCAACAACGCAGAGAACGGGAGAAACGAGGAGTGTGCAGAAAAGTCAGTGAACGCCAGCAAGAAAGGCAACCGGCCCGTTCACTCCTCCAGCTTCTGCTTGCGCGCGCGCTTCCGCTTGCGCTTCTTCTCGGCCGCGATCTCAGCGGCGTCGGCCTTCTTCTTCGTCTTCTTGCCGAGCAACCCCGTGCCGGCGGCGGCACCGCCATCGACCAGCGAGTCCTGGCCCTCGGCGACCTCGACGAGCCGCTCAAACCCGAACGTCGGGCCCGACTCGGCGAAGTCCTTGCCGAACACCTCGCGGCGCCACTTGCGCAGGCGGGCCTTCCTGCCCAGGCGCGCGCGGTCGCGCGCCTTGTCCTCGGGCCGGCGCCACTCGGCGAGCTTCTTGGTCGACGCGAACTGCTTCAGCGCGCGGTCGGAAGGGGCGAGCAGCACGTCGCGCGGCGTCAGGCCGAACGAGTTGGGCGAGGTCTCGCGGTAGCGGAAGCGGGTGGGGCCGGGAGCCGACGGCTTCGACGCGGATGAAGAGGACGCGAGGGCGTCCGGGTCGGAGAGCTGCATGTGCTTGTCGACCAGCGTCTGCAGCTTGCTGTGCTGGGCTTTGCTGGCGCGCTTGGCGGCCTTGTGGGCCTTTTTGTGGTCGCGCGACGTCTTGCGTTTCTTGCTCGGCCGGCTATCCTGCTCTGCCTCCTCATCGCCGTCCTCGGCCTCGCCGTCCTCGTCAGCCTGCTGGGCGGTGGCCGGCTCCTCGTCGTCCTCCTCGAGATCCTCAACGGTGAACTTGGGCTCGTCGGCGTTGTCGTCAAAGTCGCCAACCACATCGGTGATGTCGATGTCGTCGTCCCAGGTGGGTTTCTTGGGCTTGGACTTCTTGGACTTCTTCTTCGACGACCCCGCACCCTCCTCCTCTGCCTGCTCTTCCTCCTCGTCGTCCTCGGCGTCGTCCAGCTCCATCTCGTTGTCCTCCTCGGCGTAGTAGTCCTCGCCAAAGCGCTTGGCCATCTGGCTCTCCCACGCATCGTCGTCCCACGCGTCGTCCAGGATGGCGAGCAGGTCGTCCTCGCTGAGGTGCTGGCCGCGCGTTCCGGCCGTGGCCTTGATCTTGGCGAGCTTCTCCTTGGCCTCCTCGAGCTTCAGCTTGCGCAGCCGGCCCTTCTCCTCGCGCCGCTGCTGCTTCTCGGCGTCGCGGCGCTCGCGCTCGAGCTCGCGCTGGCGCTTGCGGCCGGTGACGGCCTCCTTGCGCACAGACTTGGCCGCGGCGACGTCTCGCGCGTACGTGCGCAGGATCTCGTTGCTCTTGCTCGGGTCCTCGAAGCGCAGGTTGTAGGCGTGCTCGATCTCCTCGGCGCGCGCGCCGGCGTCGTCGTCGGAGTTCTCATCGTCCGACTCGAACGCCTTCCAGTTCGACCCGTCGGCCGGCTTCCACGCCTTGGCGGCCATGAAGTTCGACAGGAACAGCTCCGGGTTCTTGTTGGCCTGCGCCACCTCCGTCTCGGTGATGGTCTTCTTGGTAGTGGCCGCGGCCGGCTGCTTGCGGGACGGGTGGATACCCTGGTTGTCCTCTAGAGTCTTCTTGGACACCTTGGGTTCCCGGCGCTTCAAGAAGCCGTCATCGCTACCGGCCTTGTCATCGCTGTCGCTATCCTCGCTGCTATCCTCGTCGTCATCGTCATCTTGCTGGGTGGCAGCCACAGCGTTGATTTCCGACAGGATCGACTTCTTCAGCGCGGTCTGCTCGTCGGTGTATGTCCGCGGCACCTCCTCATCAACTTCGGCATTGTCGTCGCCGATCTCTTCGTCCGTCACACCGGTGGCAGCGGCTTTAAGGAAGCGCTCGCGGTGGTAGTCCTTGAGGTACAGCGGCTTCTCCTTCTCGGTCTTGGCGGCGGCTGCGGCTGCGGCTGCCTCCTCGGCCTCGGTCTTCTTGGTGTAGAAATGGAAGTCCTTGTCATAGATCCGCGGGTCTTTTTGGCGGATCGCCTGCAGCGTGGCGGAGATTTCGGCATCGAGCGCCTCGGTCACGAGGAAGCCGGCCTCGTCCTCGGATTCGTCGCTGGAGGACTCCGAGTCGTCGTCGTCATCGTTGTCGGAGCCGCCAGGCTTCCGTGAGCTGGACTTGTACTTCTCCTCCACTGCGCAGAGAACGAGTGAAATCGGTTAGCCTGGCATGTCAAACCCTTCCAGATACACACTTCGGGCCTGACTTACATCGGTGCTTCTCCTCCCGCTTCTTGTTGTGTTCAAAGCGCTTAGCAAACTCCTGGTTGATCTGAAGCTGGACCTTTTCCGAGTCGGAAAGCGAAGAGGAAGCGTCGTCGTCGTCGAACAGAATGCGCTTCTTAGCCGGCGCTGCAGGCGACTCTGCCGTTTTCTCGGACCGGCCCATTGGAAAGCGTGGTGGTCTTTTGGCCGGGGACTCGTAGAAGAAGCGGTAGAAGAGGGTAGAAGAGGATTGAACAGAGTCAAAGGAGCGAAAAGAGAAGTGATTCAGCTAGATGAAAATAGAAGTCCTGAGAAAGAAGTATTTCCCAAGTTCCTGAGTTATCACAGGTATGAAGGTTATGGTTAAGGCCAAGTTTTTGCTGGAAGTCAACCACCACGAATGCTTTTGCTTTGTTGTCCAGCAAAAAAAAAAAAAAAGTGTAATTTTCGGTTTTTCTGCCACTTTAAACTTTTAGGCGGTGAGTCAGGTGGGGTGCAATAAGTGGAGGAAAGAGCTCCAGCTCACCCGAGGTATACCCAGACCTCAAATGACGTAAGCGACGGGGCAGAAGTATGCATCCACTTTACCTTGATCTTTTATGTGCCTCTTTTTTTTGGATCGATTTTTATCTTTCTAGTCTTCGTCATCACCACCTTTTCTTCCCTTGATCTTTTTAGGCTTCATATCATCTTTTTTTTCAAAGGGCTCCCTTCAGTTTAACTTGACCCTTTTTCAGGCACCAATATATTATAGCTTTATCTGTCCTTTGTGTTTGTTTCTCTTGCCGGTATCACTACAGACTTTGTAATTATTTATCTTGAGATCTGCTATCTCTCCAACCTCCGTCAACTTTGTCCCTGAGCTTTTGCTGCTCCTCTCTATCGTTCCTCCTGCTCTGATCTCCCCTTCTCGTCACATTTCCCCTCCCCGTATCTCGTCTACCGTCCACCACTCCGGATCCGAGCTCTTCCGCCTCCGCGATCGCCACCGTCTTATTCCGCCGCCAGCCACCAACTTTCCTCCCGTTCCGAACCCTCGTATCGATTCTCTCTTCACAATGGCGTCCGCCCCTAAGCCGAGTAGCAGCGTCAAGCTGGTACTCCTCGGTGAAGCTGCTGTCGGAAAGGTAAAGAATACCTGTTGTTTATAGTTCTCAGTTTCCGGGATGTCTTCAGTCGTTATCGTATAGCCCGGCGTTCCATCCCGTGGTGGAGAGGGGTGTATTGCTGTGCTTGTTTTCTCGGTGGATTCGGCGGGTGGTGATATCCGACTGCCGGCTTCTTTGAATGCCTCTCAACTAACATATTCTTCCCTCATGTCTGCAGTCGTCTCTCGTCCTTCGCTTCGTCAACAATGACTTCCAGGAAAACAAGGAGCCCACTATCGGCGGTCAGTTCCCCTCGCCCCCGTGTCTCTTCTCGACCCCATCCGCCGCTCTCCGGACCCTACTTCGGCACCTGCCGGACAACGCACTTTTCGATATACTAACTACCCAATGTTCTCTGTATAGCCGCCTTCCTCACGCAAAAGTGCAACCTCCCCACACGGACAATCAAGTTTGAGATCTGGGATACCGCCGGCCAGGAGCGCTTTGCGTCGCTGGCGCCCATGTACTACCGCAACGCCCAGGCCGCGCTCGTCGTGTACGACCTCACCAAGCCGGCGTCGCTGGTCAAGGCGAAGCACTGGGTGGCCGAGCTGCAGCGCCAAGCGTCGCCGGGAATCGTGATTTCGCTCGTCGGCAACAAGCTCGATCTGACCAACGACGGCGATGCTGATGCTGGTGGCGCCGCAGCCGACGCCGAGGACGGCACGGTGACCGATGCCCGCAAGGTGCCGACCGACGAGGCCAAGGCGTACGCCGACGAGGAGGGCCTGCTGTTTTTCGAGACCAGTGCGAAGACCGGCCACAACGTCACCGATGTGTTCACCGCCATCGCCAACGCCATCCCCGAGACGTCGCTGAAGACGGCCCGCGGAGCCGCCGGCGCCGGTGGTGCCTCCGGGGCCGGCCGGTCGACCGAGGAGTCCCGAGTCAGCCTGACTGGCGCGTCCACCCAGCCCAAGAGCCTGTGCACATGCTGATCGGAGCTGTCGATGGTTCCCTTTCAGCTCCCGTTTCTCTCCAGCCGTATTCTCCCGCGTGCTCGTATGGCCGGTGTCTGCCATCCATGACATGACCTAGACTCTTAAATCCCAGGACCCCTCACTTCAATCCACCCCCCTTTTTTCCATCCATCCTTCCCGTGGTTTCTTTTCTCCATCGTGTGATGCTATATCCAGATTCCACCAATTTGGTTTCCTGCTTTCTCTGTTTGTGTTGCACTACACTTCGTACTTTTCTTTTCCGTGTTTCGTTTTGGGCGTATCTCCTTTTTTTGCTTGCTTGATGTTTGATGGTTCTTGTATTTTTTTTCTCTCCCGTTCTTGACAGATACTCAATTTCACTCCTTATGGCCGTTTCTTGTGCTGTGCCCTGCCGTCCATCTTCTGAGACTCTATCGTGTAACTGTGTGTGTGTGTGTTGATCTTCTTGGATGTTAGTAGAGTGTGTGCACACGGTGCTCCCTTTTCTCCTATACTCTCGGAGGTTCTCTCCTTTGCTTTCTCGTGCTTGCGATAGCCTAATAGTGTAAACTGAGACTCATAACTTTCTTATCCTAAAACACACGGATGACTATAGGAACGTCAGCCAGAATCTATTCTCTTTATAGTTCAGTAAGAGGATCCTATACTGGCCTTTATCTCGGATAGCATCATGAACCAAAGGGCATATTTCACTTAACTAACTGTGTTGAAGCCTTATCCATAGTGACCTACATCAGTACCTAAATCCAGGAAACCCGTTCCACCCTAATATATTATATATTCAAATCGTGGGAGAGGAGATAGCCTCCGTGTTACAAAGAAAGCACCAAAGTATGTTTAAAATCAATCTTTTGAAGGGGAACAAGGAAATTCCCCTTTTAGAACAAGAAGAAGCTGATGCAAAGCAACGACACCAAGTTATTTTGTAGACCCAAAGAAGCAAGCAGCACAAGACGAAAGAAAGGGAAAAAAGAAACAGGAGAGTGATGAATTAATAGAACACACCATATCCACCCCCGTGTAGAAAAAAAGATAAACGAAAGAAGACGTGGTCCGCCGTAAGCCTGCCGATGATGATCCTATCCCGCCGACATAAAAAACAAAAAAAAAAAAGACCTTCAAAAGTCTCCATCCCATCTTCTAGCTAAGTTTCCCGCTTTCTTCTCCTTTCATCATACCACCTCCCCCGGGAACCTCCGAAAAAGTCCTTCCCGGCGGGAGGGGTGTGTGTGTGTGGGTGGGTGAGCGAGCAACCCCATCCTCTCCGCTCTGCACACCCGGTCCCCCCCGCCTTAATTCCACCGTCCGCTCTCCCGCTCGGCCTCCAGCCGCTTCATGCGCTCTTCATGCTCGTCGCCCACCGCCGCGCCCGATCCGCCACGCCGCGACTTGCGTCGCCGACCGCTCCGCGACGAGGTTCCCCCGCCGCCGCCGCCGCCGCCACCGCCACCGCCACCGCCGCTGCCGTGGTCGTCGCCGCCGTCACCCGCATCGTCACGCGGCCGCTTCGAGCCCGCGCCGAGACCCGCCATGCGCTGCGTCTCCTTCATCAGCCGCTCGCGGTTGCGCGCTTCACGCTCCTGCGCGTGCGGGTCGAGTGTGGCGGTGGTGCTGCTGGGCACGCCGGCCGCCGCCGTGGACGCCTGCGACGGACGCCGGCCTGATGTGGACGCGCGCGTTGCGTCTCCGCCTGCTCCGGGGGAGCCGCCGCCGTCGGGCGACTGCTTGCGGCTGCTGCGATGGCGCTCGTCGCGGCGTTTATCGCGTGAGCCGCGGTCCCGGCCGCTGCGTTCCTTGTCACGCTCGCGCTCGCGGTCGCGGTCCTTGTCGCGCGGGCGGTCGCGGTCTCTGTCGCGCTCACGTTCTCTGTCCCGATCGCCCCGGTCCGCCCGGTCGCGATCACGCTCGCGGTCCTTATCGCGCGTGCGCTCCTTGCCACCGCCGCGCTCGCCACGGTCCCGTTCTCGGTCGCGCTCCTTGTCATGGTCACGGTGCGACCGGTGGCGGCTGCTGCGGTCGTGGTGGTCGTCCTTGTCACGACGACGGTCGGCATCGCGGCTGCGCCGGCGCCGGTGGCTCGCAGACCGCTTAGAATCGGCGGGCGACGCAGACCGCGAGCGCTCGTCCGGCCGCGAACCGCCTCCACCACTCACGGTCATGTCACGGAGGCCACTTCCGAGGCCGCGGGTGCCATCGTCATTCTTGCCGTCTCCCAGGCCTCTGCCGCCGCGGCCCCGACGGCGCTTGCGCACCTGCTCGTCGTCATTGGAGATTGGATCGGCGTCCGAGTTCCGACGAGACGCGTTGTGTTGCTGAAGCTGGCCGGTGATGCGCTGCTGCAGCGAGAGAGGCTGCTGTTGCTGCGGCTTCTGGCGCCGAGCGTCCCGATCTGCGCTAGAGATCGACACCGACCGACGATGCTTGTTGTGGCGACGCGAGCCACGGCGGTCCCGGCTGCGGCTCCGGAGCGGCGAGCGGCTGCGCGATCGGCCACGGTCGCGATCTCTGTCACGGCCACGCTCATCGCCTGCGTCTCCTGCATCCCGCATACGATCGCCATTCGCACCGTCGCGGTCGCGGTCCCGGCTAAGGCCGCGGCCTCCGTTTGATCGTCTGGGCGATCCGTGATACGAGCGGTCAACAGAAGCGGGGACATCGGCTCCGTTGGCAGAGCCCATACTGTTGAGCCCATTGGCTCCGCCGTTTCCATAGAAGGATCGAGCACTCCGCAGATTGGGCGCGGGTCCTTGGCGCATAGCTTTAGGCCCGGTAGGCGCATTGAGCGGAGCACTTGGCGGCCCGTGGATGTTTCTGTTCATGCCGGCGTGCTGGTTGAAGCCGCCGCGGTGGAATCCGCCCGCCATGTGACCGGGGTGGAAGCCGTTTCCGGGATGGGGCCGAAGTCCTGCGTCGCCGCCAGCAAGGCTCTGAGCGTCCTGGCCCTCCTGGCTCATGGTTGCGTCATGATTGTCAGGATGGGCGGACGAAGGGCCGTCGCTGGTGCCAGGTCTGTTGGGCAACTCGGAAGATTGCTGCTGCTGGGTGGCGGCTCCTGCGTTCGACATGGCGTCGGTGGAAGTGGGGTCCGGTCCGTCGGCGGGGTGGGAACTGTTGGCGTCACCGCCATTCTCGGAGCCGTGGTTGCTTGCCCGGTAGGACTGGCCGGAAGACTGCATTCCGAATCCGCCCATGCCGTTGTTCTGGCCCTGGAAGTTGTTGTTGGGGTAGAACTGCTGTTGGTTGCCATGAAAGTTGTTGTTGTTGTTGTTCATGTACCGGCCGCCCCGGCCGCCGTACCCGTTGTTGAAGTATCCGCGACCTCGGCCACGGCCACGGTATCCATAGTTTCCTCGGAAGTCATTGAACTGATGACCAAAGTTGCCTTGACTGTAGCCTGATTGGTATGTAGAGTTATAGTTCCCTTCATAGTCAGCAGCAGATATTCCTTGATTGAAATTATCCTGGTTGAAACTCCAAGAGGATTGCTGAGGGTCACTACTCCAGTTCTCATTTTGGCCCATGCCGGCAAACGATCCCATGCCCGAATTCATGCCTTGGCCAAAGCCACCATTCATGTACATGTTCTGCATCGTAATCATATCCATGTTCATTCCTGACATTCCTGAATCGAAGAAAAAATTGAAGAAAAGAAATCGGCCCAGACAGGTCGGGACCAAGGAGAAGGTGGAGGACAATATTAGCACAGGTCTTGACCAATTATAGAAAAGAGAGACGAAATTCAGAGCAGGAAAAGAAAGGACGGTGCATTCTTACCCATCATGGGGAAGCCGTTGCTGTTGAAAGGCATTCCGGTTTGCATGGCCATCATCATTTGCATTTGGCTGAAGTCTCCGTTGACTCCGGTGCCAAAGCCCATGGCCGCAGCAGGGTTGAAGCCCATGCCGTTCGAGTTACCGAATCCGACGGAGTTGGTGGCCATGCCGATCTGTTCATCAGAGACGTCGTTGTTCTCGGTGTCGGCATTTTCGATGGTCTTGTCGTTCTCGGGTTCGGTTCCGTCGGTCGGAGGCTGCACGCCTTCCTCGGCATCGTGTGTCGACTTAACTAGAGCCCCAGCCACATCGGGTGTGGCGGTAGGGGCAGACTGCAGGATATCGGGTTAGCTGACGCTGCGAAATTTCAACCGGACTAGCCATCTTTCAGAGAAATTCTGGACACGTGAGACAGACGACTTTGCATACCTGATCAGTAATACTCTGGCCGTCTTCCTGAACAGTAGACGGCGCCGGGTCGGAAATGTTAGCGAGTCCCTCGGCGGGTGTCGGGGCCGGTTGAATGGACTGGTCATCGGAGGTTGCGGGTTGTGTGGTGTCGGGGAGTGAAGCAGGAGGAGCAGCTTCAACGGGCTCGGAAGCCTTCGACTCGGAAGGCGGAGGGATAGAAGCGTTCGGCTCGGCGTCAGGAACTGCGGTTGCAGTCTCCTTCTGCCGAGCAACCTCGCGCTTCTTCTCCTCGGTGCGCAAAAACACTTTTATGGTTGTGCGCAGAGCCTTATGGGGTTTGCAGTCTTCTGCAGAGAGCGGCGAATGTTCGCAAACGGGGCATGAGGTCGGCAGCGAAGCTTGACCTGAAAGTGGGCCAGAAAAGTGAGGCACGCGTTAGACGACACATCAACATGAAACAGTCACCATCAAATCAGCCGGGAAAACGTACAAGACTCGCAGATAGCTTGCTCGCAGCAAGGCAGCCGAAACGCATTGATGGCGAGTTTGCTACAGTTCGCGCATCGCAGCTTAAACGGGATATCGTCGGGTAGGAGAGAGCTGCACAGTTACAGAAATGGCGATGTTAGATGGATGATTCACGGGAGAATACAGTCACAGAACGAAGGGCAACGAACCTCACAAGCTCTCTCTGAGCGTCGCTCAAGACAGCCATAGCTGCTATGCAGCCAGAGATGACAAAACGGGAGCCCTACATAGAGGGGCACACCAGTCCTGAGAGAAGCTCACCACACGGGGCAGGGAGACGCAAAGAATGAGACTAGAAGCTGGTGATGGTGAACGAGAGCGCGCAACGGAGGAAGAGTTCGGAGTTTATCGATCGGTCACAGGTAGTCGAGGTGTGCAGACGTTGACAACTGAAGAAAGAAGCACGAGGAGGGAGAGTGTATGTTAGAATAAAGAATAAGTGTGAAGGAAAAAGAAATACAACGAGTGATGGGGGATAATAATGGAATCGTTGATGGTGAGTTGTGGTGCGTAATGATAGAGGATGAAAAAAAACGTGGATGAAAATTGCGGAGGAGAAAAACAGAAGGGAAAAAAAAGAAAAAAGAAAAAAAAAAGGCCGCCGTTTCAATGGGTCTAGGCGCGTTTAGCCGTGCAAGCGTCAAGCGCCAAACGCCAAAACGAGGCGGAAAAAAAGACTAGCACCACACTGAGATATCATCACATAAGGGACAGGAGGAACATTACCTATGAACTATTTCAGATATTCCGTGTTGAATAGGGATAGAGGAAGAGTAATGTGAAGTGAACTTGGAAACGAGAGGGAGAAAGGAAGAAGAAGGGAAAAGAGGAGGAAGAGGAAGAAAAGAGGGAAGAAAAGAAATACGTTGGAGCAAAGAAAGAAATGAAGTCAATATTGATTGCCCAGGCAAAAAAAAAACATATTCACAGCTACTACCACCATAATACACCTGTGAATTCTATGAATATCATTAGTTTATTGCTCGTTACGGGAGCCTCCTCGGTTAAAATAAGCAAATAAGCTCTGGACAACAACTGAGGCCTGGGCTTCTGGATGTCTTCAGCGGCCTAGGGTTGGAGTTAGGGTTAGCAGTGGGCATCATGGAGCCCGGAACATCTGATGTCTACGGAGGCAAGACGTCAGAATGCACAGCTGTTGAGCTTCCCTCCAGGTGACTCAACAGCAGCTGTCGTGTTGGATGAGGATAAACCAGACCTGCACCGCCATTTAAGAAGGCTTATCAGTTACTGCGTAGCCATGGTTAGAGTGACGAGGAGGGCGACACGTTAGTCTCGAAGACATTGCGCATGGAGAGAGAAATAGAGGGAAGAGATCAATCATAGAGGAGTCGATGCTGGTAATGATGGATGATCTCTTATGGCAAGGAGAGACTCCCAGGCCAGCACAACAGCCCCGGGGTCTCTCTCTCTCTCTCTCTCTCTCTCTCTGTCTTCTCCAGCGATGTTGGATCACTAGAAAAAGCCAGCCGTTGATCTTTCTTGGCTTGGGCTCGACCGTCCTTGACATAATCTCCGGAACCCTGAACCAGGCACAAAAGCAGACGAATTCTGCGGCAGTGGAGCCACATATAGTTGATGACTACGTTGCTGCTTCGTGAGGATGTTCACATTTTGCATCATAGCGTAGCGGTCTATCTAGTGGTTCCCACAGATTCGCATGCTGGCCAGACACGGCGCTGACTACAGGAATCTGCATACCCTAACCCTAGCACTCCTCCCAAAAGGGTTTAACCCTAGAACGAGATCGAGATATCAGACTTCTATAATTTGCCCTCAGAGGCAAGTGCGGTATCTGTACGAGATTAGATTTGGTTTATGCTCCTGTCACCTCACCCACACTCCAAGATCAACCACTTGCCAGTTGGACCCTGTTTGTGGTGGCTCTGTTTCTTGTGCCGTCGGCTACTCGAGGCGGAGGGCGGCGGGTCGCGAGGAATGAAACGCAGCGGCTGAGCACTGGCCAAGCAGGGGGCAAGCTTGAAAGATAAAGCGAGGGAAAAAAAAAAATCTGCACAAAAGCTCCGCAGGCCAGGACCAGGAGATTGATAGCACATTCTGGCAGCTTTCAACGGCTGTAGTCGGACGCAACCCACTGTAGCACGCGCGCATATTCCGTCTTCTTGGTGTAGGGAAGCCCCAGGCAAGAAGCAGCCCGGCCAAGACTTGGATACATGCAGCGCGGGACGGAACTCTTGAGAGAGGCGAAAGGCCGATGATGCGGTGGAGAGAGAGAGAGATAGGGTTTGTCCGCGCCGACGCTACCTGGAACATAATAACTGGGACCCCTTGTCCGCCCGGGGGCAACAGACAAAAGAACAAGGAGCGGGAAAAAGAAGAAAAAGAAAAGAAAGACACCATGTGGACCGGCTGAGCGTGGGAGAGCGTGGGGAGGGTGTGGGAAAACCACAAGTTCCTCTGTATCTCTCTCCTGGTTCAGGAAGTGTGCTTATCTCTGGTCAGTGCTTTTCAATAGTCCTTACAGGATATCTCCTGTTGTTCGTCTGCCCCTTTTCTGCTTCTGGAAGACAGGGCCAAAGACTCGGACGAGTTTGAACGATGTAACATGAGTGCACCAGGCAGTGTCTCGAGGACGGGATGGGGGAGGGGGTTCGGCCGTCTTGATATATGGCTGGGAACCCGCCGTCTCGGGACTGGCGAGAGTCGCTTGACTTTGTGGTCTTGAAGTGCTCGGCTAGGTGTATCCTTGACTATCTCTGCATACTTGATTTCTTTGCGCTGGGGAATAACCGGCACTTCCCTGTTTTTGACAACTTGACAGCGATGACCACCGTCGAACACTCCACAATGCCCACAGGCAGCGAGGGCCTCACGGCCACCTCGTGGGCGCTGTGGGCGGTCGGCCTTGTGTTTGTCATTGCGCGCTTTGCCTCGCGGCGGCTCGCGCTGGGCGCCTGGCGCAAGCTGCAGATCGACGACTACCTCATGGCGCTCTGCGTCATCAGCTTCACCGGCGTCACCGTCACGTCCAACCAGGTGGCCGCCAACGGCAGCAACTACGCGCCCGACGAGGAGATTGCCGCGTGGACGCCCGCCGAGGCCCAGGACGCCGAATGGGGCAGCAAGATGCTGCTGGCCATGGAGGAGTTCATGATGGCCACCGTGTGGCTCGTCAAGGCGTGTCTGCTGATTCTCTACAGCCGCCTCACCAGCGGCTTGGCCGAGGCCCGCGCCGTCAAGATCGTGGCCGTCTACTGCGCCGTCGGCTACGCCACTGTCCAGATTCTGTATCTCGGCGTCTGGTGCCGGCCGATCTCCGACTACTGGGCCGTTCCGGTTCCCGAAGATCACCGTAAGTGAAGTGGGAGAAGATGAACCCGAGAAGAGAAGAAGAGACCCGGAAGAGCACACACACACACACAAGCTAACACCCCCCTCTCCTCCCAGAACAATGCCGCACCTACCGCCACCACATGGTCACCGTCACCGTCTTCCACGTG
Organism: Knoxdaviesia capensis; assembly: GCA_001510575.1. Lineage (NCBI taxonomy): Eukaryota > Fungi > Ascomycota > Sordariomycetes > Microascales > Gondwanamycetaceae > Knoxdaviesia > Knoxdaviesia capensis. The sequence goes on along the minus strand of LNGK01000003.1, from coordinate 3,502,712 downwards.
TCGTCCGACCTGGCCATGCTCCTCATCCCCGTGCCCATGATCGCCCGCGCCCGCCTGCCGCCGCTGCGCAAGGCCATCCTCTGCACCATCTTCAGCCTGGGCCTGCTGGTCGTGCTCGTGGCCATCCTCAACCGCTACTACAACTTCACCGAGTCCAACAGCCTGGTCTTCCTGCTGTGGTACAACGGCGAGGCCTCGACGGCCGTCATGATCGCCAACATCCCCTTCTGCTGGACGCTGCTGCGCTACCTCTTCGCCCTCGACGCCTGGGGCAACTCCAGCCGCCGCAGCCGCAACACCTCCGGCGCCCACCGCCTCGACGGCCGCCTCGAGCCCGCCACCGAGGAGGAGCCCCGCCGCCACCGGCGCTCGGGCCTCGCCGGCATCGGCCCGGCCACCGAGAGCATGGAGCGCATGACCGAGCTGCAGACCGGCGACGCGAGCCTCTACCGGCTCGACTCCAAGCACGCCAAGCGGGTCAAGGTCAAGGCGTCCAGCGACAGCGCGGGCAAGGATGCCGAGCTGGGGCTATAGTGAAGTAGAGTGAAGTGTCCTTTTCTTTTGACTGAGAGCGTTCGTTTTGGGGGAGTTTCTTCTGGGGGTTTTCTGTAGATGTGGCCGCGGTCTGGGGGGGTCGAGGGTGTTTTTGTTTCAATATTCCCGTAAGACTTTGGTGATGGATTTTCTGGTGTAGTGATGCGATGGGGTCTCCTATAAATTAGATGTACATACCACGGGTTCCAAAATGCAGCACAAACTGCATATAGATATAAAGTTCAAGATGCATTCTACACAGTAGAGATATACACCCCAAGACATTGCCAAATGGACCGACTGTCCTTCAACAAAGAGCTCCCCGTGAGCCGGGTGGAACCGAATCTGTGCACTTTTCCTTCACACCTGATGATAAGAGGATCACAGGCCATTACAGAGAGAGAGAGAGAGAGAGAGAGAGAGAGAGAGAGAGAGAGAGAGAGAGAGAGAGAGAGAGAGAGAGAGAGA
>LNGK01000003.1:3422528-3501701 GCA_001510575.1 Knoxdaviesia capensis | reverse complement strand
GGATTCCCCAGTGGTCACCCACCTGAGTACTGGTTCGGCCCTCTACGGCTTATCTATGGGGGAGCGGACGGGACCCCGAGTTTTCCGTAGGGTATGGTCGTATGTGAAAGACCGTCGTAGTAGAGGGGGTTATATAACGGTAAGCGGGCTTCCCAGGAGCAAAAAGCGGTATAAAAAACATACAACACCAGGGATTCCCCAGTGGTCACCCACCTGAGTACTAGTCTGGCCCTTTGTGGCTTATCTATGGGGGAGCGGACGGGACCCCGAGTTTTCCACAAGGTATGGTCGTATGTGATAACATGCTGAGGTATCCGGGGTTATAAGCGAGGGTATGGGAGGTGTCCGGTTCCGGAGCGGTGATGCTCCGGCTTCACCGGGACCGGAGGTCCGCTTCCCGGAGCTGGACGCCGGTGGGAGTGTTTATTGCTGGCAACAGATCGAGACGGCATTGGAAAAAGAAGAAAAAGGAAAACCAAACAGACGCCGCCCGACATGTATGATCACAGCATGAACCACCGTTTAGCAGAGTGTGAGCCCATATATTCACCGTTCCAGCTCTCGACGCCGTGTAGAGAGAGACAAAATACAGCATGCTAATAAAACCCTGAAACACACGATAATGCACCATCCAAGAGCCCAGAAATACCAAGTGAATAAAAACAAAAATAAATAAAAAAGACTCAGGCCTCCCCCTCACACCGGCGGCACCCAGCCGACCTCCTCAATCGGCCACTGCAGCCAGATGCGGTGCTCCGGGTCCAGCTTGTCCCAGGCGGCCTCCAGCACGGCCACGCCCCAGCCGTCGAGCCACCAGGCGGCGCCGCCCTCGAGCCGGCTGAGCACGAGCCCCAGGTGGCCCGCAATCACCATGGCCTCCTGGCGGCCGTCGCGCAGCAGCCGCATCCACTCGACCGCCATGCTGAACACCCACATGGTGGCGTCGGTCACGTCGGCGTCGCCCAGCCCCAGGCCCTCGGCGAACACGCCGGCCGACGCCGGGTGCGGGCCGTTCGGCGGGGGGCGCGGTGCGTCGGCGCTGCCGCCGGCGGTGGTGGTGGCCGTGGTGGCGGAGCTGGTCGCGGGCGGCGGCGGCGGCGGTGCAGCTGCGTCCTGCTCGAGCACGTCCAGCGCGTAGCGGATGTCGGCGATGGCGTCGCGGTACGCCTTGAACACGTCGGCGTCGCGCTCGGCGGCCTCGACCCGCCGCTCCAGGTCGTCCAGCTGCGGGTGGCGCTGGTCGCGCGTGCCGGCCGCACTGGCGAGCGCACCGGGCGCGGCGGCGGCGGCGGTGGCGCTGCGGCGGGCGCCGGCCGCCGTGGCCGACATCATCGGCCGCCGCGACACGCCCCACAGCCGGCCCTTGGAGCGCGAGATGGGCCGCAGCGTCATCGCCGAGTTTTCGTAGAAGGTCAGGTACCCGCGCAGCTGGCCGGCGCCTTTCGCGGGGTCCCAGATCCAGTCGGGGAACGGCGCGGCGGGGTTGCGCAGCAGCTCCGACGGCGGCGACACGGCCAGGCCGTAGTACATCGTCAGCATCAGAAACAGGAACACATACTCGTAGCCGTCCTGCGCCTGCCGCGCAAACTCGCGCATCATCATGTCCAGGCCGGGCTGGCGCGCCAGGTCGAAGTGCGCCGCCGCCCTGGCGAGGTAGAACTCGCGCTGCGCCGGCCGCACATGGGCCAGATGCGTGGCCGACACCGCCAGCAGCGCGCGCGCCACCGGCTCGCGCTCCAGCGCCATGCGCACGGCCGTGACCCGCCACGCCTCGCGCACCGACGCCGCCGCGCGCCGGCTGAGGGTTACGCTGGTGGCCGTGGTGAAGTTGTGCATCAGCTCCAGGTCGACCATGTCCAGCGCGTCCAGCACCGAGCCGCCGGGCGCGCTGCTGCTGCCGCCCGGCGCAGCGGCTGGCGATGGCGGCGTGGCCGAGGGCGGCAGCGCGGCGGCAGCGGCTGCGAGCCGGCCGGCGCGGGCGGCTGTGCCGGGGCCGTCGTGCGAGCCGTGGCGCGCGGGCGCGGCCACGGAGAACGGGCACGGCACGCCGTGCTTGGCGCAGTTCCCACACTCCGGGCGTTTCTCGTCACACTGGCCGTGGTCTCTCTGTTAGCCACCCGACTTTGCCCTCGTGCGACCCTTACCCGAGGGGCAGAAAAGAAGAAGCACACGCCGTATCCCACTCACCTTGACTTTCCGCAACTTGCACGTGCGACACCCCGTCCGACTCCGCGACTTGCTCCGCGCCGCCGCCGCCGCCGCCCCATCGTACCCCGCCGGGTGCCACTCGCCGTCCCCGCTGCTCTCACCACCGCCCCCACCACCACCTGCTCCCGCGCCCGGGCCGCCGCTGCCGCTGTCCGAGTCGTCGGCGTCCCGCGGGCGTTTCCGCAGCGAGCCGACCACGACGTTGCTGGACATGATGCGCGCCGGTTGTTCCGCTTCTGGTTTTTCTTCTTCGTCTGCTTCTTCCGTTTCTTCCGGTTGTGTCGTTGTGTCTCGATTCTCGGTATTCTTTTTTTTCCCCTTTCTTCTTGTTCCTCCGGCTTGGTATTTCAGGGGTTAGGCGCCCCAAGTCCTTCTCTGCAGATAGTTGAACCACCCACAGAAGGAAAAAACGAAGGCCGGCAAAAAGTGGCGGTGGAGCCAAGAAACGTGGCTGGTTTGCATGAGGATAGACGGAAAACAAGGGGGGATTGTAATGCCGAGACACCGTCGTTCCCAGCGGCCTGCTTTTGTGTTTTTTTTTTTTTTGTTCTTTTCCGTGATTGCGGAAGATGAAAATTATCGCAGTACTGAACGACCGACCGTATTATCGTGAACGAAGGAAGAAGAAGGAAGAAGAAGGAAGAAACCAAAAATAAAATAAGAAAATAAGCATACTCAAAAAAAAAAAAAGAAGAAGAAGAAATACAGCGGCCGAGATCTGCTCCCGACCCAAAATCAACTTTTCCTGCTTCAGGCCATAGCGTCCATCGTTCGGGCCCACCGGCTTCTTCTGCCCGAACCCGGGGCCAGGCCTATATACGCCGCCGCCGGCTTGCGGCTTCTTGTAGTGTTTTTCGCTTGGGACCGTTTGGCGCTTCAATCTTTGTTCGTCTCGCTTCTAGAATGTCCCTCCTTCCGTGTTTTGTCCTTTTGAGGCCTCCGGTCTAGATATGCCGTAGGCAAAACCGCGAGGCTGCATTTCTCCCCCGCCGTTGGTCTTCCAACATGCCCTGTTCAGGATGCCAGTCCACACATCCCCTTCGTACCCACTGCATACGAGACAGGGAACATCGTATACCCTAGGGGTCAGCTTAAGAACGATCCGTCCGAGATAACCAGATCTGGCCACCACTTCTCCCGTCCTGCGCCGGCCGCCGTGGCGTGCACCGACTTCGACCTAAGGGCTTTCTTCGTTGGAATTTTCGTCGCCGCCTAGGGTTAAACCCCGACCTCACCACATCTCACAGCCCGGCGGCCAGAGCAAAAGCAATGACCTGACATCCATGACTCCTTCGAATGGGACATACATATGCAAGAGTTCTATATATAAGTCAGTAGGTATGTATGTAAATGTGAACTCAGCTGAACATGAGCAAACCCCATCAAAACTAACACACAAAAATCCCCAGATGAAGAACATAACATAAGATAGATTAAGGCGTCAAGGACATGGGAAGCAACAAGACAAGAGGATCCGCCAAAAGGAAAAAGAAAACCGCTTACTCCCAGCAGCATATGATAGAGAAAAAAACGAAAAGAAAAACGATACGCAGAGGGGAGGTGAGAACAGAAAGCAAGCAAGATGATGTTTAGAAATGAATCCCATCCCCTTTCACTGCAGGGAAAAAAAAAAAGAAGAAAACGAACCCCCTCCCAGGAAAACCCTCACCCCGTTTGCTCTCAAACTATCAGGTATAAGATGAACCAACTTCCTTCCGGCCCCCCACTCATGCCTCACACATCACGGTTTCCAGTATCATCTATTTGCCGTTCCGCTTGAACGCCAGCAGCTCCGCCAGACTGCCCAGCGTGCACCCGTGCTTCAGGAAATCGTGCTGCAGCAGCTCGTCCGACGACGCCCGACTAAGCACATCGACGCACAGGCACACCGACAGGAACGCCTTCAGCTCCTTGCTCAGCTTGTCGGGCCGCTTCAGCCGCGGCGTGCCGTTCGTGGCAATCAGGAACAGCGCCTTCAGCGGCTCCTCGTTCAGGTACGGCGGCTCCGACTCGATCATCTCAATCGCCATGATGCCCAGCGACCAGATGTCGACCTTCGGCCCGTACTCGCGCTGCTTCACCACCTCCGGCGCCATCCAGTACGGCGTGCCGACCATCGTGGCCCGCTTGGACTTGGACTCGGTGAGCTTGGCGCAGAATCCGAAATCGGCTGTAGATGGCGGTTAGTATGCATATAGGAAGACTGGAAGAGACCAAAAAAAAGAAGACAAAAAAAGAAAAAAAAAAAAAAAGAAGGGAGACTCACTAATCTTGACGTTACCGCGAGCATCCAACAGAACGTTATCAGACTTGATATCACGGTGGATAATGCTCTGCGAGTGCAGGTGCTGAAGACCACGGCAAGTCTGAAGGGAAAAAGTAAAAAGAAACAGGTTAGTACAGGGCACACACTCTCTCACAGTCTATTCCAATAAAAACTCCACACGGTCCTCCACAGTCCACTCACCTCAAGGCAAATGGTCGAGATCTGCTCCTCGGAAATCGACGGGTTGTTGTCGATAACATCCGTCAGCGCACCGCCCTCCATGTACTCCATCACCACCCACAGCTCGGCGTTGTTGTTGCGCAGGAACGCATCCAGAAAGTTGACAATGTTCTTGTGCCGCGAGTCCTTCATCACCATGATCTCGTTGACAATCAGCTCCTTGCGCGGCTGGTGCGCCAGGTCCATCTGCTTGATCGCCACCAGCGCCCGCGGGCCCTGCTGCCGCAGCACGTCGCGCGCCACCGGCGACATGGCCGTCTCCTTGACCTTGGCCACGTACACCGAGCCCGACGCGCCCTGGCCAATCTTCTTCTGCTTCGAGTACGACAGGTTCGGGTCGTCCTTCGACACCACCTCGCGCAGCTTCGCCATCACCTCGCCCTCCGACATCGTCGACATGCGCACGTCCTGCTTGCGCTCCGCCGCCGTCGGCTTCGACGTCAGCGCCGACTCGGCCGCCTTGACCGCGTCGATCTGCTGCTGCGCCGCGCTGGGCTTCGGCCCCACGTTGAGCGGCTTGACCGGAGCGGGCAGTCGCGACGGCGGCTGGTTGGCCGATCCGCCCACCTGAGCCCGAGACGGGCTCTGCGACGTGCCATTCTGGTACCGAGGACCGCTGGACGCAGGCTGGGCGGGGCGAGGGGCGGCAGCCACGTTGCTGGCGCTAGTCGCACCGGCGGGCGGCTGCCGGTTGGGCGCCGGAGGAGCCGGGCGCTGTGGCCGAGGGCCGTTCGCCGCCGCAGATGCAGCCGGGACGCCAGGCTTGGAGGGAGCCATAGGGGCGGCGCGGGTGGGGTTGTAGCCCGAAGAGGCACCACCACCGCTGAAGCCACCGAGCTCCTGCTGAGCCAGGGGGGTCTTGGTCTTGGGCAGAGACGCGTTGTAAGCCTCCTGGTCACGGCGGGCCTGTTGCTCTTCAATCTCGCGCAATCGCTGGGCCTCAATCTGCTGCTGCTTGATGCGCGGGTCTTCACGGGGATCTTGGGACATGTAGCCGGAACCGTTGGACTGCATAGGCATTCTTTGCTGCTGTTCGGGCGGAGTTGGCCGACGAGGCACGGCCTGGGCACCCTGTTGCTGCATCTGCTGCTGCTGCTGCTGCATCTGCTGTTGTTGTTGTTGCTGCTGCTGTTGCTGACTGCCGAAGCTGGGCTGGCGTTGAGTCTGCTGGAGAGGGCGGGGGGGAGTGACTCCGTTTCCAGCCGAAGAGAAGCCAAGCGGTTTGCTGGGGAGGTTGTTCATGGTGGTGGGGGTCATGTTGGGGAAGCCATTGGCGTTCTCGCGCTGGGTCAGGTCGGAGTAAAAGCCAAGAACCTCGAAGACGGCCTGAGGGTTGCGCTCGTAGTCCTCCTTAGTGATGGCCGAGGCGTTCAACAGCTTAGACCACTCCGGCGGCAGGCCGACAAACTCGCCGCTCTGGGGGTCGAAACCAACGTGCACGGCGTGCGAGAAGTTTGTCGGGTTGCTGACTCCGCCCATGCCGGGGCAGGCTCCGTAGATCAGGTCGATCCAGTCATACAGGTCATCGTCGCTCTTGACCTTGACCTGCAGCGTCTTGGCATTGCCATCATCATCGCCAGGAGAGGTGGACGAGCCATTGGGGTTGCGCTTGATTTCAAAAATGGTGCCGGCAGCTTCAACACGGCCGACGTTGACCACATCCTTCAGGTACAGCGTATAAGACACCTTGCCGCCCTCGGACTTGTGGAAGTCGAGCGACTCCTTTCGCAATATCAAAAACTTGGCCTTCCAGGGCTGGATGAAATTCTTGCCCTCCTTCACCTGGGCCCACCCCTCTTTGCGGATGGCAACGCCGCCCATGCCGTCGGCGTTATTAGACATCTGACGGGCAATGGGCAGAGAAATGGTCGAGCCGCTGTAGGTCGACGTAGCGGTGCTCCGGATCGGGGAGATGACCATGTTGGCCATGTTTCCGGGGAGGTTCGCATTGGGAGTGAGGTTGAGGCGGGGGCGGTCGGTCGGCGGTCGCGGGGCCGGGCCGGGGTTCATAAATCGACCCGAGGCGTACACACTGTTGTAGTCATCGTCATCATCGCTGGTGTCAGTAGACGAAGGCAAACTTGGCATGGAAAGAATGGAAAGCGTGAATGTGGAGGCCATGATGAAGGCTTGAACGGGAGGGTGGAGGGGGAGGGAAATGAGACTGGGAATATGGTGTGACAGGAGATGTTGGGAACGATCAGGTGAAGCAGATGTTTAGGGAAGAGGCCATTGCTGCCGATTTTATATCCAAAGTTACCCATTGACAGTGCGGAGAGATGCCTCTATACACCGTCAAAGGAAGCGGTGATACCAACCAAGACGACAAGGCCTCTCCAAGAATGCATCCAGGCACAAAGAAAGGGGTAACATCAACAACAGATCCAATAAGGAAGGCATCACGGCATTTCCAGTCAAGGACTTCCTATCTGGATGTCTGTAGGCAGCCAAATTTGAGAAGAGGATTTGATGGGGAAGTGGGCCGAGCTCTCCATGATTCCCGACATGATATAACGAGCAGAAGTTCCTGCTCACACCAAGGGTGTTTGGTACATCGGGACTAGCTCTATTGTACGATCCCGATACTGCGGGCCAGTGACAGAACCAGCAAAACCCGGAATCGATCATTCTCTTTGCAAAGAGTTGGAACGTGGGAGCCACGACCCCTGAGAGCGCCAACAGCTGATCGTGGCAGGAAAACAAGACGCCCCGTTCATTATTCGTATTTAGACCTACCTGTTCTGAGTAGCCATCGTGAACGACGATACGGTCTTCTTCCAGTACGATGAGTTTGGGTTAGAACTGAAGATCGGAAGGAGATACGCGGATTGTGTCGAGCCTCCTAGCTAGGAACGCAGGACGAAACGTGGGAGGAGTCGGTCTAGCGAGACAAGCGGCGGGGGAATCAAGATTAATTGGCGGGATCTCGAGCTCGCGAGAAGCCGGAACGACAGGAACGAAGCCGACGGAAAGAATTGGAACAAAGGGACTTGACGGTCGCTTTATCGAAGTGAGTCGAGAGAGGAGGAGGAGGAAGGAAGAATACACCCAAAAAAGGTCGAGGCTGGAGAGATTGACGGTGGGTTTCTGTGGAGAGAGGGGGGAAAGCGGACGAGTGGTGAGAGGCCAAAAAGATCGAGCGTCGATACTTGTTGAGAATTTTATGTACGGGCACAGAACTGGGCGAACTCGAGAGCAGAGAACATAAACAAACAAGCAAATAGAGGCGAAACAAACAGAGCAATAAAGAGGCAGAGAACAAGAACTCTTGTGGGGGTTGAAAATAAACCGTGATGTTGGTATATATTTTTGGGGGGTATCGATAAAACGGTCTGGCTGGAAAAAAAGAAAAGAAAAAGAAAACAACAAGGGAGACAGACAGCACGGCGTCACAAACGGATTTTTTGGACGAGGTGAAAGAGAATAGAAATATGTATATATATAAAGACCAGAGAGACGAGTATATATTTCCGGAAGTGCAGCAGGAAAGAAGAAAGGGCAATTCTCTCGAGAAAATATCGGAGGGCTCCGGAGGTCTGGCCGGCTCTAGAATGTTGCGAGCAGCCGGAGTTCGAGACCGATGGCGGAAAGGGGGGAAATGGACGAGAGGAGAGAGAGAGAGAAAAGAGAAGAAGAAGAAGGGAGAAAAAGGAGGAAGAGGAAAAAAGTCGAGATGTGCCGGGAAAAGAAATGGAAGAGAGAGAGGGCAAGAGAAACAGGGAAAAGGACGGATTGTTAGAGGGACAACGGGGGTGGGTACAGGGCTCTAATGGCCGGTCAGGGGGGTCATTTTAGGCGGTGGTAGTGCTGATGGCCGCTGTAAATTTGGAACGACGAGAGGTGTTTCTCTTTGCTGATTGCCGGGATGGTCCTGGCGGTTATTCAATCTGGGGGGGTCGTGGATGAGATTAGGGTTTTAGGGTTCGTCGGAGCATACATCAAATCAGGGAGGTGAGATTACTTCCAGCCATGGATTGTTGGTATATCCATATACAGACTCGTAGTGGAAGGTACAGAAGACGTGCAGCTGTACTTGATTCTACTGTTGAAGAAAGCCGCGATCACAGTCTCGGACCGGCTAAGACTACGACGACGATGAATATGAGGGGGTGAGGAGTGGTACACACATGTACATACACATAGTGTACTCTCTCTCCATGTACATGTACAGCGTGCATACTACATGCATGCATTGTACATTAGTACGCCCACAAACGGCGGCTGTTGGAAGAAACAAGCGAGAAGTGGTGGCCAAGGCTGCATGCTCCGATCATGGAGTGTTAGTCCTCCTTGGCGCGGATTTACAGAGGGCAGACACATATAGTACACACACAGACCAGTCAACAGGATGCTGTCCTGTATACATCCACTGAAGGAACTGAACACCGGAGGCTGGAGACACACTCTGGGCGGTGTGGGTGCGTGGCCTTGACAAATGAATACATATGTGGAGAGCGGACAAGGAGGAGGAGGAGGAGCAGGTGTGGGTTGCAGTTGAAACAGACGAACGGGCCCAGAGGTCAGAACAGCACTACTGTACTTACTCCGGCTCTCACTCCCTATGGGACACACACACACACACACAGACATAGCTCCCCGACCAGCATTCCACACACGGGCAACGCAACAAGGGGAACCAGAAACGAGGCGCCAGACCGAAGCGAGGCGAGGCGAGGCGAGAACAGGGCCGCCAGACGACGACAGGTACCACAAAGACAAAGCCGCAGCAGCAGCAGCAGCAGCAGCAGCAGCCCAAAGGGCCCTCCTGCCCACAGACAAGTAACATGAGACACGGGCTGAAGAAGCAGAGTCAAGAGAAGAACGAGTGAAGAGACAGAAGAGGGGGGAAGGGGGCCAATAAGGGGGAAAGGGGGACAACCGCCACTTTGTGGTGTAATCGATAAGACGAAAAGCGGTACCATGTGCGGCAAGTAATCGAGTTTAAAGTGAGGCTGGAGGATGGCGGGATAATTCACACACGTTATGTCCATATTCAGGGGCGGGAAAGCTTCGGAGGCACAAATGCTTTCCAACAGAGGATTGACGATGCTGATCTGTGACCTCTCTACCGCGATTCACGACCACGACGAGGAGGTTTGAGATCCGTCGAGAAGGGGGGGAAAACCCGGCCGTCAGATTTGGGATGAAATCGCCGGCAAGGCTGGACAGGCAGGAAACGACCAGCAACAGGGTATCTACAGTACTGTTCACTGCTCCGACACAACCAGCGATGTTCGTGACTCTACTGTTCAATGTGTACAGTACTGTACAGTAGTCTACAACTGAGTGCTGGAAGTCAGAAGGCTGCATCCGTGTTTATGTTTGTTTGTTTGTCGGTGGCCTCACCTCCATAACCCACCGGTTACACTTCTTCCCTCTGTCCAGCACCCACACTTGTGGGGTACCGTAGCATCCCCCAAAACCCACCGTCCGTCCAACAAAATCACCAAATCTTAGACGGGCCCATGCTGCTTCATGCGTGCTCTCTGTGTCTGTGTCTGTCTCTCTGGAATATTCGGCCATCTGGGCTCCTCGCTGGTGGAGGGTGATGCTCGGCCGGGAAGAGCGCCACTGGAACATCCCCCAACCTGTCTCCTCGACCTTGGGTACAGATGCAGAAACACATACTCAGGATGTAAGCACTGCCTCAAATATTCCTGCCCCCCTCGTGCATGATGGCTGGTGGTTGATCTGCAAACTGCGGGAAGTCACCGATCATTCATGGAATAGTGCTGTAGTACACGCTCGTAGGAACACTCTGCGAAGGAAATTCCAGAAATCCATCCTCGTGTCGGATTCATTCTTCGTCTTTCCCTACGGATATCGCCAGAGCTGACCTCTTATCTCATAACACTTCCTCTTGTGTTCGTTCCCCTGAAAGCCGAGCTCACCGACTATAACCTTTAAGCTCTTGGACTCTGGCATGCTATACCAAAGCGCCACCGTGATATAGCCCGGCCGTTGGGTCCCAGTGTCAACGGTATTCTGGTCTCCCGGGTTCAAACATCCGCTAGAGCACTCACCAGAGCACCGTATATTAGCTTTCACCTTGTTTCGTCCGAGAGTTTTAAAGCCTGAGCAATTGATATACCCATCCTCCGAGTGGTGTTTGCTGGGAGGCCGGCGAGATTGGAGAGGGCAAATTGGCACTCTTGGGCCCCTCTCAAGCAATCTGGTGGTTCTCTTCGTATGAAGCTGTATCCGCGCTCACGCTCCCTATTCCATGCTTGCTACTGGCCATCTTGCAAAATTCGCCACTGGTCAGGGCCACACAATTCCATCAAAGGGCCCCTAAAATCCCCCCTAATCTCTCTCTTAGCTGCAAACTTGGAGTGTGTGTGTGTGCCGTCCTTATGCCACTTTAGCGTTTAGAGTATGCTCCGGCACTAGCAACGCCCGACTTGGGGACAGCTGAACACCGCCGCGTCCCCGTCTCGAGACGAGATGTCACACGGCGGAGAAACATGCAGACGAGTATGGGTGGTCTTGATGCCACAAGTAACTGCATGAGAGCGGAGGAGCCATGTCTCCCCCGGAACGCCGACGTGGTCAGAAATGGCAGGTCGGTGTATCTACTATGTTCTCGGGAGCATGATATGTACTGTAATGATAAATTCAGCATGCCCTTCGGGAAACAAAACACAGAGAGCCAGGGGGACCCTCCCCTAATAAGCAGACAAGGGGGCCCTTCGTCTCCCTTCTCACCATCCATCTATCAATAGACCACCGTACGAGGGAAGCAAGACAACAAGAAACAAGGCCCCAACTTCCTGCAGTTCTGGTCTACGAGCCGAGAGAGCCTCTGCTGTCGCACCTCGAATGGAGCTCACCACCTCATTCTCCGCCGCCTCCCCTCCAATTTAGACGACGGTAGTAATAGGGGGCATCCAAACAGACCAGGCAAAAAGCTTATCTCGAGCTACCGGAGGAATCCAATGCAACTGCAGCCAAAAAGGCTCACAGTCTCACACCCACCGTGGAAGAGCGTCCTCTCTCCCGATACCGAATTCCCAATACCAACTTCAGCTTTCTCTTTATTTTATTTTCCATTCCCCTTCAATGTCTGGTTTCCGTGATGATTGGCTCTCGTTCCTCCCACACACACACTCGCACACTCGCACACACAGCATAGTCTGTCAAAATCCCGTCAGCCACCAAAACCCAACCTGCAGTTCCCGTCAACCATTTTCTTTTCTTTTCTTTCCCTTCTATCTTTCTTCTCTCTCTCTCTCTCTCTTTTTTTTTTTTTGTTTCCTGTAACACTGTGGTGGCGCGGCGGCGGTGCGAACGAAACATGCAACAGCGTCCCCTCCAAACGACGGCCGACCGCCCGGTACATCCCCGGGTAAACGCCCTACACCCCTTCCCCCCCGGCCTCACTTTCGAAACATGGTCAAAACACTACGTGCTCCGTAAATGTCGGTTCTGATACCCTCTTAATCGCCCAGTCTTTTTATAATCTTCTCTAGATGCCAGAGCATCTTCCCCCCCCCCCCGAGAAGAAAAGTCTCAAAGAGGGTCGGCGGCCCCGTTCCTGCTACAGTGAGTGCATGTGCAGCCGTCTCAGCTTCGTATATTGGCGGAAACGCCCTACGGCTGTTCCCGCTCTTTTGTTTGCAGGTGGTCTCCATCCAGGGCTCTTGCGGAGGTCGGTGGTGTCTCCCAGATATCAGGCTCTTGTTCCATTTCAGGCGTGTGCAAAACGTCTTGTTTGACAGTAGTTTCTTCCGCGCTTGGCCTCTCTCCGTCCAAGACCCCGTTGAAAGCTGCAGCCGGCAACAGGCACACACACACACTCACACGCCCTTCACAGAACGATCGGCACTCCTCGACAATCCACATCGTCTATGCCATCCAGCTATGCCTCCCACTACATCCCTAAGGGAGCTTGTATGGAAGTCTCCTCCCCCCCTTTCGTGCAGGTGGACCCGGATCAGCCGGCGAAGCACATCTGTATAAAGCCAGCTGGTGTTTAACCCTGTGCACTCTCTGGACTTTGTCCTACGCTGCTTCCTGGCGTCCGTCCCACCAGAAACCGGAATCTACGCGGCGAGACGTGTTCCCGTCCGGCTGTGTGTGTAGCCGCCCGTGCATCCTCAATTATGCCGTGGGCCTTCTGTCTGTCACCCTCGCTGCCGTCGTTTGTATGCACCTTTTTTTCTTTTTTTTTTTTCCTCTCTCGCGCTTGGGCGGTTGGTACCCTAAGCTCGCCCAGGGGGCGGCAGTTATACGTCCGCCCTCTTCCGCTGCTCATAACTAGATGCAATGCTTTCAGATGGCTGGAAAGCAGAAATTCCATGCGTCCGTCAGATCTCGTATTATCCGCGGGTGGTGCCGTCCAGCTGCCGTCGAACATGCCGACGTTGGTTTTGTTCGTCCCAGCCAGGCACCAATATAAATACACCCCGATTCACAGATATTCCCCACCGACAACAAAAGTTCACGAAGCTGGACCCCGTACTGTACATAAACCCAAAAGTCCCGGAAATCAGATAAGACACAGGTATACATATATTTACCGTTTAGCGCCGAAGGATACCAATCCTCCCGGACTCTCCTGCATCCAGGCCCCGTCTGTTTCTGCATGGACCGGCCCGGAGGTCCACCCGCCCAGGCCGCTAAATCACCGGTTCCCGGATATATCAGCATTCAAGCTTCTCCGGTGGCAGTCGTCTCATGGGCTCCTGCATTGTTTAGCAGCCTGACCGGACTATTCCTCCCGTATGGACATCAGATGCCTGTATCTCAACGTTGCATGCGCCGGTGGAGAGAGGGGACAGTGGTTTATATGATTTGTGGGAAGAAAGACCTCTCATTTCGATACGACCCGTTCGAGATGTGCTTGCATCTATGTCTACAGACATCAGTTTACCTATACAAAGTGTGGGCATCGGGTTGTAGATATGCATCAATCAAGAACTGATCAACACGCAGATATCGTGGAATCAGAACTAGCAGCTGAATTCAGTAGAGACTTGGATTCCATCCAACTCTCCCCGTAACTTCAATTGGAAGGTGGTCACGCTCAATCTATCTCTCCGGCCTCACTCTGTTCACCCTAGTCATCCATCCACCGACCTATACACGTTGTATCACCGGTCGTCACCGGTAAAAAAATACACAAAAGGCAAAGAGCACAACGAACATAGGGAATAATTCACTCAAGAAACCTATAAAGAAGATGGACACTAACATCCACCCACACATACATCCTCTATCTAATAACCCCTTCAAGTTGCAGTGTTCCACATCGCCAACAGAATCTTTTACTCCTTCTGAGACTCGAACTTGGGCAGCTCGGCCTCGATATCCGCCCACGTCTTGTTGCCGGAAACCAGCGCCACCACCGCATCAACAATCTTGTCCTCGTCCGCCCGCACCTGCGTCATCGTGTCGCGGTCGCGCAGCGTCAGCGAGCCGTCCTTGACCGTCTGGAAGTCGATCGTGATGCCCAGCGGCGTGCCCAGCTCGTCGTTGCGGCTGTAGCGCCGGCCAATCGTGGCGCCCGACACATCCACACGCACCCAGATGCCCAGGTTTGCCAGCCGCCGCGAGATCTTGTCCGAGAACGGCTTGAACTCGGCGTTGTTGGACAGAGGCACCACGAGCACCTTGGTGGGGGCCACCGTGGGAGGGAAGGACAGGACCTATGGAGAAGAGAGGAGATAGGAAAAGATAGTTAGTACATCATATACATCACACAGACACAGCATCACGGGACAACAGCAGGTGAGAGAAACACTTACACCGCGGGTGTCATCCTTGGCATCATCAGCACCCTTGGAACGAGTCCAGTAGCAGTGCTCAATCAGCGAGTACAGGATACGGCCAATACCGAACGACGGCTCGATAACGTGCGGGAAGTACTCGCGCACGTGCACAGTGCGCTTCTTCAGGGCAATGGTCACCGCGTTCTTGGGGACAGTCGTAGGAGTGGTGGCGCCGGCGAGGGTGACAGTGATGCTGCCGTTAGCCTCCAGGTCAGCCGCCGCCTTCTCCAGCTCCTTCTGCGACAGGCCGACCAGCGCCGCCTCAACGGCCTTGGCGTCCTTCTTGAACAGCGGGCCAAACACCTTGCGGTCAATGTCGGCCTCCCACAGCTCCTCCTCGACCGGCTCGGGCAGGCGCTCGCGCACGGTCAGAGGCGAGCCGGTGCGCTTAGCGTGGGCCTCAAGATCGTAGGCGGCGCGGTCGGCGCAGCCAACACACTCGACCCAGCCGGACGACGTCAGCAGCTCGCAGTCCCAGCAGTCGGTGGCGTAGTGGGCCATCTCGTTGGCCATGTGCTGGCGGAACCGCAGCTTGGTCATGTCGATTCCGATCTTCTGCATGAACAGGTTGATGCGCACCAGATAGTAGCCCAGCGTCTCGTTGTTGACTAGGCCCTCCTTGACGGCCTCGCCAATGGTTTTCCGCTGCACGGTGGTCTTGCCGGCCTGCTGGGTGTGGCGGTCCAGCAGCACAAGCTCGGTGTCGGCCACCTCGGAGAAGCGCGGGTGAGTCTTGCCGCTCTTGGGATCGACAAAGTGTTCAATCTCGGCCATCAGGAACTCACGCACACGGAGCAGACCGCCACGCGGCGAGATCTCGTTACGGTACGAGCGGCCGACGCAGGCCGAGGCAAACGGCATGTTGCCGTTGTTGAACTCCAGAAGCTTGGAAAAGTTCAGGAACTGGCCCTGGGCGGTTTCGGGGCGCAGGAAGCCAATAGAGTTGGAGTTGGGGCCGATCTGGGTGCGGAACATGAGGTTGAACTCGGCCGGGTCGGTGGGGATAGCACCGGTGGCCGGGTTCTTCATGTCGTACTTCTTGATCAGCTCGCCGAGCTCGGCACCGCTGTAGTTGTCGAGACGGGCAAGGACCTCCTCGTACTCCTGCACAACGCTGTCCTCCAGCTTGAGGGCAGTCACCTTGGACGACGCCCTCTTCTTGGCCTTGGGGTCGTCCTCGGCCGTCAGCTTCTCGCCACGGGCGGCCTTGTCGCCGTTTAGCCGAGCCTTGAGGATATCCTTGACAAAGTGGTCGGCACGGAGTAGTTCACCGTTCTTGGGGTCCTTGCACATCCAATCGGTGAACTTGTCAACGTGGCCACTGGCCTTGAGCACCTCGTACGGGGTGAGGACGGTGGTGTCGACCTCCAGCATAGCCTCCTCGTTGATGAAGTGGCGCTTCCACAGGCTGATCATGTTGTCCTGCAGAGTGACACCGGGAGGGCCGAGATCGAAGAGGCCAGCCGAGCCGCCGTAGATTTCAAAGCCGGGCGTGTAGAACATCCGCCGACGGAGGAGCTGGTCGAGGGCTGGCCGATCGAGCGGCTGGCCGGTGAAAGTGGTGGTGTTGGAAGCCATTTTGGGCTTTTTTGCGCGTAAGGCTTTGGAAACACGAGACGAAACGGTGAACGATCGAATTGAGCCGGAGTGAAGAGTCACCGAGGACGGCGTCAATTGAAGATAAGAATGAGGCGGTCGTAGAGGGGTAGCGGGGAGTCGATGAAGATGTTGTGATGAGTCAGAGCGAGATTGTGACAAGGCACGAAGATGCGATAGAGACGAGAATAGACGACGACTGGAAGGCGAAGTGGGAAAAGACGAACGAAGGCCTGCTGCACTGCAGAGACAATGGAAAACTGCACAGCTAGATCGATAGCTGTGGGGGAAGAATTGAAAATGGAGGGGTGGTAGTTGGGGCATTTAAAGAATAAAAAAAGAATGGAGGGGCTTAAGGAAAAAATAATGATACACTAGTAGGAACAAGGTACCGAGTTATATGGCGTCACACCAAAAATGTACAAATGGGCCCAGACACGAGCACACGAGAACTGACTCAACACACGCACAAACGCCGCTCCCGGTAACTTTGGTTCCGGGGGAAAAGGCGGCAAAAGCAGGATTAATAGAAACAGTAGAAACAGTATTAACAAAAAGGAAGAAAAGGGGCCGGCATTATCAGCGGTATCAAAACGTCTTCACATCGGTTCGAGAAGTGTGACTCAGGGTTCGAGTTACAAGTAAACATAGAAAGAAGAGATTTCGAGACGCAAAAATGTTAGTCATAAACATGCGTGGGATTTGGAAAATGGGGGGTGTTAATTTCAGGACTCAGTTAGGGGTTGAGATGACCAGGGCTTTGGGGAGAAACCCGCGAAAAGTGTTCCTCAGCCCTGTGTTCTTTTCCAGCGTGCTGTTGGGTAAATTCAATTCGCACAAGGTATCTGCCGTATCGGGGCTAGCGGCTGTGATTTTGGGAAGAAGTATATTGACCGCGAATTCTTGCCCAGTGATACATAGCACTAACTCCATAGAATTTTTCTGCCCTGATAAGATAAGAGCATTGAAAAAAAAAAAAAAAAAGCCACCCTCGTGCACCTTCAAATGAACAAGTTCACCAAATGCACACAATACAACCGGACACCTCCTCTACAGTTAATTCACCCAGCGATTCCCTCGGTTTGCTTTTTCCTCTTCACACTCTCACACTCTCACGATGCCTCCGTCTCGGTCTCTCGGCCAGCCGAGCTCGGCGTCCCTGTCGAAAAAGGTGAACAAACTGCGCCGCCAGAGCATGTTTGTCGACCAGAAGCGCGAACGCAACAAGACCCGGCGCGACGAGCGATTAAGGCGGCGGAAAGTTGAGAACAGTGACCCGGCGCTCAAGGCCGAGCGGCTAGCGAAGAACAAGCCGCAGACGATCGACTCGAAGCGCGTGTGGGACGACGACGTGGCGGATATCGAGCACGCCGTGCTGGGCGCACAGGTCGATGTGCAGAAGCTGCGGAAGAAGCAGCAGGAGCAGGACCGGATTCTGGCGGAAGCTAATGGCGAGGATGGCGAGGATGAGGATATGGAGGACTTTGAGGACGTGGTCGACGATGACAGTATGCTGGATTCCGGGTCGGAAGACGGCGACGACTTCGACGACGACGAGGAGGAGGAGGGTGAGAGACCGACAAAGTCCAAGAAGTCAGAGTCCAGCAAGAACAAAAACGAGTCTTCGTCAAGAACACCAGCGTCTGCCGCCGCCGACGACACCCCGGGCGCCAGCGTGCACTTCTCGGCATCAACCGAGTCCCTAGCCGCCCAGTTCCCGCAGCTGTTTGTCGACGGCCCGCGCGACCCGCCCAAGCTGCTGGTGACGACGTCGCTCAACTCGACGCTGCACGAGCAAGCCAACCTGCTGTGCGAGCTGTTCCCGAACGCCACGTACGTGCGGCGCACCGCCCACCGCTACGGCCACAAGTACTCGCTGCGCGAGATCGCCAAGTTCGCGCACTCGCGCGAGTACACCGCCGTGCTGATGCTCAAGGAGGACCAGAAGAAGCCGACCGGCCTGACGGTGGCCTTCCTGCCGCACGGCCCCACCGCCACCTTCTCCATCAGCTCGTGGCTGCTCGGCAAGTACATCCCCGGCCACGGAAACGCCACCGGCCACATCCCCGAGCTGATTCTCAACGGCTTCCGCACCCCGCTGGGTATTCTGACCGGCCGCATGCTGTCCAACCTGTTCCCCCACCAGCCGCAGTTCGTCGGCCGCACCGTGGTCACCTTCCACAACCAGCGTGACTTTGTGTTCATGCGCCGCCACCGCTATGTCTATCGCCAGCGGCGCGATACCGAGAAGGCGGCGGCAGATGCGGAGGGCAAGGAAATGAAGGGCGTCGAGGGGATCCGCGCCGGACTCCAAGAGTAAGTTGTCCTGTCTTGGGTAGTTTTCCTTTTGTGCGTATTGAGAAACAGCTGCTAACACATTCATCCTCTCATTCAGATTGGGACCGCGTTTCACTCTCAAACTCCGCAGAGTAGACAAAGGCATTGGCCGGGCGGGAAGCGAGGGCGACGATGCTCTGCAGTGGGAGTGGAAAGCCAAGATGGAAAAGGACCGGAAGAGGTTCAACCTGTGAGGTGCTTGGTGTGTCTCCGGCATATGGTGGCATGGCGGCTGCTATGTTTGGCAGGAATATTTACATAGCGAATATGCATTTTCTGATTTTCTCTCGTTTCATGTGTCTCTGTTCTCTCGGGTTCTTTGTCTCGCTCTATTTCTGTCTCGTTTGGATCCTTCGCCTGCGAAAGTCAATCCCACCAACCCTATTAACCCTAGAGTGGCGACTTATTTCCATTCCACTCAGTTTCTCTAGCCCCTTTCTCCCAACTCAACGGATAATGGTGCACGCCTTTGTCTTGGAATGCCAGTAGTAGGGCCCGAGCAGTCGGGGTCACGCCACCTGAAAGGGGACGGCGCAAGAACCGGTCCCGAACTATCTGGGCCTTGAGCCATTCCCAGTGCCTTGGTTTTGGTCGTCGGGCCATGTGCGGATGAGTTTCTTTGTCTGGCTGCACCCATCTGAACATATTACCATCTCGTCCTCGGTGTTTGCGAGTGCGGGCGATGCAGGCCAGTTGGGGGCTTCAAGCCGCCCTGACTACCAAGGTTACATCGACCACGACGTGCTCCCGGCTGTCTCCCCGGCCCCAATTTGCAGGCCCTGGACACAAAGACTCCTTCACGGGGGGGGGACAGGCCACTATTGATTTTTGCAACCTGCATGAGGGCCAAATGCCATGGAAAACGCAAAAGCCAGAAAACCCTCATGGGTATGGACGACGGCCCTCTCTTCGCTCCCGTTATCGTGGTACACAATCCATACTCCGCAGCAAGAGTACAGTAGCAGGTTCATTGTGCTGTCTCCATTTCGAATACTCCCCCTCTTTGCGTTTATAGCTGCTGCTTGTTCATGTCACTCCTCCCACAACTGGCAAGGCTTCTGCAGCAATTTACTACTCTCTCGCTTTTCGTTAACGCTCAACCAGGTCCGGCTAGGCGAGCCAGTACTTCCGTGGCCGCGGATAAGGTTCCTAGTGGGCCGGGACCAGCGATCTAAGCCGTTTCTGGATAATCCAGGTCCCCGGTTTGGCCTGTATTACAGGGAGTCTGCATTATTTTCTTCCTGTGCCCCCCCTCTCTCTCTCTCTGCAGAAACCAGGCCAAGCATACCGGCCGGTTCTCGACTTGGCCCAGGCTGTTGCTTTGCTGGATGTGGGATTTTCTATGGATGTTCATGTCGTGCTACGGATGCTGTATGTACCCTGGAGGCTAAGAAATAAAAGCAAATAATGGAAATTTACAGAATAAATGCAAGGAAAAGATCAGATGGAAAGAGAAAACGATAGCGGCTTTTTCTTGGACAGAATCTCACTTGTTTAGGCCGTGTGAGATGCCGTCCTTCATAGCTGAAATTCTTCACGTCGCTTCGTTGTTGCGGAGACACTGAGCTGATCGACCTACGTGAAGGTCTAGACCAGATAGAGAGATTATTGGGGGGACTAAAGGAAGCTCTGGTGAGTCCTGAGGCTTCGTTATAACTCTCGAGACCTCCCCTCCCCCCCTCTCTCTCTCTCTCTGTGTGTCTTCCTCCTTCAGTGCCATCTGTCTATGCTATACGTCAGTCCTAATCATATGGCCCGGTACCCGTTGTTGTCTCCTATACTCCGTATATGATAGAGTGGTGATAGATACGGCATAAGCACAGCACGGACTCAATATCCTGAACCCTTCCCTTTTATTTCCTCTTGGCCTTTTGCTTTTTGTGACTGGTAACTTTTCCGTTTACGTTTGTACTTCGGATGCTCTCCTCCTTCCCCGTGATCGATCGATCTCCCTCGCTGTTTCTTCACCTCAGTTTTTTCTTCTTCTTTTTTCTTTTCACCCGTTTTCTTTTTTTGGTTTGTCCCCTGGTTAAGTACGGAATACATCCATACTGTACAGTACATATCTTCCTGTCCCAAGGCAGGATGCGGGCGTGAAGATTTTCCGTCGTGGTCCTGATATACTCTCCCCGGCACTCTTCATTGCGATCCTCCGCTCTCTCGCTCCCTTTTCGCTGCAGGGCAACGCGCGGACCCCATCACCACCACCACCACCCCTGAACTGAACCTCGACGTTGTTCCCTCCTCAATATCAAGTCGCTGAAGCGTCTGCGCGCTTCGCCAGTTTTGTCTGTGGTCTGGACTTGCGGAGAAATAAGACAGTCTTCCTTCATTCTCGAGTCTCTTCCTCAAATATCATTTAGACTCACTCGCCCTTCTTGTCCCATGTCTGTTACTGTTTTCGACATTATAAATCAGCTGTCACCGTACTCCCTCATATTCCCTCGTGCTCGATTGCCACCAAGCGTCTGCAAATGATCCCGTGAGGGCATGCCGATCCCTTCCCGTCCCTCGGAATCCCTCTTCCCTGATATCTATCGTACCTTTCCCTTCGATAACTCTCTTTCTCCACCTGTCTATTCCACACAAATCCCCATCTATCCATGGCGACGCTATCTGTGGACCGGAGTCCGAGACTCGGCGACTCTGACGAATCAATAACACGGCGTAGCTTTGTGGCCTTCAGCGATAACGGCGAAGGTATCTCAACGGGCGCAACCAGCTTTGTCGACGGCCTAGCAGATACCGACACGGAAGAGAATGTCGGCATGACGGAAGAAGAGCTATACGAGGACGAGCAGTTTCTCGCGGCGTCGATATACCCTTCGAGGCTATTATCTGGCGCAAAGATCGCCTTTGTCGACGATGGAATGGAGGACGAAGATGTGTAAGTCTCATGGCGGCGTTCGGTTCTGGTGGTTTTCTCTCGTTCACTACTAACATGCAGGCTCCCGTGTTTCAGCGCCGCCTCGACGAGATCACTGTTGGAGCGATACCTAGACTACCATGAGGAAAACGGCCGACGATACTGCGGAAACTACTACATGCCCAACGACGAGTACGAGCAGACCCGGATGTATCTCCTGAACCAAGTATTCACCCACCTAATGGGCGGCTCGCCAACTGTGGTACCACTATCCAACCCCAAGAAGATCCTCGACATCGGGACCGGCACAGGCGAGTGGGCGATCCAGATCGGCGAAATGTTCCCGGACTGCGACGTGGTCGGCACCGACATCTCGGCCATCCAACCGTCCAACCCGCCGCACAACGTGTTCTACGAGATCGTCGACGCCGAGGAGCCGTGGCTGCAGCCGCTCAACTCCGTCGACCTAGTGCACCTGCGTGATATGACGGGTGCCTTCCGCGATTGGCGCTTCATCTACGAGCAGGCCTTCGACTGCATCCGCCCGGGTGGCTGGATCGAGCTGCAGGAGCTGGATGACGAGAACGGCGCCTGGTCGTCCCTGCTCCAGCACTTCGCGCCCGACTCGGAGATCCACGCGCTGACGCGCGACATGAGCATTGCGAGCAAGCTGTCGGGCCGCCCGCGCAACATCGCCCACCTGGACCCGGCATTCCTGGTCGAGGCCGGCTTCGTCGATATGTCGGTGTCGGAGCTCACCATCCCCATCACCGTCGAGAGCGGCTCGGCCGGCAAAATCTGGCTGATCGCATGCATCGACAGCCTGGAGTCCAGCTGTCTGCGCCTGCTCACGCGCTACATGGGCTGGGACCCGGAGTACTGCAAGGCCGCCTGCGAGCGCGTGGCCATCGAGCTCGCCAGTCTTGCGAAGAACCCCGTGCGCGCCGCCGGGCTCACGTGCAAGGCGCGCACCATCATTGCGCGCAAACCCGAGTCGGGGTACCCGACCTGGTCGGAGTTTGGGGATAGCCGGAACCCCAGCTTGACGTTTCTGCCCGCAGATGGCTCGCCTCTGCGGCCTTTCGACCTGCAAGACCCGCTGTCGCCCGCGCTGGCCGCCAGTGCCTACGACGCTTCTTCCACAGCGGCAGCGACGTCGTCTACAAGCTCTCTTCACCGGGATACCAGCAGCACTGTCACCACGGAACGGCCGTCAACTCCCGCTCAACAGGCGGCGCGGGCTGTGACCCCGGAGCGGTCGGTCAACCGGGATGACTGGCTGGAAGATGAGTCCCAAGCAGCAACCCCTCGGCAGGCGAAATCCTCTTTTCCTATCTGAGTGGCGGTGTATGACGGTGTGATGATAGAACACGATACGAGCGAGATAGAACTGTGGGATGGCTTGATAAAAGGATGCATTTTTTCGTTTATATACCCGGGGTCTTGCTACGGCATTGCCCACATTATTTGAGTTTGTGGATGATGGAGATCTAGGTCACGGCGTATCTGGAATTTGCAGTGTTTTTTTTCTTGTTTTTTTTTTTCGGGACGGTTATCACACTGTCTCAATGATTTCTCGCATTCTCGGATGGATACATCTCGCCAGTCTGGCTATCCTTACCTTTCTTTTGTATTCCGTTAGTGGTGGTGGTTTATGCCCAGCTAGATACAGATTTTGGGTTGTTGGATTAGTGTCGTTAGACTCACAACTGAGAAACCGCTGAATGGCCTCAATAGATGTCTCCTTGCATGGGTAAATGAAAGGGTAAATGAAAGCATCTCCCCACCTCTGTTCTGTGTCCGTGATATCAATCGTGTATAGGGTTAGGATCGCTTGTTAGGGTTATGCAGTTAGGGTCGGGTTATGTAATCTGGCAGCTCGGTTGACAGCTACCTGGCGGGCACTACGCAATCGGACATCTCAAGGACGTTAATCGATCTTCAACGTTCCAACATCCTGGTCTGATCCGTCGAATATCCCTCTTCCTCTTTTGATCGTATCTTCTGGAGTTTATATAGCATCCAATTCCATCCTCTATCCTCCTGCAACAGCCACATCTCCGCCACCGCCTTGCATTTTCTCCTCCAGCCACAAGCCTCGGAGGTTATGCCTCTGAGCCCAGCATCATCATGGCCATGCAGCTAGAGGACGGCTTTGTAGCCGCCAACGGCGCTCTCCATCTGGGGGAAGAGTCGCTGCCGATATTTGTGGTCGAGAGTGTGCAGATGCAGTTCTCGATTGCCGCCGACTTCGTCGCTGCCCAGGTTGCCAACAATGTTCTGGTGCTGGCCTTGTCAAACGGCCGCATCTTGCGGATCGACCTGAACAAGCCCGAGGATATCGATGGTACGTGTAGATAAGGCATCGGGAAGCGAACCTGCTGATACCTAACCCTCCATCCTCTTGCCTATAGACATCGACCTGCCCAAGAAAGCCGCTGAAGTCGGCGTTATCCGCCGCATGTTTCTCGACCCCACCGCCTCTCACCTGCTCGTTTGCACGTCGATGGGCGAGAACTTCTACCTCCATTCGCAAAGCCGGGTCCCCCGACAACTAGGCCGTTTACGCGGCGTCACGATCGAGAGCGTTGCCTGGAACCCCGCCTTGCCGACGGCGTCGACCCGCGAAATCATCCTCGGAGCGTCTGACGGCAACATCTACGAAGCCTTCATCGAAACGTCGACCGATTTCTACAAGAAGGAAGTCAAGCACTTGAAATCCCTCCAGAAGCTCCCCGACGGCCCCATCACCGGCCTATGGGTGGATAACATGGGCGGAAAATCAGATTTGCGCCGGATAATGATCGCTACGGGCAGTCGCATTTTTCACCTCTCTGGAAAGATCGGATCGAGTAACGACGGCAGCGGATCGATATACACCAAGTTGTTCGAGGCTGAGCACCCCGCCATCCACGAGCTGACACACACCACCGCAGCCAGCCCATCAGCCCTTGTGATATCGCCAGACGCGCCGGAATCCACGTCGTACGAGGATGCTCCTCTTGAGCGAGCCTTTGCCTGGCTGTCGTCGCAGGGCGTGTATCACGGAAAGCTCTTGACATCGCCGGCAACGTCCAAACTCGGCGAGAAGGTCCTCAGCCAGTCTTCTCTACTCCCCCGGTCGCAACTTGTGTCCTCCGAAACGGGCAGCAAGAAGAAGGCTGGCCCGGAATATATCGACGCTGTGGCCCTCACGCAATGGCACATCCTCTATCTTGTGGGAGATCGCGTGGTAGCGGCCAACCGGTTAACAGGGAAGGTTGTGTTTGACCAGCGAGGAGTCATTGGTCCAGGCCAGAAGGCTCTCGGGTTCTCGGTAGATCTTCAGAAAAACACCTTTTGGCTGTTCACCGCCCAGGAAATCTTTGAGATTGTCGTGCGCGATGAGGACCGCGATGTGTGGCAGATCATGATGAAACTGCAGCAGTACGAGTCTGCGCTTCAGCACGCGTCGACACCAACCCAAAAGGAGATTGTCGCCGCCGCCTATGGAGACCACCTGATGAAGAAGGGCAAATACAACGAGGCGGCCACCATCTACGGCCGGAGCAGCAAAGGCTTTGAGGAAGTCTCACTCAGCTTTATCGACGCCGGCCAGCCGGATGCGCTTCGCAAGTACCTGCTTGCGCGGCTGGCGTCTACGAAGAAGTCGGCTGTCATGCAGCGGATATTGGTGGCCAGCTGGCTTGTCGAGGTGTTCATGGCCAAGATGAACACTATCGAGGATGCTGTCCTAAGTCAAGCCGACCTTGACGAAGCCATTAATGAGGCCCAGGCCAAGGAACAGCTGAAGCAGATTCGTGCCGAGTACCAGAGCTTTGTGTTGCGCTACAAGGAGGATCTTGATCGCAAGACCGTGTACGATATCGTGGGCAGCCATGGCCGGGAGGAAGAGCTGCTCTTTTTCGCCTCGGCCGTCAACGACTACCCGTACATCCTGTCGTACTGGGCACAACGCGAGAAGTGGGCGGAGGTTCTCAACGTCTTGAAGAAGCAGACGGACCCGGACATGTTCTACCGGTATAGCAGTGCTTTGATGGCACATGTTCCCACTGACACCGTTGAGGTGTTGATGCGGCACCCCGGTCTCCAAGCCCGGAGCTTGATATCGGCCATGCTCGGGTACAACCGGCTCTTCACCGGCCCGCTGTCGCAGAACCAGGCTGTGCGCTACCTGCTCTATGTGGTCAACCAGCTACAGTCGAAGGACTCAGCCATCCATAATACGCTGATTTCAATATACGCATCACTCTCGTCCAAGGACGAGTCGGGGCTCCTGGCGTATCTGGAGGCGCAGGGCGACGAGCCGCAGTTTGACCCGGACTTTGCGCTCCGGCTGTGTATTGAGCACCACCGCACGCTCTCGTGTGTGCACATCTACACAAGCATGGGCCAGTACCTGCAAGCGGTTGACCTCGCGCTCTCGCACAACGAGATCGAGCTGGCCGCCGTGATCGCCGACCGGCCGCTCTCGAACGCGCCGCTGCGCAAGCGGCTGTGGCTGTCCGTGGCACGCAAGGTGATCTCGCAGGCAACGGGCATCAAGACGGCGATTGACTTCCTGAAGCGGTGCGACCTGCTGAAGATCGAGGACCTGATCCCGTTCTTCCCGGACTTTGTGGTGATCGACGACTTCAAGGAGGAGATCTGCGTGGCGCTCGAGGACTACAGCCGCAGCATCGACGGCTTGCGGCGCGAGATGGACGAGTCGGCGCAGACGGCGACCAACATCAAAGTCGACATTGCGGCGCTGGACCGGCGCTTCGCGATTGTCGAGCCCGGCGAGAAGTGCTATGCGTGCGGGCTGCCGCTGCTCGTGCGCCAGTTCTTCGTGTTCCCGTGCCAGCACGCCTTCCACTCCGACTGTCTCGGCCGCAAAGTGCTCGAGCAGTCCGGCATTGCCATCAGCGGCAAGATCCGCGAGCTGCAGGTGCAGATCAGCAAGGGTCTGGTTAGTGGGCCGAAGCGGGAGACTATGATTGCGGAGCTGGACGCGCTTGTGGCGTCTGCATGGTATGTATCTCTCTCTCTCTCTCTCTCTGAGTGTCTTTTCTTAGGGTTGTTGTCCTAACATTCATCTCAATATCTGCAGCATCCTGTGTTCCGACTTTGCAATCAAGCGCATAAACGATCCGTTCGTGACGAAGAGCGACGACCTCTCGGCATGGACCCTTTGATACTTCTTCCTTCTAACCTCAACTATACCCCATATTCTTACTTACCCTCGTTCCTGGCATTCATATATCACAGCCGTCCAGCTCTTATATTTATCTAGATTTGATTCTCATTTCATTTTTTTTCTATATATTTTTCTCGCCACTATGGTTTATTCTAGCCCCTTCCTTGTATATAATGTGTGTTTGAAGCAAAGTTCTTGGGTGGATGACGACAATTCATGCGTTCTATTGGATCTTATCAATCCCGTCTCTCTCTCTCTCTCTCTGTCTGCCTCCCTCCGTCTCTCTCCGATTTATCTGTTTGTGTAATCACAGTCGTCGTCATGGGTCTCAGCACTCGGTGACGCCCACGCCAGAACTCGTGAGCATCATGATGGCGACGATACTGCCGTAGAGACCCAGCACTTCGGCGAAGATCAGGAGGAGCACCATGCCGGTGTATAGTTTAGGCTGCTGGGTGCTTGCGCGCACTGGTCATTGGGTTTGGTCAGTCTTGCGTGTTAGTGGCACGCACAAATGCACGGCAATGCCGGGGGGGACCTTTGGAGCTACCACGTACCTCCGCTATCACCGATCACGCCGATGGTGAACCCGGCCGCCAGACCGCTGAGCCCGACAGCCAGGCCGGCGCCGAACTGCATGAAGCCGGTGTGCAGGGCCATGCGCTCTTTGATGCTATTCGACATGATGACGGCGCACACGAGGCCGTAGATGGCGAGGATCTGCGCCATGATTGCACAGAGTCTATATTTCGGGCCCCCGATGTGTGGATTAGTACAGGATACATATATAGGGTCGGGAGGGGTGTGTATCGTGGTGGATGAGGTTCGAGGGCGACGCACATGTTCTGCATCAGCCGGTCGGGCTTCATGATGCCGGCGGAGAAGATGGCACTGCATGACTTGGCGGTGCCGTAGGCCGCGCCGAAGACGGTGAAGACGATGGCGGCGGCGCAGCCGAGGGCGCCGAAGAAGGACTGGAGAAGGGCGGGTCGGGGTCAGTTGGGGACATGTTGAGCGGGAGGGGACGGAGATAAGGTACCGCGTATGCCGGACTGGTGGGTGCGAGATGAAGAGCATGCCAGTTAGGTCCGTCGGCGTGGGCTTCGGGGAGAGTGGCTTACCACCGGTCCATTGTATATAGATCGCTATGCTGCTAAGGTTGCTAGATGTTGCTAAGGCTCGGTCCGGATACTCAGGGACAGATATTCGGGGTAGCTTTCGAGGTGTGTCTACCAGCAGGTTAAAGAAGCAACTCGCAGAGAGAGGAAGAGATATATATCGGCGTCTACCCACACTACACAGAGCCGCACCGCCCATATCGGCGACATATCAAGAGTGAACCATGCACTCCATCTACACCTGAGCCAGCACATCAGCTAATTTCATTCAGCGACCGGCACCTCCTCCACTCAACCACACACATCCCCAACCGCAGGAGTCTGGCTGGATCAGGCACCTGGATTACCAGGGACACATACTGGCACGAGTTCAAAAAGGGGTTGAACGCCCAGTGACAGACTGGGAGCACGAACCCGAGCGCGTCTTCCTCTTCGCAGCTGCCGCTTTGTGACATAGTCCGTCAGGTCCCCCGTAGGCAGCCGTATAAACGAGAGTTCTATTGGACCACGCCGCCCCGCCCCGGGGAGGCGGGCTCGCGCAGAAATCCGGGCCGGACACTTTTTTCTTTCTCGGGACGAGATTACACCTACGCCCAGATTCATTCAGTCTTGTCTGCTTTCCCTATGCTTTGAATACCACATCACGAGCAGATATCTCCATTCAGTCAGCCCACATCGTACTTTCGTACTTAAAGCTACGCCACTCATGGCGATGCTGCACTTAGGGTTACACGTGTGAGCGGCTAGCAACAGAGCCACCACTGCTAGACTTGGCGGCCTGTCGAGATCAGATAAACGCGCATTCACGTCTGTAGCAGGGGAATAGATTACGTCGCCGTCGAAGCCAGGTAAATTCTATATATATATATGTGCACAATCGAAAAGCAATTATGGTCGGCGGTGAGAAAACCCCGTCTCAGTGGCAATGGATGGTGTCATAGGCACCACATGTGGACCCAGCGACCGAGAATTACACGGCAAAAGGAGCCTTCCACCCCCGAATGGTGGTGATCTCGACCTGGCTCTTCACATACATCCCCGAAGCTTCAAAACAGGACAAGACCAATCAGGGACAACTGAAGTCTGCCGGTTTTCGTCAGGAGGACGGTCAAAGGCCTGATAATCATGAGAGGGCGCCGAGTGTGGAGGCGCTCTCCGATGACGCGTCAACAGACACACAGGTCTCCAACTCCCGGGCGGGATCCGGGGATAGAAATCGGATTTCTGCAGCTGGCTGTCTGTCGTCTGTTCTCCAACCCTGGCAAGCGTTGATCTATGCTGGTTGCCTCCATGTGAGCGGTCTTACCACACATCGTGGGGGGGAGAAGGAAACCGGGCTTGCAGACAACGATGTGTTGCCGTTGGAGAGAGGTGGTGGGTGGCAGTGTAAGGCTGTATACTCTGGACTTCAGATACAGGCGGTGACGAGTACATATGTATGCATGTACAGTACAGTATGTACGCTGTGAAGTGGAACCGCTTTTTTCAGCCACGTTTCGGGGGCTAGAAGGTGCTCGGGAATATACCAAACCCAGAGAGAAGTCTCATGCTGCAACATCGACTCTGGGCCCCAATCTGGCTTTAGTAGATCATGCGTAAATGGTACTCGTTGAAAGAGCCAACATCAAAGCATAAAAATAGTAGCAAAGGGGCGAAAGGAAGAGACACCGAAAAGGAACACTGATTTCAACTGGGTGCTACTGACCCCGAGAAGTCATGTGCATCAGCATCACGATTTTTCAATCAACCAAGCTGGGCAAAGACCGCAATCGATGAGGGGAACTGCTTCCTGTTGAAAAGCACACTCAAGACTAGACATATCATAGAAGTCGGAAAGAGGGTGGCATCGTGATGATGGGCTCTCAGTGCTAGGGTTAGATAGGGTTAGCCCCATCCCACTTAGCCGATAGGCTATAGCGGAGAAGAGAGCACCGCATGGGGCCCGGGTTTTCAGGCTTTTCAGTGTTTTGGTGCTGCGCGTCGCTGGCGATCTCTACCGGTGATGAGACGGAGGATGTTGTTTCACGCATGGCTTGAGGCGTGTACTGGCACTGACACGATTGACTACCACAGGGGCAGTGCCTTTCCCTTCAAAAGACGCCGAGAGAGAATACGAAGAATGTGTGCTTGCCGGTAACCGAACGGCGAGCTGGCCAGCGGATACATGCATGCATGTCTCTGGGACTCGCATCCAGGGGACACTTCCCGGTGCCAGCATCGGCCAGTTGGCAAGAGTAACCCGACGGTGATCGCGGGAATCGTCTCGTCGTCGCCACTAAAAGAGGACGGATATGTGGAAGTGGTCTAGATCGAGAGCGAGAAGAAAAGAAAGAAACCTTTTTTTTCGTCGTTTTTTTTTTCCGCTACCGTGGACGCCGTCGTGAACTTGCACGTAAGTACTGGCCGTGCTTGGAAGGTATATACAGCCACCAAAAGAATACCTGCATCAGCGAACTCCGTTGTTACCCGCCGTCCTTGCGACGGTCTTCGCCGCCGCAGGAGAAACGGAGGCACAGCGGGCCTAAGGGAAACTTAGGGTCGGTGTGGCAATCCCGAGGAGCGAAAGAGAAACATGGTCTGTTTGGCTCATGGCCAGTTCGCGGCGACTACTGGAACGCCTGCCGAAACTTGTGCCTCGATCACTAGTTGCCTCGATCCCTAGTGGAATCGGAATGTCCAGTACGGAGTAGGGTGTGTGTGAGAGAAAGAGAGAGAGAGAGAGAGAGAGCGAGAGTCGTGGCTGTGGCTGTGGATCATGAGTCGTGTGGTTTGCCGCCAGGAACTGGTCTATGGCAGTGATTTTTGGGCGCGAGTCTACTGTAGGCGTTAAGGGTTGTATTGCACTGGATTAGGGTATGCCCACATGTCCCTCCAGGAGTGAGTCCTGTGTCCAGGCCTAGAACACTTTGATGTCTTCCTTCAGACTTCTATTGAACCTGCTCCTTCCTGCACGATATCTTCAGATGCTCCTTCCCGCGCAACACTCGAGGAATTAAATTTTGTGCGTTTGGGAAAGCCCTAAACGGCAAACCCTAAGTCTTCGTGCTCTGGGTTGCTACACATGCAGGTGGTGCAGTATTTTGAATTCGGGGTGAAAGAATCTTCCATCACGATACTTGACCGTCTCCCGCAAGTTCAAGCCACCAACAATCTGGCCGCCCTAGTATATGTCTCGTTCCGTCTTATATCCCTGTGAGGCCGCGTACGACAGTTGCTAACAAGTCTCACGCTCTCTCCCACAGTATCTTTCTCATTCTCCCTCGACCAAAATAGACACACCCGGCACCGAAAATGTGGTTGCCCCATCTCGGCCTGGCCTAGGCCGCCATCACCCCCTTTCATGTTCACACGGACCAACTTCTTTTGCGCTTCTGCTGCAACATAGCCTGCAAAGGCCTGCTCGTCTCGAAACATTAACCCCCCCAGCTTCAAACTCCGTGGGGCTCGGCCCCCTGGGCCAAGCCCTGCTATCGAAGCTTTTGAATAGTCACGACGATTCGCTGTCACTGCTCTCGTGCCGTGACTCGATGGGTTTGGGCATGGCTGCTTCAAAACCGCTAGCGAGGCCTGTGGCTAAAGCGTGATGCTGGGATGCCTCTGGATATTGATTTCACAGGTGTCGCAAAGTGTTCCAGTGAAGTTGAAGTCCCCTCCCCCCTTCTGCCCTGCGATCTTCGCTTCGTGGATGACTGCAGAGCCAAGCTGTCTGCAACCAAAAAAGCGGTGGCATTGCCATTGCTTAAACAACAAGAGCCAAGCTGCATTTCCCGGGCGCCCGTGCTCAGTGATCGAAATCTCCGGGATTTGGGATCAGGGACGGACGTATTTTCTTCTTCTTTCTTTCTCTTCTCGAAATTTCTTCATATTTCTTTTCTTCCTTCATCGTGGCTTTTTAGAGTAGCCTGGCCGCCGACTACGAGTGCTTCTTTTCTTTTCTCCTTTCCGGCCTTTTCGCTTCTATCCTTTTTTTTTTTTTGGTCCTTTCGACGCCAGGAGCGTGTAACTCTTTTCTTTAAAATATAATTTATATTCCTTCTTTTCTTCTTCAGTCTGTTCTGTTATTTTGCATATCAGTTTCTTTTTCTTGTTCGCCAGTGTATCTTGTCTGCTTTTTTTCTGTTCTTCTCGCTCCTTTCGACAATATCATTCCCATCACGCTCTCTCACATCTGCACTTCGCCTCTTGGACGACAATCTTTTGCTGTTGACCAGTAAAATCTATTATTAGATTCTCTCCACGCACCAGATGCAGCACCGGAATCTTGGATACCCGCCTCCCCAAGCCACGAACTCCAACGGCTGTGTCTACTGGACTTGCCCCAAAAGTTGCCGAAGATCTGCTTTCCATTGCTGCTGATCTCATCGCTACATACCGGAAAACGGCACCGAACCAATCCTCTCATTCTCGCTCGTACTTCTAAATGTTAAACCTATTCCGGTGACCTCTTTTCTCCATCCCCACAAAAGTCACCCAACACAGAACGGACAATTTCGGTAAAGAGCCCGATGCCCTTTTCCCCAGCCTTTGCCGCCGTCGACTTTTAACTCCTTCGCCGGAAGCATCATCGTCACTTTCTTCTGAGTGATTTCCTGGGAAAAAGATCCGACATCAATCCCGCAGATTCACGACACTCACTGTTGACCAGCAAACGCCAGAGGCACTGTGTGCTTGACGACGAGAGTCCAACCTGAAGCAAGACAAACGCCGCCATTTTGTCCCTGTCCCATTTAGCTTCCCCCAAACTCGTTTGTTCTTTGCTCCAGAGGACTGAGGTTTTCCCTCCGTCTAGCACTTTCTCCGAATAGCAACATTCCTAAACCGTTGCGCAAACCTCGTTTCCTGCTAAAAAGCCCGCAGGTACCGCCTAGCCTCGCTCGCTCCCTGGATTCCGGACGACAAGCCGCCGTCATCAAAACTTTTCTCCTCCGGTGCTTTCTAAGCTCGCATTCTGTTGCGTTCTAGGGCCAGGGTGTGCCTTTTTGTGGACTGTTTCTGGGTACACTATCCTACGTAAGTACGCGTCCAGCGCCTCTTTTTGCTTCTTTTCTTGGGCTGTTCGCCTCGGTGATGACGTCTCGTTAGCCTCCCCCCGGTTACTGAGTTCAAGACATCCCGTCGTGCTTGGCACCGCCTTCAACCACCGTTGCCTGACCATGTTTCCCTCTGCCTGCATGTTCGTGGTGCTTTGCTTCATTGTCTGTCTGCATTTGGCCAACTAACACTAA
Organism: Knoxdaviesia capensis; assembly: GCA_001510575.1. Classification (NCBI taxonomy): domain Eukaryota; kingdom Fungi; phylum Ascomycota; class Sordariomycetes; order Microascales; family Gondwanamycetaceae; genus Knoxdaviesia; species Knoxdaviesia capensis. Next base: position 3,468,896 of record LNGK01000003.1, on the reverse strand, counting down.
CTGTCGCATTCTGCAGCTTCGGAGTACAAGACTTCGCCTCTTTTGCGTCGTGCTGGTTTCCGGCCTTTTTCTATTTCTTCCTGCCCTTCCCCCTTCCACTTATTTCGTTTGAATCTCCAATTTCGCTTGCCTGGTGTTCGTGTTCTTGTCATTGCATTATCTCCTACATAAGTCCCTCTGTCATTGCCAAAGCTCGGTCTCATATACCAACCTTGCTTCATATACCCATTCGCTTCTTGCTTCTTGTGTAGAGGGAGAGTCTCTGTTGGCTTTCGTTTCTCTCTTTTATTTTTTTTCCTTCTTTCTCTCCTCCTTCGCCGTCCTTCTTTGTGCCATCCCAGTTCCACCGGCCAAAATGTCGTCGTTAACATCCATTCTGGCGGCAGTGGCCTTCCTTGCCGGCCCGGTTGTTGGTGCTTCAATTGAATCTCAGGCCCAGCCGAGATTCGTCAGCTTACCGATCCAGCGTAGCCTAGTTGCTGACCCCATTACTCGGGACCGGATACGTCGCCGTGACCCGGTTACCGCAACTCTCGACAATTTGGTAAGCTCTCAGCCCTTTTTTATTTGGGGTTTTATCTGCACTGACATTATAGTTCACCTGCATGTTGACTCTACCGTATTGGGTGCTAATATCACTGTGGAATTAGCAAACTCTGTATTTTGCCAATGGCTCCTTGGGAACCCCCGCCCAGAACATCCGCATGCACATCGACACTGGCAGCTCCGACCTGTGGGTGAACAGCCCCGATTCGGAACTTTGCGAGTCGACAGGCAGCCCTTGCTCCGTATCCGGGACCTACAAAGCGAATTCGTCTTCCACGTACGAGTATGTTGGAAGCTACTTCAACATCTCTTATGTCGACGGCAGCGGAGCCAGCGGCGACTATGTGACTGATACCTTCCGGATTGGCGGCTCCACCATCGACAACTTCCAGTTTGGTGTTGGCTACGTGAGCTCGGCGGCGCAGTCTATTCTCGGTATCGGATACCCCATCAACGAGGTTCAGGTGGGCCGCGCTGGCCGGAAAGCCTACGACAATCTCCCGGCCCGCCTGCTGGCCGATGGCACCATTTCCACCAATGCCTATAGCCTGTACCTCAACGACCTTTCTGCCGACACCGGTAACATCATCTTCGGCGGAGTCGACACGGAGAAGTTTGAAGGCACCCTTGCGACTCTTCCCATCCAGTCTCAGTCCGGTGTGTACGCCGAGTTTCTGATCACCCTGACGAGCCTTTCTCTGGGATCAACCACCCTGTCTAGCAACATGGCGCTCGCCGTTCTGCTCGACTCCGGCTCGTCGTTGACCTACCTCCCCGACAGCATCGCCGCGAAGATCTTCGACACCGTTGGCGCCTCATACAACGAGCGCGAAGAGGTCGCCTTTGTTCCGTGCAGCGTGGCGTCCAAGTCGCTGCCTCTGAAGTTTGAGTTTTCCGGCGCCACCATCTCGGTCGGCATGGACGAGCTTGTTCTTGCTCTGTACGATGACGATGGCAACCCGCTTTCGTTCCAGAACGGCGCCTCTGCCTGCCTGTTCGGCATTGCGCCGGCCGGCTCTGGCACCAACGTCCTGGGCGACACGTTCCTGCGGTCGGCCTACGTGGTGTACGACCTGACCAACAACGAGATTTCGCTTGCGCCGACCAAGTTCAACGTCACCGCCTCCAACGTGAAGGAGATTTCCACTGGTTCCAGCGGCGTGCCGTCGGCCACGGCCGTGCAGGACCCTGTGGCGGCGACCGCCGGCATCGTCAACGGTGGCCAGCAGGATGACGCCAGTAGTACTGGAACTGACGACAGTGCCGCACCGCATGGTGTTGCCATCTCGGCGACCGCTGCACTGGCCGCGCTGGTTGTCGGTGCGGCCATGGTTCTAGCGTAATCACCGCATCGATGAACTGTCTCTTTTCTAGATATTTCCTTTTTATCCTACGACGGCATATACGTGACGACTTTCGTTTTTTTTTCTTGCATTGTGTTTTCACCATCTCTTTTCAACTTACTTCTGTTCATACATTTGATATCTCTCTTTTCACCATTATCGTTTTTAAACTGCTGTTATTCATACAAGCATCTTCCGTTTTCGGTACCAGTGGGATTGGAGCATGGTTTCTTTCGTTTTTTCTTTTCCGTTCATCGTTTCTACACGTTTTTCCAACTAGGTCCTCTAGCCAGAAGTTGAAGGAGGAGGCTCTGACGTGTTCTGCGGGTTCGATCATGCATCGTGTGGCGTTTACCATTGGGAGGATCCAGTTCTTCTTGTTGATTCTCGGGTTTTGTACCTTACTATGTGTTCTTTTATGGACTTATACATTCTTTCATTTTTTTCTTCGTCTTTTGCACAGTTCACAGTGTTCGCTCTGGGGATGGCTCGGCATTCGAAAGAAGGTGATCTATATGTTCAATATTTAACCGCAGAAACAGGAAACTAACTTCAATGTCTAGGACGCTGGAAAACTGGAAAAACAAATCTATACAATGACAAACGCTAGCCGCCACCGATATCAACAGCAACAGCAAGAGAAAAGAAAAACGAACAGAGAAACAAACCGAGACGGAGAAAAACAATTAACACAAAGAGAAACGGCCGAGTTGTCGCCAGGACGCCACGCCTCGCCTCACGATCTGGGTATATGTTTTCCCCCATTCGGTGACGTCTGCCAGTGCAATCGCTTGCTGATATCTATCCCGGGCCACATTGCCGGGCCATACCAAAGAAAGAGAAAGAAAAAAAACACCGGAAAATAGCATGCGAGATAGCGAACTAACGAAAGAGACAATTCGGGGGAATGCAAAGCAGCGCAGGGAAAGGGGGGAAAGTGAGGCTCGGTGGTGGGAAACAGTGGTGGGAGTGTGTCGGTGCACACCATAGATTGAGAACAAGAAGGGAGCCAACGGGAGAGAGTTTGAGAAGACAAGGAAAGCACTCGAAGCGGGCAGCGAGAAGCGAGTGTTCAAGGAGGCAGAAAGCGGCGGATGGACGCATCGACATAGCGCCGCGGCATGCCCCAGTCGCGCTCGGCCTCGGCGATGCCCCGGTTCACCAGGGCGGCGTACTCCGGGTTGACCACGACGGGGCGGGCCACGTGCGGTGCTGGGCGCAGGTACACCAGAGCCTGCACGCGGTCGGGCTCGACCGGGGTCGCCCGCCCACTGGCGGGCCCGTCGGCGTACGCGCGGGGCGGCTGGGGCGGGCGGCCGCTGGAGCGCGGGTAGTACATCTCGACGCCCTCGACGGCGGTCTTGGCGAAGCCCTCGGCGGCGCGGTGCACGGCGTCGAGCTCCAGCTCGTCGGCCTCGGGGAGCAGGTACACGATGCCGAAGACGCCGGGCGGCGGGGCGCCGGCGGGCGGGGCGGGGCCGGGGGGGATCGGGGCCAGCGTGGCGGTGGCGCCGGCGTCGCCGGGGGTGGCGGCGAGCTGCCAGGCCCAGCCGGGCAGGAAGCCGAGGGCGACGGGGGTGGCGGTGGGGCAGAGGCGCAGCATGCGGGAGGTGGACATGTCGCGGCCGTAGGCGAAGTAGGGGATCTCGACGCGGTCGGGGCCGACGGTGGTGGTGCTGTCCTGGGAGGACATGGTGGCGGTGGGGGAGTGGTTTGGTGTGTGTGTGTGTGTGTGTGTGTGTGAGTGTTCGGTGTCGAGTGGTGTTGAGTGGTTGAGGGTTGGGTGGTGGTTAAAAGGTGGTTCTTGGATTGAGGTGTCTCAGAGAGAGAGAGAGAGAGAGAGAGCAACGAGTGGGTGAGTCGAGCAACTCAGGTCAATGGACAGCGAAGAGACGCCCTGTCGCCAGGGCACGTATGCAAGGCGGCGGTGGATGGGTGGACTGAGGTATATATACCAGTCGAAGCTTGATATCGTGTGATAGCGAAAGGAGAAGATTGAATCGCCCCAAAAACCCGATCGGCGTCCAGATTGCACAGGGACGAGGGGGGGCACGGCAGGCTTTATATACATGGCCGCCTAAGAGGGGGCCAGCGAGGGCGGTCAGATCGTGCCTAGGTGAGAGAGAGAGAGGTAGAGAGAGGGAGGGAAAGAAAGAGGGTGGCCAGGCCAGAGGAGGAGGGGTGACCGGGCCGGGGGAAAAAGGTCGGACCGGCTGCAAAGAAACCTCCTCAACCCAGCACAGCAGTGCCCAACGATCAACACAACCAGTTCAAGGCCAGCTGCGGCGGCCACTCTTTTTTTCTTCTTTTTTCCTTGGTTCCCTTGTGCTCGTCACCTGCGGAGGAACAAAAACCCAGTCATACACATACAGTTGAGACCACCAGACCCTCCTCGACCTGGCCGCCGAAGAAGGGGAGTGGTCCTGGTGGTGTACAGGCTACATGGCCGTGGCGGACGCTCTCGGCCGCGGCGGGAGGTACCACTTACACGCGCGGTACAACCTGGAGGGGGAACCTTGAAGGGAATTACATTTTGGTTTTTGTGAGGAGGGGCGTGGGCCCCAGGTCCGCGGGTCCTTTCTTGGCCCAGGCTGAAGATTCGAAAATTAAAATTTAAAAACTTAAAAAATTAGATAAAAAAATAAAAAAGATTGAAGAAAAAAAAAGAGGAGGAAGATCACCGTACGGGAGGAACAAAAGACACACGGGATACTGGGGTTGGATGGAACAATTAAGCCGGCGTAGTGAGTGAGGCGCAAGAAGGATGCCGAAGGGATCCAACGGACGGGTCTTGGTTGAAAGGGGAAAAAAACCCCCCCAAAAAGAAAGTGGAAAAAAGGTGTAAGTTGGAAGGGGGAGGGAGTTAGGGTTACGGCGGCCGTGGTCAAGTGACAGCGGGCTTGGAGACGGCATAGGGAAAGGAATCAATCCAACCGGGCAGTGTAAGACGTCGAGATGCGGGCACTGTCTCTGTGATGCGACATCCAGGACAGCGCTGGAAGTTTGCATTGATCGACCCAGCTAGCCAGCCCTTTCTTTCTCTTTTTTTTCTTCTTTTTTTTTCCCTTTTTCCCTTCTCGCGGGGAGGCCTCTATGTAAGTCCGGATCGGGTGTATGTATCTCCCACACGGCCAGACCCAGCCAAAAGTGACAAGCATGGGAGGGATGGCGAGGATAAATGTACAGCCCAGTTCTATCTTTTATTCCTCTTTCTTTCTTTTTTTTTATCACCCCGACGTACAATAGGTAGGTCCTAGCTGTCCCTGCGAATGAGCCTCTCCCGCCGGCTGGCACTCTTCCGGTCATTGTCGTTGTCGTTGTTGCCGGCCACACACACACACGCACACAGTCGGGAAAAGCGTTCAGGATATTGTGTCGTCTGGGGCGGTCTTCTTCCCAGATCCTGGGGGTTCAGGCTGTTCATGACTCTTCCGGCCTGTTTTTCTTTGGTTGTTGTCGCCCCACCGCGCCGGAAGAACGCCCGTGTGGCCGGTTCGGCGATCGATCTACGGCCATTATAAGGTGTTCTCTCTCCTTTTGTTTTCCTTCGTTTTTCCTGTTTTTATGTTTCTCTCTTCCCGTCTTCTATCGATAACCACCCGCCCACCCTCTCAGCCCGGGCCCCCCCCCTGGCAGGCTCAGCCTTAAAAGACCGCGAAACCCCCTTCGGAGGTGATATATTTTTGGGTACACAAGGGGACAGAGAGACACACGCGCACAGACAAGTCAGGACACGCCCAGACCTGTGTCCAGTGATCCCGAATCCTTCCTACCCTCTGCACATCTCTGTATCTCTCTGCGGCGGCCAGACCTGTGATATCCTCCAGAGCATCCATTTCCCGCAAGACACACACAGAACCACCTCCCCCGTCGACGGTTCGCCATCCTTCCCTCTGCAGACAGCTCAATCCTCCTCCTTTCTGCGTCTCCCTGTCGATGCACGCATGCTATCGTCATCCTTCTCGGGGCCGCTCTTCAGCTGGAAAGGGGAAGGCTTTCTTCCACGGCTGTCGGCTACGTATGTGCTGTGCATGTGCTAATCTCTCCCGCCCCCCCCACGATGATGGCACTGCATATATCACTCCGCCGATCCGGCCCACACACACATATACACAGAACCCGTAAAGTGCACGCCCCTCCCTCCGCCAGAATCTGCATTGTATCTTCACATGCAAAGCGTCTTTAACATCGCGTTCTGGTTGTTCACCTGGTTTCTAATTTGACTCTCCGCTCGCCCTCCCGCAGCAAGACACACACACACACACAAACACCCACTCATATCTCCAGTCCCCCGTTTATTCTGCGTCGAAGCGCCGGCTATCGATCGAAAACCCCATTCAGTACCTGACTTCTTCAGCCCTCCCATCCCGCTCCCGAATCACTACCGAGCACCCCACGTAAAAATGCAGATCACATCACATCACCCACATCCTACTACTCCGGGCCTCCGCATGGGTGCGTGCATGCTTAGCAGCACATCACGAACCCCCGGCGAGAGTTTTTCCCTTTCATCGCACCCCCTTCGCCCGGTAATCAGACCGCCCCCGGCTTCCACACACACAGCTCCTGGCACGGGAGAGATCTCCCAAAACGGGTACAGCCCGGATCATCACCACACGCCCCCCCAGAAACGACAACACACCAGACAGCCTTGAAAACCCAGCATATCTAACATCACAAAGAGGGCCCCAGCAGGGGTTTTCGTCAGACGACATGTAAAAAGTTTTAATTTTTGAATACGCCTTCTCAGCCCATGAACATCATTAATTTGTTTTCCTCATAGACAGTAGAAATCAGCAAAAAAAAACCAAAAGTAAAGGCAAAGAAGGGAGAGAAGAAGAAGGCTCGGTTCGCCAGGGACCTGAGGACGACAAAAAGAGAACGGGATATAGACGAAGCCAACAAACAAAAAGAAATCCACTGCTGTATGAAACACCCATCACCTGCCGCCCCCGGTAACAAGAAAAGCACAGAAACATGAAAACGCCTCCAGATGTAAAAAGAGTACAACTCGCAATCATGAAAAGAAACAGAATAGAAAATGGTGAGTCAAGAACGCAGAGCCGCACCGAGGCCTCCGCACTCCCCACCTCCGCCTTATCCGCCACCAACAAACAAGCAAGCACAGCACGGCACATCGACATAAGGAGCACAGACTGCAGTCGCAGCGAGCGCCCCCGGCTCGTCAAGAACTGAGCCTGATGTCGCCTGTCCTCCCGGCAGAATCCTTCAGACTGCCTGCCTGCCTCCTGCCTGCCTCACGTCCGTGTGCCTAGTGTCTGCCTGCAAGACTGCCGCAGACACTCCCTCCCTCCTCCCCCTCACTTCTCTTATGTGATGGGCACCAGGAACGGGCTGAGCATCAACTCGTCCGCACTCGGCCGCAGGTTATGGTCAATCTCGAACGTCTTCGCAAGGAAGTCCTTGGCGTCGACGCTGGCGTTCTCCGGAATGGTCGGCGACGCCTTCGCGCCGCCAATCTTGAAGATGGCCTGCAGCTGCGTGCAGTCCGGGAACGGGTGCGTGCCGGTCATCATCTCGACCACCAGGCACCCCAGCGACCAGATGTCCGCCTTGCGCGTGTACGACGTCTGCTTGACCACCTCGGGCGCCATCCAGAACACCGACCCTTGCAGCGACGGCCGGTTCTTGTTGTTGTTCGCGCCGCTGAGAATGTTCGACGCCTCCAGCTTCTTCGAAATGCCGAAATCCGAAATCTTGATTGTGCCCTTGTTGTCCACCAGGATGTTCGCCCCCTTGATGTCGCGGTGGATGATCTCCTGGCCGTGCAGGTACGACAAGCCCGTGAGGATCTGCCGCACAAAGCTGCGCACCAGCGGCTCGCCCAGCGCGCCGTACGAGTTCAGCATCGTCTGCACCGACCCGCCCGGCACGTACTCCAGGAAAATGTTCAGGTGCTCCGTCGTCGAGCTGCAGCCCAGGTACTGCACAATGTTGGGGTGCTTGAGGTCGCGCAGCAGGCTGATCTCGCGCTTGAGCGCCTCGATCATGCTGCGCTTGCGCGTGTCGTTCTGGCTGTTGGCTCCCGGCGACGGCGTCTCGACCTGCTTAACGGCAAGCAGCTCGCCGGTAATCGCATGCAGCGCGAGGTACACGCTGCCGAACGAGCCCTGGCCAATCAGCGCACCCTTCATCCACTTGTTGTCGTCCCACGAGTCGCCCGACAGGAAGCTCTGCAGGTCCTCGTCCACATCCTCGCCGTCCTCGTTGAGCGCGTCGCAGATGTCGAGGAACGAGCCCGAGCCCGCCAGCGACGCCGTCTCGCCGCCCGCCATGTAGCTACGCCGAAGCATGGTGTTACCATCGGGGTCGGTCACGCTCACAGCGGTGGCCGACTCGGACGACGAATCGGCAAACGACGCATACGACTTGCGGCTCGACTCGATCGGCGACTCTTCAACAAGCGTGTCCAGCATCGACGACGCCACCGAGTCACGGTAGGCATTGCCGTGCGTGCGGATGCTCGACATGCCGCTGACACTGCTGCCGCTAACACTGCCGCCAAGGCGGGACTTGACACCACCGCCCATGCCTCCCGGGTTAAGCCAGGCATCGGCGATGGTCGGGATGGGGGGCGCGTCCTGGATGCTGGACGCGAAGCTGATGCTGCTGGCAACGCTGAGGCGGTGATTAACACGCGACAGCCGAGTGGACCGGCGTAGCGACAGACGAGCCGTGCGGTCGATATCCTCACGGGCATGGTCTGGGAAGTACGACGTCAGGTCGGAGGTGATCAGCTCGCTAGGCGGACGCAGACCTCCAAACTGCCGCAGCAGGCCCTTTCTTCGCACGGGTTGGCGGGGCATCAGGCCGGTGCCGGCAGCAGATTCAGCAACCGACACCGGCGAGCGATCGTGATCCTGGTCGTCGAGATCGCGGTCGCGGAAGGAGAGAGGAGCCAGGGACTGGTCGTCACCCCAGGTCTCGCCCAGAATCTTCTGCACCTTGAGCTTGCTACGCGAATCATGCGAGTCCATAGCACGGACATGGCTTTGTTGCGACTCTTCCATGGCGATGGCAGCAGCGCGCTGCAGTTCGGCATCGCCGGGCTCGCCCGCGGGGACGCGGCGAAGGATAAGACGGTTGCGCTCGGGGCGCTTCTGGTCCTTGATGATGCGCCACAGCTCGGTATCGCCGAGACGGCGGCACTCGTTGGGATCGGCATCGGTTCCGTCGAGGACCCAGAAGCAGTAGTTCCGCTCGTGGTCCTCGCGCAAGGCAAACTTCCGCAGGGTCACGCGCATGACCTCCTCGCAGGTATTGCAATCGGCAATCTTGACAACCTTGGTGACGCCGCCAGTGGAGATGACGCGGATAACGTCCTGGCCATGGGGCAGGCCGGCCATCAAGGAACCGTCCATGCTGCTGTTGTTGCGGGTATGAGAGTGGGGGACGGACGATGAAGACATGACCGAGCCGAGACGGGCAGACATGGGCTCGTTCATGTAGCTGGGAGTCTGGGCGCTATTGCCGTTGTATCGCTGGCGAATGGCGCGGAGATCGGCGGTCTGAGGGGGGGAGTCGGGACGGGAGGATTTGCCGTAGCCCGAGTTATCGTTGGGGGAGTCGTACTGGCGGGAGTACCGGCGGTTGGCAGCCGAGCCCTGGTTGCGGGATGAGCCGGTCTGTCTGGGAGAGTTGACAAACTGCATGTTGTCCAGGCCACCAAAGGAGTCCTGTATGAGAAGGGAGGATGCGACGGTTAAAACGATGAAAAGACGATTAACAACAAGGATAAACGGCTGGAACTTACGCGATGGCGCTTCTTCTGGTTCGCGTACGCACGGGTCCGGAGCTTCTTAATGCTCACGAACAGGCGCACACGGTCACCAACCTTCTCAATGCCCATCTCCTTGAGAACATCCTTATCCAGTTCAAGAAGGTTCTCTCCGTTGATGTGGTTTTTCCGGAACAGCTTCTCATACTCGCCGCACATGACGCTGCGGAGATACTCGGCAACGCGATCCTCCGACCAGGTCTTGACCGAGTCGGGCGAGTCGGAGTCGGAATCAACGTCGGTCATGCTGTTGAAAGTCTGAGTGCTGGAGCCGGGGCCGATGGGGCCAGAGCTGGATCCGGATAAAGGCGGAGGGTTGACGCGGCGAGACGAGGGAAGTCCGGAGGTGTTGATCTGCGGGACCATATTCGAGGCAGCCAGCGAGGCGCCGAACGAGGACTTTTGGGCAAGCATGGCCATAATATGTAGTGTGGAAATTATTAGAGACGGTAGAAGATATGTGTCCAGTCAGTCAATGGACACGGAAGGTGAAACGGAAGAGGCGATGGAATAGCGGAAGAGGCGAAACGCGGCGATGCTGGATCGCGAGAAGGAGGCAAGGTGCCGATTATCGAGATATATTGACGAAATCCGGAGAAGGGAGCTCAAGAGAGCATGAGCCCGCTGGCCCAAGAATATGTAAAGTCACAGACAGCTGATGAAAGCCCAAAACGAAGTCGAGATGCACTGGTTAGCTGAGGAAGCAGGATCGTGAACAGAACATGTGTTGGAGCATAAGACTGGGCATGATATCGAGGGCAAGGCGATCAAGATTATTAAGACGGGAAAACGGGAAAAGAAAGGGGTTATTTATTAATAGAGACAATGGATTGAGGGATTAAGGAAGAAATAAAGAAGAAGAAAGGAAGACGACGATAGACGCGGTGAGGGGTAGACGTGAGGATAAAAAGAAGAAGCCTGAGAGAAGGGAAGAAATGCAAAAAAGAGGAGAGGGAAGGAGACAAAAAGAGGACAAAGTGAAACTCCTTTTTTTTTCGGGACTGGTTTTGACAGATGGATCGTGAGGCCAAAATATACTTGGGTACAAAGACTTTGACGCCACAGCCATGTGCAGTCAGGAAGCCCCTGTAACAGAAGTTATTGCAGCTGTGCAGGCGCACTCAAGACCCTAAAATTCAGGCCAGAGACGCCCCAAGTGGCCGGCGATAAACAGACCAGGGAAGAGGGAAGGAGCGAGCGAGGGCAGAAAAGGGCAGGCACAGACAAGGAACCTGGAACAAGGGGGGAGACAAGAGAAAAAAACATAAGGATAAGGAAGGAAGGGGTGGTGGAGAGGGAAGGAGGGGGGTGGAGGTGTGCAGAAAAAGTGGGAGTGTAGCGTACAGTGGACTGCACTGTAGCACTGGCTTTAATGGACGACTGGACATCCAAGATGCAGAATGCTGTCCGAAAATTGCTTATAACACACGGTGATAATGCTTCAGGCAGAGGGCAAAACGTAAGAGATTTGATTGGGGGGGTGGATTTTGGGAGGGCATGACATGGCACGATGCAGCAAGCAACTCACCCCAAGGATGGTGGAAATGGTCCGTTGGGGATTCCAGAAAGAAAGATGATCGTCAGAAGCAGCAAACGACGAACGTCTGAGCGGGAGGAGGTTGTTGTGTGAACAGTAGTGTGTAAGGATGAAAAAAGGAGGAGGAGGAAGACGAAGGGGGGGAAATGGTGAAGGGGAAAATGGTGAAGGGGAAAAAGGCGAGAAAAGGCGGGTGGAGTTGCAAAAAGCTGGCGGAGAGAGATTTATTGGCAGAGGAAGGCGCACACACAGAAAAACGACAAGCGGCGAAGACAATCTGGCAGGAGCGTTCCAGATCGGTATTTTGAGAGGGCCACTTCGGCGTGTGATTGGCTGGCGGCGGCGGACAGGAAGGCAGGAACGCAGGAAGAACAAGGGAATTACCCATTTTAACCTGTAACGAGAGGGAAAGCGCAGCTGCGAATAGGATGGCGGCGAGTGAGTCGCTCCTTCTCTGCGCCGCGAACAACAAAGCCGGACTGTGTCTAAGCGGGTTCCCTCTCTCGACCTCCGATGCTCCATATACAACAGACACGGCAGGAGCTGGTGCTCACCTTCCAATCTACGACGTAAAGGCATCATCATGTGAGCCTGTTCCTGCCCGTTTCAACCTGCTCGCTCCTTCGTCACAATTCTGTGCGTCCCAGGAACAACCAAAGCCAGGCTCATGCATAAACCATCGTCCTGGAGGCACATTAAAAACCTGCAACCCACACATGGATGATGCCGAAATTGCAAGCTTGTGATAGCCCACCGCCCATCTGCGCTGGCGGTCAGACAGGTTTTTGGTTCTTGAACCTGGTCTTGCACTACAGCTCGTATACCACCAGTCTTCAAAACTAGCCAGTAGCCGTGCAACTACAGTATACCCGCAATCGCATCCGCCACCGCAGCTTGATGCGGAATATCGACCCGGTTCACCGTTTTTGTTTAAGGGGCGGGCTTTTGCTTCCTTTTGAAGATGGACACAAAAGAGAGAGAAACAGAGCCAGGATGGGCCCTTCCACCCTCCTGTGGCGTGGAAGCTGTCGCTTAGCTTGTGTCTGGTTATATGAAGGGGGAGGTTCCAGTGTACGGCGGTGAAGTTACGTTGCGGCTGGAGGAAGAGGCCAAAAGGAAGAAAAGCCTTGAATTCTGTAGTCGTCAGCACTAAGCCTCTCTCAACCGTCCTTCTGGACCCAGCTTCCCCTGTCATGGACATATGACTTCGAGGACCGAGAGCAGTGTGCGTGGGTTGGGTGTGTGGGGGGAGAGAGATGGGAGGAGAGAGAAAATAAGCAAGATCTGACGGTGAAGATTTTCTGTCGCTCTGCAGTTAGGAACATCGGGCCATCAGCGTCGAACCTGCGCCGACTGGATCCTATAGGATTCAATGCAGGAATATCGGCGGCCGGGAAAGTCTCTCGCGGCAGCCATCGGAAGATCGGAAGCCCTCAACATGATCCCGAGGGGAACGATGCGGGCGAGTGGATGAATAATACCCGCGGTGTGTGTACTACGTGTTGATACTCGGCAGGCATGCTCCGTTCTTTTGTGTGTGTGTGTGTGTGTGTGTGTGTGTGTTCTCGTATGTGGTGCAAAGCACATGTAAGCATTAGGAGCCAGCGCCAAGCGTGGTTGAGGGAGGAAGAGGCCAAAGAAAGCAACCGGAGACACTATTCAGCAGAGCAAGTATCAGCACATCCATCCAACATTGCAGGCCACCAAAAGCCACCCGGTGAGCCACCCGGCGATGCATACCCAGGCTCGTAGCACTCGTACTGTACTGTACTGTATGTACAGTACTGTATGTGGTCACCAGAAGAAGAGAGGGAAGGCGGTCACCCAAGACAGGTGAATGACGTTTCTTTCCTCTGTTCTCTGTCGTTCGTCCCTCCTTCCCATCCATCACACCCAGATGCAATCGCAGCCAATCGCTGCGTCCACCTTCACGCCGCAGCTAAAAGGTCGCGTTCCAGTTTTTTCCACTCCACCTTCGTCCCAGCACCGTCCGCCCGCTGATTGGCCAGCGCTCTCCATAAATCATGAAACTTGCCATGTTTCGGAATGTGAGCACGACGAAACAGGTCCGTGGGTGGGGTGGGGTGGGGAGGGGTTCTTTCCTCTCTTTTTTTCTTCTTTTTTTTTTTTTGAGTTCGTCCTTGCTTCCCAAAGAGAAGGTGAGTGGCAAAGTGAGCGGTGCCTCCTTTTTCTTTTTCTTTTCTTTTTCTTTTTTTTTCTTTTTTTTTCTTTTTTTTTCTTTTTTTTTCTTTTTTTTTCTTTTTTTTTCTTTTTTTTTCTTTTTTTTCGGTGGCTGTTTGTGGTACAAAAAATATCCGGCTCCAGCGGCCTCGCTCCGCCGTACGTTGCCATGTCGTTGCCGGTCGTCGTCCACTATAGCCCACCCCCCAAACCTGCTCTCTTCCGTGCCGCCACCGCTTCTGCTTTGCCGCCGTCGGCTTACACTCTCGGTGCTCTCGTGGTTAGAGCGACAGTTATAGTGGGTAATGTGCCCACCCACTATGGCCGAAGAGCAACAGGAAAGAGCAGAAGCCTGTCTAACCCACCCAGACCGTTTGTTCCTTCCTCCCAATGTTTCCCTGTTTCATCCATCCATTCCATCATGAACTCGTGATCTTTGTGTTTCTCTCCGCTTCTTTCGTTTGCTAAGTAATAAAACCGGTGATATCAACTGAGGTCGACGGACCTACACCCTCCCGATATACCACCCCAAAAAAAACACAACCATTGTTTCCTCGTCCAGGACATCGTGCCTCCGTCGTCCTTGATCCGTACTGCCGATGCCACTGTTGCATTTTTGTCGGTTCTGATGCACCTCTCGCAGTCTGCATGCGGTCTGCATATTTCGGCACTGGCAACTCCCTTTGCTGCTCACTTCATGCTCCGGTCTCGCCCGTTCATGCATCTAAGAAGAACTTGGACGTGTACGGAAGATCCCCCTCTCCCCCAGTCTGTACATCCCGGATGTCGATGTTGATCCCCGCCGATGCCCGGATACACGTTGTTATTCACGTGAGAGTCGTTGTGGCTAGTACTGCACAGTGGTTCACGTCCGTCCCACCCAACACTCTGTTTGTTCTTCACAGACGCCCTATATTCCATCCGGACTATTGGCTGCATCAGCCTGCATGAGTCAAAAGAACTACCACTCTCTCTTTCTTCTCTCTGTGGGAGAAGCGAAACATGGCTCGCCCACCATGTGACCCTCCAGCAACCCGTATTTCCCTGTTTGGACTAGGTAAACCAGCTTTTGACGACAACCCGGACGATGAACCTCCCTCTCTCTCTCTCTCTTTCGCTCTCTTTCTCTCTCTTATCATCTGCTCATGTGCTTGACTGCCCGCCTGCCCGGGTCAGCCGTTGTGACCTTTCTAACAAGGTCTCTTTCACCTCATTCGTCTTGGGATGTGTGGGATGTGACGCCACGAAGCGCTGGAGCAGGGCCCTCCCAGTCTGGCTCAAAATTTGTTCTTCTCGCCAGACCAGACGGATCTAGGCCCTGCTCTCGGTGTCCTTAGCTGACGACGGGGGCTAGTCACCTTTCACTCCCCATCGTGAGTGTCACTCAAGGTGGAACAACGTCCAGAAAATTCGCACGTCTTACAGAAGTCCTAGGCTCACCGAAACTTATTCTATCGGCTCCTTAAAAAGTGAGGTGGAGATACTAAAGTCCCGCGTCCTTGACATATATCACAGACTGGAAAAATAAAATACGACCACGACTTCACGACCACAATGTCCCTCAATTACATGTTCAGTACGTACGAGAGATATAGACCTCCAAGGGGCTTCACACGCCCTCTCCAGCGCCACGTATACGTGCGTCTCCACGCACACAGCAACATCTCGGCTCGAATTTCCGCTCGTCTCTGCTTGACTGCTGCTTCCCGAAGCTTCTCCATCCAGACATCCATAAATCTATCCCCAGTATCATCATTATCCGTGCGTGCAGTAGCCTCTCCACCCTCCCGCGGGCCCCAATACCGCCTTTTTGCTTTGATGTGTTCACTCATCGGTCGAAGAGGGTACGATGATCATGCGAGACGCACCAGGAGATCGGATGGATTTTTTTCTCCTGCGCTTTTTTTTTCTGGTCTCCTCCTGCCCCCTTCGTAATATCCCGTTCCTGCAGCGCTGCCGGCCAACACTCCGTGAATGTTAGTTTCGGTCCGTGTCGTCATCCCGGACCACGGGGGCTCGGGAGACTCTTTGTGTATGTACGTATGGTTTTGAAACATGCCAACTTTCATCATCGTTCGTTCACTCTCACCCCCTGATGGTTCCCATGATAACTAACGCCCAATTACGCGGCCTGGTTGCAAGAATCCTCAAGAAACACCTGTGTCGTCGTCGTCCTGGTGTTGTCGGTGGTTGCACCACTCACCCTCCCCTCCGTTTCGTGTGTTTCTGGTTTCTTTTTTTTTGGTTTCCCTCGTAATGTTTCTCCTTTGTGCGTGTGTTCCCCCTTTCGTTTGCAGTAGCACAGTCCAGGCTGCTGTTTTTGAGAGAGAGAGAGAGTGAGAGACGTGCCCGTTTTTGATGGGCCGTTTTGGTCTTCCCCCCTCAGCCTCGTCGTCGACGTAGCTGTCGATCAGAAACGTCCAAGCGTAAAATGTTTGGAGCTCGCGTGATGACGATCGTTTTCTTCTTTTTTTTTTCCCCATTACGCGTTTTTGCGGTCCATTTACACGTGTCGTGTTTTTTTCTTGTTTTTTATGGTCCTCCTCTCTCCCGGGCTTGTCCTTGTGCTCGGTGTTTTTGTCCTGTGGGTTCGGCCCCCTCCCACCGCTTCCACGATGTCGATGTATTGCGTATCGGGGGTCTGGACGTGCGTACATGCACGCTCGTCTAGCCGCTACGTGCTATTTCTGTGTAAGGGGCAAGAGAGTAAGTTTCTTGAGCGTATGCGTACGTCCGGAATCTCGGTGACTCTCCAGTACCCATGCAATCCAACCCTCCCCTTGCTCTACCGAACTTCGGTTTTTCGGGTGGTCGATTTTATCCGTTCTTGCGTGAACGAACGAAGCCTTCAACTCTCTGGTACTGGGTAAGTGACCGCTGTAAGCCTTAAATACAGCAAGATCTCCTCCCTTACTTGCATACCGCTTCCCGCGCGATGATGTTGTTCATCCGTCAATTTAATGAGCTCACCCACCCCCTTTGCACCCGCAGCAAGAAGTCTAATACTGGTAAAACGGAGCACGCTGCACGTCCTTTATATGAGGTACGTCCATCTCGCTCGCTGACCGCCGTCGTTTTCTGTATAAATACAACTTTTGGTCTAAAGTGCCGGCCCTTACGCCCGGCATTACTGCGTAGAGTGGAACAACAAGCCCATGCAAACAGGATAGATATGTACGAGACATGCCACATGTGAGAGAACTGCCTTGTTTAATTCCGGCAAAAAAATCTCTCAGTGTCTTGGGCTTGTTCGTTCGTGTTTTTGTTTCTGCTGTCCTTATTCCTGCTACCCCTCCGCCCAGGTTTTCCCGCACAGCCTTGTTTCGCGGTTTCAGTTGGATGACACCAATCCAATCCAAGCAGGACAATGGCGGCCGGCCGCCCGTGGATAAAGGCTGTATTGCCGGTCCGCCCGCTCAGCCCCAAAGGACGACGGGGACAGGGAAAATTCACTGTGATGTTGGTGTTGGGCGTGTGTGTTTGCATCTCACGATGCGTTGGGAAGGGGGTCCTACACCGGTATGGATGGAGGAGCACTTGGCCCGAGCAGCACCGGCAATTATCTCGTAAACAATGACAATCATGAAACAGGCTCCATCCTTCCCTCTCTTTGTACAGTATATATCAACCACACGTCATGTTCTCCCTATACGGTGTGTGTGCGTGTGTTTTGGGGCGGTCCGGCCTGTACTGTTGATATCTGAGCGCCACGGCAGTCCAGGCCGCGATAAAGAGCCTCACTAACGGTCTGCGCCTCGCGTCTGTGCAGCCAGCACCGCCTGCGCCGGTCCTCGTCTTTGTTTGTCCTGGTTTCATCGTCTTCATATTTTCGTGTGCACGGGGGCGGGAATATCAGAACGCCCCGCCCGCCGTGACAGTTCCTACGTGTAGATGTGTTCCCCGCCAGCTACGTGTTCGTGTTTTTCTTGCACAGCGACCACGGCTCTCCGAACGTTGAGGCCCGACCCACCGCGTACACTTCGTCGGCTCTGCTTCGCGGTGGCCCAAGCTCCCGCATCTGCGGCGCGTCGGTATCACCGTTTGTTCCCAGCCAGGGGGCGCACAGAAGAAGAACAATTCAGCCCTGTCAGTCGGGAATCGCAGTCCTTTGCTCAGACATGATACACTCACCGTTTGCTCTCGCATGCTGTCCTGCCCAATCAATCGGTTGTTGGGGGGTGAGATTGTCTTGTGTCAAGCGTTCATTTGTTGAAGACTGTGGTTCAGTGTAGAACACAGGATGTGCCGCATGTTTGCCAGGAAGGATTGGGTCTAGGGTTAGGGTTGGTGTTTTGACTTCCACCTCCACTTCGGGACAGCTTTACATGCTCCAGAGGCATCTTATGACCACAATCTGAGCTCAAGAGCAGCTATAAACCTACAATATACATCAACCCACAAAGGAGAATATCAACTTCCATTAGTTAAGCAGCCATTCGCTGCCATTTTACTAGACAAATCGTCCAAAGGCCCCGTTTGTACCACGCTATCTGCCGCACTGCGAATTAGGCGCGACCAAAGCTACTCCGATACCGCAGGGGCACACTACCGGCCAATTGAAGCAATTTTTTCTCAGTATCACATCATCACCACCAGAACGTCCCCATATCGACCATTTTCTCGCTTCAGTCTTCCAGTCTCCCAGCCTTTCCAAACTGTCGTGTGGTGGTGAACAGCCTGCATATTCACCAATTCCCCGTTCTTCTCGTATCTGTAGCCCGCCAACGGGAACTGGGAATGCTCCGGCCCTGTACGCACCAGAGTGTCCAAGCCTGGTACGTTCAAACACCCTTTATGTTGCGTTTCTCGTGGACACTTGCGGGTGTTGTCGTTTTGCGCGCAGCCACATGATGATATCGCGGTCTCACGGTATCACGAATCTCCTGGCTTGTATGGCTGGCTATCTTTGGCTGCTCTGCGTTGCCCTGCACGCTGGTGTCGGCGGTGGCTCTGCATCCCCAGTCCCTCACGTTACCCCCCGGGAACCTGCAACTCTCACCTAAAACACCGGGAAAGACAGGAAGGCAACACAGATGACTCTGCCTTTTTTTTGTCCGTGTCAACGGTACACAGCGGGAAAAAAAGCAGCCAGAGTCTTGTTCGTGAAAGAAGAAGGGGGAACAAATGACTTCATCGCTGACTGACTGCCTCACCCGCTGCAGAACCCCTTTTCTTGTGTCCCATCATGGCCAGCCGGAGACTCCAGGTCTAAGAGCAAAACCTATCTTGTCACCGCCATAGACACAAACAAAACCACCCCCGGTGGTCTGTCTCCCTGCAGCTCGCGAGACCTGCACAGCAAATAAAAGAACAGTCACCCCTTTGAAACTGCTCTGCGGCCATGACTCCCCTCAGTCCGGAGTATCCTCCCCGAGAGATGGGCTCTGATGGCTCTGTGCTGCTGCCAGACATCCCGGACGCGGCACTTGCACAGGCCTCCGACGCTGTTGTGAAAGTGGCGTATCTTGGCCCGCAAGCCTCGTATACTCACCAGGTCAGTTGCATATATCTCTCCGTGAACAGGAACCGGGGAGGCAGGGTGTAGAAAAGAGTGAAAAAGAACAAGCA
Source organism: Knoxdaviesia capensis (assembly GCA_001510575.1). NCBI lineage: Eukaryota > Fungi > Ascomycota > Sordariomycetes > Microascales > Gondwanamycetaceae > Knoxdaviesia > Knoxdaviesia capensis. Next base: position 3,449,923 of record LNGK01000003.1, on the reverse strand, counting down.
GGGAATGGCTGCGTGCATACACGACTGGCCAGGTGTCGCACACCCGACTCTGTGTGCTGCCACTGCTGTATAATCTTGTTCGCCCCAAACATCAGAAAAGGGGTGTTGCATACTTACACTCACGTACGCATGAAACAGGCTGCCCAGAAAGCGTTCCCTCAGGCTCGATACAAGCTGTGTCCAGCAGAGACAATCCCAGGTAAGGGCGCACAACTGCGAGACTGGAGGTCGTGCAACAGGCAGACACAACTCAGGGCTGCGGTAGTCTATGTATGTTCCATACTGACACGTCCTTGGGGGACATCTTCCTCAGCAATTTTCGAGGATGTGCAAGCCGGCATCGTCGACCTCGGCGTGGTGCCGTTTGAAAACTCCACCTACGGCGCCGTGATCCCCATGCTCGACGTGCTCTGCGACCGCGCCAACCGCGCCGCCCACATCGCCGTCTGCGGCGAGGTGTACGTGAAAGTCAGCCACTTCCTGATGGGCCGGCGCCTCCCCGCCGCGCGCCCCGCCCACCCACCCGCGGCCGCAGCCTCCGTGCTCGACGACGGCAGCCCGGCGGCCAGCCCCGGCGCCTGCACGCCGACAGCCGAGGACCCGACGCCCGAGCAGCCGCACAGCCGGCCGGTGGCGGGGCTCAAGCACGTGCACAAGGTGTTCTCGCACCCGCAGGCCTTCGGCCAGTGCTCGGCCTTCCTGTCGACCTACCTGCGCAGCGCCGAGCTGATCGACGTGGCGTCGACGTCCCGCGCCGCCGAGATGGCCAGGGACGATGCGCTGGGCGCCACTGCTGCCGTGTGCAGCGAGGTTGCGGGGAGGTTGTACGGGCTGGATGTGCTGGCCAGCGCGATTGAGAACGCGCCGAACAACGTCACGCGCTTCACCGTGCTGTGCCGGAGGCCCGCGGAGTCCGGCGCGGATCCGGGGCCCGGGGGGCTCCGGCCACCGGTGCCGAAGGTGGATATCCTGCCGCCGGTGCTCACGGGGTCGCCGGCGCGGGCGGGGATCCTCTTGAAATTCTCTCTCCCGACCGGACGCGGGGCTCCGTCGACACTTGCTGCGGACCGCAGGCCGATCCTTGGCGATGTGCTTGCGGAGCTCCAACGACACGATATCGCCCTGATCAACCTCAATCTACGGCCGAGCCTGCAGACGCCGTTCCACTACGTGTATGTCGCCGAGCTGGAGACCGAGTTTCCGTTGCAGGGGACCGGGTTTTCCGCTGCCTTGGCTACCATTTCTACCATCACCGATACGTGTGACTGGCTCGGCTACTGGGCGAAGAGCAGCAGTCCCTTCTAGATGATGTGAGGGGGAAGCATTCACCACCAGCTCTCATCGGATTACCCCATGTATTATTATTATACGATCTTACCCAGGTTATGACTGGTTTTTTCTTCTTTTGATCTTTTCTTGTCTCCTCATATAATCGTTACATAAAAGCAATTTTTTTTTCAACCGAGTCCGGCACTTTTGCCACTGCAAACCTTGATCGACCCCTCAAATCCTGGTTTTTTTTTTTCTTTTTTTTTCCTTTTTTTTTAGCCACCAAAAAGCAGCTTTGACTTTGAGCCAACCACATCCGACTCCTCTGTGTTGATAATTCTCATCTTGACCGTGTCTCACCCCCGCTTCTGCATCCCAGAGAAGCTACTACTTACCGACAGTTTACATCGCCCCTCCAAATCCGTCTGCAAGCCTAATCTATCGGCGGTCTTGGCTGGGTGGGCCAGGAGCCCCATCTTGAAGCAGTTGGCCCGTTTTATCCTGCCTGCTTATTCCCAACGTCTGTCTGGCTTTATACTCGTTTTTTGTGTTGCTTCTTGGTTAGAACGAGAAGAAAAAGAAGAAAAAAAAAATGTTATTCCCCGTCTAACTTGACCCGGTTTAATTTTTTCATGGCGTGCATTCCGCTGCACGCCAAAAGACCGAGATTTCAGCGCCAAGCGATTTAAGTGCCATAGTAAATAGATCAGAATGACGGACATCGAGCAGAGGGAAGAGAGGAGAATGTTCAAATGCGGAGAGCTGTGGTGAGGGAGCAAGCTAAGCAAGCTGCTGCTGCACCGAGAGAGAGGCGTTTTGGCTGCTTAGAGAAACGGGCACGTTTTTGTCGGATTCGCTCAGACTTGTTAAGAAGACACAAAAGTGTCAGCACGGTCGGCGCGAACCTTCTTTTCTTCCTTTTCTTCCCGTATCCCTCCTTCTTTCCGTTCTGTCGTGCTCCAGTCGTCAAATCTCACAATTCCCATACATCATCATGACAGCCGTTTCAGCCAAACCGATTTTCGTGGCCGCCAATCCGCGCGCTTGTTCGACGGCGTTTGAGCGGGTAAGCTTCCTTTTTTGTTCTCTTTGTTCCTGGACTATGCCTGAGTTCTGGGCTTTTTACACAAATTAGTGGTGGCATACAAACTGACAGCTGCGTCTAGGTGTTCATGGCCCGGCCCGACACCTTCGAGTGCATCCACGAGCCGTTTGGCGATGCCTTCTACTACGGCCCGGAGCGCATGAGCGAGCGCTTCGAGAACGACCCCAAGGCCCGCAACGAGAGCGGGTTCTCGCATATCACGTACGCTGATGTGCTCGGGCGCATCGATGAAGCCACCAAGAATGTGCGTGGTCCCCCCCAAAAAAAAATAAAAATAAGAGATAGCCCCATGCGATGAACCAGGACTCCCCCCGAGCTGACTGGTATCTTGTCTGTTCTCTCCCCCCACAGGGCAAGCGCGTGTTCATAAAAGACATCGCATACTACCTGGTCCCGCCGCCGGGCCAGGAGCCCCGCATCGTGCCGTCGCTGGGCGGCCAGCCCGAGCCGCACAACCCGACGGTGATCCCGGAGTCGGAGCTGCGGCGCTTCCACTTCGCCTTCCTGATCCGCCACCCCAGCCGCAGCGTGCCGTCGTACTACCGCTGCACCGTGCCGCCGCTGGTCGAGATGACCGGCTTCACCGACTTCATGCCCAGCGAGGCCGGCTACGCCGAGATGCGCCAGATCGTCGACTTCCTGCTCGCCTCCGGCACCCTCCACCGCGACGACCTCGTCGTGCTCGACGCCGACGACCTGCTCGACCGCCCCGAGGCCGCCATTCGCGCGTTCTGCGAGCGCACCGGGGTCGAGTTCTCGCCGAACATGCTGTCGTGGTCGCCCGAGGACGACCGCGCTGCCGTCCTGGCTTTCTCGAAGTGGAAGGGCTTCCATGAGGATGCGCTCGCGAGCTCGTCGTTGCGGCCGCGGACACACAAGCAGGTGAGCCTAAATTTCCCCTCCCCCCCCACCTTGGTGTTTTCTTCTTTTTTTTTTCTCCTTCTGTCTTGTTTGTGCCCATTACCAAAGAAAGCCCGGCGGGCTAACCCGATTCAACTAGAAGCCCTTGACTGCGGAAGAGGAAAACCAGAAGTGGAAAGACCAGTTCGGCGAGGAGGCCCAGTCCGTGATCCGCGAGACCGTGGACCAGAACCTGCCTCACTATGAGTACTTGAAGCAGTTTGCCATGAAGTTTTAAGCGAACACAGAAGCGTGGGCGGTAAAAAGAACAGCAAGTTGATCAAAGAGCTTATCTGCTTATCAGTAACATGCGTGTGATATTCTAGTATAGTACAATCGGCCAGATCTTTTCAGGGTTGGTTGGGTTTTTGATAGTTTACAATAATACACTCCCCCCGTATCGTCATCCAAGGTTCTTCGTACACGGCGCTCCATCCCCAAAGTCTAGAGTCGAGGGAGGAATATCGCTGGTCGTGGATCGATATTCCCACCTCGTTTCGTCTCGAAAGAAAAAGAAAGAGAATTCCTCGTGCGTTGTTTTGTCGGTGAAATCAGCTCACCGTTTCCACAACCAGTTGTTCTTCTTGTCTCCAGCAGGGGCAGGCTCGGCACCTTCGGCGGCGGCGGCCTCGTACACAGGCTCCCCCTCCAGTCCCTCCTCACCGACAACCTCCTCGCCCTGCTCCGGCACACCACCAGCAGTCACGCGCTTCGGCCGCTCCTTTCGCTCCGGCGGCACCAGCTTGCCATGCGACACGTTATCCGACCACTGCACGGCGTAGTTCTGATCGGCCTCGTTCGCCCAGTACACGGTAGCCTCGCACAGCGCGGGCGGCGCCGCGGCCTCGCCATCCGCGGCGGCCGCCGGCGCCGACTCCCACATCTTGCTGCCCTTGCCCGCGCCGCCCAGAACAGCGGCGAGGTCGGCGATCGAGTTGGCGAACTGTTCGAGCACCACGCGGCCGCGCTCGGGCCGCGTGCGCAGCAGCTTCTTCGCGGGGTTGGTCGGGCTCGGCTTGAAGAAGGCCTTGTCGTCCCACTCGACCAGGTGGCGCTCGCGGAACTCGCGCAGCTTCTGGAACACCGACTGGCCGACCACGCCGCGGCCCTCCGGGAACTGCACCAGCGCCAGCTGGCGCCAGTGGTCTTTGCGGATCTTCGCGGCTTTCGTCTTCTTGCCGGCAAACGGCATCTGGCGCATGGCTTTATGCGCCTAAACGGGAGAGAAAGAAAAGGCGAGGCCAACGTTAGTAACCCAGCGGGAAAGGACACACGAGCGAGGCCTCAATTGCTATTCGGGGGAAGCCATCGGGAGGCTAAGAGAGGGAGCGTACATCGAGAATGCCCGTGTGCGAGTACACAACCTCCTTCGTCACAATGTTGTTGAACAGGTAGATCTTCTCGCCATGGCCGGGAGGGTGTCCAGCCAGCTCGGGCTGCGGCTTGTGGTACCGGGACCGGAAGTGGCCGTGCCGGATGCTTATTCGCGAGATGCCGAAGGCCAACTGGTTGAAAGCTGCCGGCAGCTTTTTCGATATCGGAGCTGAATTCATTGCGTATGTGTGGGAGAGGAGAAGGACGGCGGCGATAGAGGCGTGACACGAGACGGTTTGAGATGCGCGTGTTGAAAAGTCGTGATTTGATTTTTTTTTTCTCTATCGCCAGTTCCCCTTGCGCCAAATTGAGCACCAGCCACATCCAATTCAAAACGCCACATTTGTTAACGCCACACCCTTGCCAAGTCACCTGTGAGATTACTGGAAATGTCACGTGGAGATAATGCACCACTATCAGTTACGCTAATCAGGGTTATATGTTAAGTCACGTAGGGTTATGGGCTCATATGTGAGAAGGAATCAGAGGAAACAGGACGAACGATAGGTCGTTGTTGATAAATAGCCAATCGTGTTCCTATATACTTCTTCTTCTATCACTTTCCAAGTGAGCAATGGTATTTCTACCTATTAGCCTTCCCTAGACTGATGCTGATACTTGGAGAACTGCAGCGTCACGACACCCCACCGGACCCTTCGTTCTTAACTAGATGGGTGACCGAAACATCGGAGAAATGCGGCAAGGCTGGCCCATTCTGTCGCCGGGGCCATATATGGCGCCGCCGCGAGCGATTTTACCATCCCGGGTGGTTTACACAACTTGGGCAAAAATGGTTCTTGAATGCGCCCAAGTCAGCAGGAAATTGGCCGGGTGATGCGAGCCCAAAAGACCGCACTAAAGTCTAGCAATTACGTCGATAAACTAGAGAAGGGGTTAAATGAAATCCTAGCCACTAAAGCTGCAAGGAGCTGGTCAACGGCCGTGATGACGACGGTGGCCCGTTCATGATGAGGTGCGTCTTTTATGGATTGGCCGGGCTTGGGAGAGCCATGAGTCGGCTCGTAACTCTGGAAGGCCGTTCATGATCTTGGTGACTTCGAGAGTGAAAGAGTGGCATGATGCGAAGTGAGAACCCCTAAACAGCCCAGCATTGCTATAGAGCCAGTAACCCTAACAAGCCCTAAATCCTCCAAACACCAGCATCACGCCCATGAAGCTCACGCACCAATCACGTGCTGATAAAGCTGCAGGTCCCCACATTTTCACTCCTGGACCCCGCAACTGCCGCCTGTTGGTTCTTATCAGTTGCATCATGGTGAATCTTCTGGCATGTTCCGGCAAGATCGGCCGCAACCGCTTGAACACGCCTGAATGTGCCTGAACAAACTCGCTCCATCAGCCCACTTCGAGAAGTCCAGGAATCCGAAATAATACCGTTGGGGACAGACTATCTGATGCAAGATCTCTTGATTCTTTTGAATATAAATGCTGGTGTTGATTCTCTCCGGTGCTGATTTTCGTTCCTTCCTGTTTTTTTTTGTTCCCTCCTTCCTCATCCAACCAATCTAAGATTCTTGATCGAACCTTCCTAATTGTCATTCTGACAACACACACACGCCCTATTTTTCTGCCTCACAGTTTTTGAAGGATAAATTTCAGGTTGATCCTCGAAAGCTTCACATTTCCTGTTTTCTTTTCTTCCTCCTACAAACCTCCTACAAAACACACAAAAACATCCAAGTGTTTTTCTCTTCTAATTCATCTCTTCTTCAATCCCTTCTAGAAGACCCTTTTCACCAATAATTCATTCCTCCCAATTCATTCCTCCTAATTAATTCCTCTAATAAACCCCCCCCCCCAATTCTCAAAATTCCTCTCCTTTTCTCCCATCCACAATGAATTCCCGAATGGAATTTACGAACCGAGGCCAGAAGGCCGTCGAAGACGCCATGGCCCTGGCCGAACAATACGCACATTCCCAACTTGTCCCGGTGCATCTCGCGATTTCGTTGCTCGACCCTCCTGTCGACAAGTCCAAGGACCAGCAGAATGCCCCGGCCGGCGATATCACCACCATGCTCCGACAAGTCATTGACCGCGCCCACGGCGACGGCCAGGCTTTTGACCGGGCGCTGAAAAAGGCCCTGGTCCGGCTCCCGGCCCAAGACCCCGCCCCCGAGCACGTCGGGATCTCGAGATCGTTTGACGCCGTCTTGAAGAAGGCTATGGAGCTGCAGAAGTTGCAAAAAGACTCGTTTATTGGTGTTGACCACCTCATCGTTGCTCTTGCCGACGATCCCAGCATCCAGGCCGCTCTCAAGGATGCCAACATTCCCCGGGCCAAGCTGGTTCAGGATGCCGTACGAGATATCCGCGGAACTCGCCGCCTCGACAGCAAGACCGCCGATACCGAAGAAGAGCACGAGAACCTGGCCAAGTTCACCATCGACATGACCGCCATGGCCCGCGACAAGAAGATTGACCCGGTCATCGGCCGTGAAGAGGAAATCCGCCGCGTTATCCGAATCCTCTCGCGGAGAACCAAGAACAACCCGGTGCTCATCGGCGAGCCTGGTGTCGGAAAGACCACCGTCGTCGAGGGCTTGGCCCAACGGATTGCCAACCGCGATGTTCCTGACAACCTCAAGCACTGCAAGCTGCTTTCCCTCGATGTCGGTGCTCTGGTTGCCGGCAGCAAGTTCCGTGGCGAGTTTGAAGAACGTATGAAGGGCGTTCTGAAGGAAATCGAGGAGTCCAAGGACATGATTGTTCTGTTCGTCGATGAAATTCACTTGCTCATGGGTGCCGGTTCGTCGGGTGAGGGTGGCATGGACGCTGCCAATCTGCTCAAGCCCATGCTTGCCCGTGGCCAACTTCACTGTATCGGAGCCACCACTCTGGCCGAGTACCGCAAGTACATTGAGAAGGACGCTGCCTTTGAGCGTCGTTTCCAGCAGGTCATGGTCAAGGAACCCACCATTCCCGAGACCATTTCGATTCTTCGCGGTCTCAAGGAACGCTACGATCGCCACCACCGTGTCACCATTCTCGACAGTGCGCTCGTCGCCGCCACGAACCTTGCCGCTCGATACCTTACCTCCCGCCGCCTTCCCGACTCAGCCATTGATCTGGTTGACGAGGCCGCAGCCGCCGTCCGCGTTGCGCGCGAATCGCAGCCCGAGATCATCGATCACCTTGAACGCAAGCTCCGCCAGATCATGATCGAAATCAAGGCTCTGGAGAAGGAGAAGGACGAGGCTTCGCAGAGCCGTCTGCTGCAGGCGCGCAAGGAAGCCAAGAACGTCGAGGAACAGCTTGCCCCTCTTCGCGAGAAGTACGAACGCGAGATCCAGCGTGGTGAGGCCATTCACGAGGCCAAGGTCAAGCTCGACGAGTTGATGCGCCGTCTCGAAGACGCCATCAACGACGGAGACCACCAGAAGGCCGCCGATCTCCAGTACGGCGCCATCCCCGAGCAGAAGCAGAGAATCCGCCATCTCCAGGAGGTCAAGGCTCAGGCCGATGCTGCTCTCAGCGAGGGCGAAGCCGGCGGCCCGATGGTGACTGATGTGGTGACGGTCGACAACATCAACGAAATCGTGGCCCGCTGGACGGGAATCCCAGTGACCCGTCTGAAGACCACGGAGATTGAGAAGCTGGTGTACATGGAGAAGGAGCTCGGAAAGGTTGTTGTTGGCCAGAAAGAGGCTGTCCAGTCGGTTGCAAACGCTATCCGGCTGCAGCGGTCTGGTCTCAGCAACCCCAACCAGCCGCCCAGCTTCCTCTTCTGCGGTCCCTCCGGTACGGGAAAGACGCTGCTCACGAAGGCTCTTGCCGAGTTCCTGTTTGACGACCCGAAGGCGATGATCCGGTTCGATATGTCGGAGTACCAGGAGCGCCACGCTCTTAGCCGCATGATTGGTGCTCCTCCGGGCTACGTCGGCCACGATGCCGGTGGCCAGCTCACCGAGGCTCTCAGACGCAAGCCGTTCTCAATTCTGCTGTTTGACGAAGTTGAGAAGGCTGCCAAGGAAATTCTGACGGTGCTCCTGCAGCTGATGGACGATGGCCGTATCACCGATGGCCAAGGCCGTGTGGTTGATGCGAAGAACTGCATTGTGGTGATGACATCGAACCTGGGCGCCGAGTTCCTGACGCGGTCGGCGACACGCAGCCGCAAGATCGACCCGACGACGCGCGAGCTGGTGATGAACGCGCTGCGCAACTACTTCCTCCCGGAGTTCCTCAACCGGATCAACTCGATTGTCATCTTCAACCGGCTGTCGCGCGAGGAGATCCGCAAGATTGTCGACCTACGTGTGAGCGAGATCCAGAAGCGTCTGCAGGACAACAACCGCAAGGTGACAATCGACATTTCGGACGACGCGCTGGACTACCTGGCCAGCGCCGGGTACTCGCCGGCGTACGGCGCGCGGCCGCTGGCGCGGCTGATTGAGAAGGAGGTGCTCAACCGGCTGGCGCTGATGATTCTGCGCGGGTCGGTGCGCGATGGCGAGACGGCACGGGTGCGCATGGAGGACGGCAAGATTGTGGTGCTGGCCAACCATGCCGACAAGATCGTTGACGACGACACAATGACCGATGATGAGGATGATGCGCTGGACGAGGTCATGGTTGACGACATGTACGACTAAGTGCGTCCGCCCTTTGCTCCAACGACCATCCACCCATCGTCGTCCCTCCCTCTGTCTCTGTCTCTTCTCCTGCTCGGCACTGCGAGCATTTTAGCCTTCTCATTAGTCCTGCTTTTTCGCCCTCCTTTGGTTGTATTAGACTGGTCTTTGCATTTTCAAAGTTGATACGGGTTTTAACTTGGCGACGATTATGGTTAATTTTATGGTTTTATGGCGTTTTTTGCCGGTTTTTTTCTTTCCCCTTTTCCTCCCGTCTTTTCTTCGCGGACATGGCCGGGAATGGACTCTGACGGATGCTTAATCTGTCTGTACACTTTTTCTTTTGTTGTTTTTAAATTGAAACCTCAAAAAAGAAGCTTGTGGATAAACGATAGTACTATGGCACAGAGACAGGGGAGGGATGGGATAAAGATACTACAGTCTTCAAATGGCTTGCAGATAGCGTCTCCAGTTGAGAACACATTAGAATAGCAGAAACCACATAGTTTATTCTAAGCACTTTATTTTCATGAACTTTGTGAGTGAATGTGTATGATCTAAATGGTGGAGTATCATGTGCATGTGAACATTACGGTCTCACTCTCCAAGAGTCGTAAATACGCAGTCTTCGCCTTTCACACGAAACAGGCGCATGCCCCATCCATCCATGTCCGGCGAGTCTCTCGATTTAGCGAGAGCGAGGACAGACCGGCCAGCGACGAAACTCCGAATTCAGGTTTCTCCACCGAACAAGAATAAAAAGCCATAAATTGTGGTGAGGTGGCGTTTTGTCTGAGATATGTGACTTCAAAGCTTTTTCCCTTCTTCTGGCCTCTCTTCTTCTTTTGCTTTTCAAGGGGCGGCCTGGCACAGACTACTGTCTCATGAATTAACTCTAAAAAGGAGGCTCTGGTCGTGAGAGGTTTGCTTCATCTTGGGTGTTTAGCCGCTGGAAAGAAGCACGGGGAGCAACTCAGCAGCAAGAGGAGGGGATTTCGATGATGGTCGATACTTTGGGTATATGAGTGTTTCTTCCCTGTCCCTGAACACATACAGTACATAAGTACATGTACAACAGTACTCTTCATATGTGATCGCGATATGTGAGGGACATCAACAGACCAGGGCGGCCTGGTAATAGGCAGATCGATGTCCATAGGAGAGCACTTTTTTGCCCACGGCCGAGGATGGTGAACAAGCAAAGACAGGCCACACACGGACGGCCCCTCGACCCTGGATTGGCCACAGACTCATCGCTAGGATTTCTCCCCATCTACCGGAACGGTTGTTTCACTGCCAAGAATCGACAATCCGTTTCGGGTTTCCACACGCACACACACACGCCCCCCCAAAGATGCGAGTAGTATACCGGATCTGTATGGTGCAGGGTCTCTTGTGTGGCTGGGCCTGGCGAGGGGCGTCAGGGCCAGGTTTGACTGAGTGGCCCGTCTTCGATCGACAAAGTGCCTCTGCCCGCGGTCTTGTATTCCTGTCGTCGCGCTGCATCGACTATTCCACACCACTCCAGAACTGCAACTGTGTCTGGTGTAGCAGCAGCTGAGAGCCCGGGGGGACAAGTGATGCACAGCTGGGATGGCGGGAGTCTCGTTCGTCCAGCCCGCCGTTTCTCAGCGCATCACTGTGTCCCCCTCCCGGCGATCACGGTTTTTGGCATGAGCATTGACATGCAAGTCGCCTTCTAGACGACAAGAAGACGAAAAGGGTTGCATCGAGAGGGGAAAGGGAAACTGACTGGGAGTGTCGATCGCTGGCGAACCCAGAAGAAGCAGCAGACGCGGGAAGAAGACCGAGAGAGAGGGGGGCATAGGGAGAAAAAGAAGAAAAGAAAAAAATACAGTCAGTGCTTCGATGGGTGACAGTTTCAGGGCTGTGTATCAGCGGCGCCAGAATTGTCGTTTCCAGGGGCTTGCAGAAAGGGGGTCAAGGCTCGAATAACACGCCATTGGCGGTGTGTGGCGGACGGGGTGGGCTGTGGGTCTAACCCTAAGATCCACTGTTCTCACCAGGACTCGTGTCTGCGGTGGCTGGCCTTCGGCGTCGGTGACGACGCCAAACCGACGGAAGATAACCGTGCCGAGAAGCTCTCCTGAGTCTGGTTTTTTGCTTGTGTTTTAGTGGCGCCACTCAATGGCTTATTTTCCTTTACCTTTCTTCTTTAAAAGTCTAATTTCTATTTTATTTGGAAGCAAAATGCCAACTCCTTCACAGCCACCACCAACCACACTTATACCCCCCCCTCATACACACCTCCCACTTCCAAAAAGAAAGGGCCCCTCTGACACTCCGTGCGTCAGATACACCTGATCACCGCTGATCCCCAGAATGTGCCCTCGCGCATACACCCCCGTCGTTCTCTCTCAGAACTGCCAAGAACAGAATGAAGGAAGCCTGCTCATACGCGGCGGGACCCCCGAATATCACCGTTCATCACGTCAATCACCCATGGTCCCAAGAAACCCACCCACTGCCATCATATGATGTGCACGCCTATGATCTGTATGGCAGCCCTGCACAAACCAGGTCGGCGGTGGGGACTTGCACCCACAGACTCGGCTCGCACTCATACGGGCGGGCACTTACATGCATGCATGCATGCACACTTTCACACACCACACTCGCATCCGACGATGCGGAGCGTCAGCCCCGACTCCTCCTGGCTACACACTCGCCGAGAATCATCCCTGAGATACAGTACATAGAGCCCGGCGTCCCCTTCATCGTATGTATGTCAGATGTCGACCTGGATCCCGGAGATTTCTTCTTTTCTCTTCTCTCTTTCTCCCTCCCTCTCTCTCTCCCTCTCTCTTCATCTGCTCTTCCTTGTCCGTTCCGTCGTTCTTTCGCGTCGTCTTGGTTGTTCTTCCATTCTTTTTCTTTTTTTTTTATATTCTTTTTTATACACTCTCTTGTAATCCAGGCCGGTTCTTCACTCTCTCTTCGCTTCTTCTTTTCATATAGCTCGTTGTGTTTCTATACCCGTCGACGTTGACCGTCAAGTTCGCTTCTATCCAACATGCTGGTTTCTCGTGTTCTTTCTTCCCTTCTGGGCCTGGCCGCTCTGGTTCAGTGTGGTACGTGTCTCTTCTCTCAGCTTCTCCCCACGATACTCTTCCTCCCCTTTACTAACTCCTATACAGCCCCAGCCGCAAGTGACCGCGTAGACCGCGAACTTCTCGCCGCCGGCCGGGCCGACTTCAGCTTCAAGAAGCTGCAGCGCAAGCAGGTCGGCCCCGGTGCTAGCAGCGTGAACGTCGTCGTCGTGCCCGTCACCATCGTGCAGAATATCCAGGTGGTCCCGATCATCATCGTGCAGAACAACCTCAACACTATCGCCCAGCTGGTCGCCATCGCCGAGCAGCAGTTGGCCCTGCTCGTGCAGTCGCAGCTGGCCTTGGTGGCGCAGCTGGAGACCATCAAGAACAATATCCGCATCAACCACTTCGCGGCCCGGTTCCCCCAGGTGGTGAGTTACACATGTCTCACTGTCACGGCACTTGCCGCCCCCTCGTACACAAGAGTGAAATGCCCTAACATCCATAATCCCCGCAGAACACCGTCCTCGTCACCGTCAGCACTGTCGTCGACTTCCGCAACTCCACCACCGGCGTCAGCCGCTACATGATCAACCAGCAGCTGATCGACAACGGCTTCCCGCAGAGCCAGATCGTCGTCATGGTGTCCGACATCGCCACCATGACCGTGCAATCCACGCCGACCGCCGGCCTGGCCGACTTCTTCGGCGTCGCCAGCGCCTCGCTCTCGGGCGCCGCGCCGACCGCCACCGCGGCCACCGGCGGCGTCTTCGGCTCGCAGTACCCGTCGCTCGCCCAGTTCGACCCCGCCGCGCCGTTCGGCGCCTTCAACCAGAGCCTGATCCTCCCCGCCGGCGCCCTGGCCCCGACCCTCGCCAACGTGTTCATCGACCCCGCCGCCATCGTGTACCGCGGCCAGACCGGCCTCTTCGTCGAGACCGCCAGCAGCTTCCTGCAGAGCTGCGCGTTCTTTGCTGCCAACAGCGGCTTTATCAGCACTGCCACCGCCTTCCTGTCGTCGTTCCAGCAGGTTGCCGCCCTGCAGTTGGCCGGCCTGCGCGGAGTCGCCCCCAACGGCGTGCTGGCGTCGACTGCCACTGGCACTTCGCCTACCCCGACGGAGGCTGCAGCGGGTGAAACCGTGTCTGCCGAAGCACTATAAGGCACTGCAGTTAGTGGCGATGAGGTTGGGTTGGGTTGGGTTCTGTTTTTGTTTGAAGCTCTCGGTGGCTCTCTGTGTGGACATTGAGAGACCACCGAAGGGTCCAGGTTAGCTTATGGCTGTGTCCAGGCGCGGCGTTGATGGTCTTTTATGGGATATCATGGGTTGATGTTTTGTATGTCAGTTTCTAGTATAGGCTGGACGGGAACCACTGTATAAGAAATCAAAAGAAAAGATCAAGAAACTATTACTCTAGAAAATGGCCCCTCAAGTTGTAATCAACAGTGAATAGGCATGTTGATGATCTCAAAGCAGCGTCAGCATCTCAGTCCGGGGGTGGCTCTGCACAATCTCTCCGTCCATCGCGTCTTTCACATAACACCCTCCGACCAGATGGTACTTGCCCTTCCGGAACCGGATCGGCCGGAGAACAACCGGGAAGGGACACCCATCCAGCACGGCGACTTCGTCCCCGACCTTCATATTCGCCGGCCCCGTGCCGAAGTTCTTGCCGGCCATGAACAGCCGGCCGTACCGCCCAAAGTTGTGGTACCCAACCCGCGCCATATCCAGGTGCAGCCGGAAGTTCGGCACGTCGTCGGGGATCACCACGTGGTCGAGCGTGATCTGCGCGCCGAGGTGCTCCACCGGTGCGGCCGCTAGCGCCTGGATCCACAGGTCGATGTACATGTGCACGGGGAAGTCGGGCTTGGCGCTGTTCAGCCGCTCGCCGTACAGCATGTCGTAGAACACCGTCGGTGGCTGGCCGGTCTTCGCCAGCTGCTGCTCCACCGCCGCCTTGGTCTTGGTGAACCACGAGATCTCGTCTTTGCGCGTCTGGTCCCAGTCGGCCTGGGTGAACGCCCGCGCATCGCCCGGCAGCTTCGGGAACGCCGTGAACAGCGACCCGACCGTGGCGAATATCCGCCCCCGGAACCGGAGGTGCTCCGGCAGATCGCCGGGAACCACTTCCGGGGGCACATCTCCCGACGCCGAGTACCCCATGCCGGTGGACATGCAGCCGGACGTCCGCTGCGGGTCGATCGCCCATGACGGCAGCTCGTACCTGTCGGGCCCTTTGGATGAGTCGTGCATGCCGGCATTTGCGAGAGGGTCCAGCGACGCTGTGGTCTTAAAGCCCACCAACGAAGCGGCTACCAGGGTGTCGCGCACCGACAGGCTGTAGTCGACCTTCAGCAGCGGTTTGCCATCGCTATCGTGGCCAATATCCGTGATGCCCATGATTCCATACACGTAGTCGCGCGGGTCGGTGGCCCTGAAGGCGTGCAGCCGCCCCAGACTGGCCAGCAGACCAGGCTGCTGGTCGCCGGTGTTCCAGCTCGACGCCACCGAGCCTTGCAGGAACGCACGCGGCGGACACGGCAGTCCGCTCTCGGGGTCGATCACGCTGAGGTGCGAGGTGCCCGACAGCATCTCCAGCGCGGCCAGAAACATGGTGATGGTCTCGTAGTCAACCGCCGAGCCCTCGCGCCAGATCTTGACGTTCTGGGCCAGCACCACCTCCTGCAGCACCCACACACGCTCAAACCACGGGTGGTCCAGCAGCAGCGCCGCCGAGTCCCAGAACGACCGGTCCATCTCGCGGCTGCGCAGCCGCGCCAGCAGCCCCGCCATCGACATCGACGCGCCGCCGTCGTTCTGGATCTCGCTGACGAAGTACTGCGCCACCGTGATGATGAACGCGAACGCCTTCGGCGACGACAGCGTCGGCATGTCTGTGGGCTTGCGGTCGGGCGGGTCATCCTTGTTGGCGCGCAGCGGCGTCAGCCCGTAGCGTGTGTTCGGGTCCAGCGTCACGTCGTCGACATCCGACGAGGACAGCAGGGCCTTGATGCCCGTGGCCAACGACCCGCCCGCCTCCGCCGCCCGCGGCGGCCCCGTCGCCGGCGCCATCGTAACGCCGACATCCCGCTCGGCGTAGCGGCCCGGGGCGGCCCGCACCACGGCCGAGTCGCGCGGCACATTGACCAGGAACCCGTACACCTCGCGCGCGCTCTGGTAGATGCGCCGCATCAGCGGGACCTGCACCTCCTTCTCGCGGTCGTCCAGCTGGTTGATGCAGATCTGGTCGATCCAGTACGGCCCGCGCCACTCGTCGCGCGCGTACCACTGCGCCAGCTCCATGCCGGACTCGGTCAGCGCGAGGAAGCGGTTGCTCGGCGTGTTGGTGGCCATGTTGCCGTCCCAGATGAAGCTGTTCAGTGCCGACGGGCCCCACCAGTACGACATGGCCACGAACTGCTGGCGGCGGTTGTCGAGGTCTTCTTCGATCAGGTGGAACATCAGCCGGTCCTTGGCGTCCGGCTCCAGGCCCATCTTCGCCCGCCGGAACACCACCAGCCGGATGTGGTTGGGGCCGGAGAGCGGCGGGTATTCGAAGTTCTGTGGCGGTGGTGATTCAGACATGATGGATGTTGGAGATGTGATTGGAGAATAAGTGACAGGATCGGAAAACAACTTTGACTGTGAATATAGAGAGGGTAATATCAAACCAGAAAATCTCTTCTCGACAGGAAAGGAGCCGTGAGGCCCTTCTTATATACCACCGTTATTACATCTTCACGAGGCCACTGTCAACCGGCAAGTTCGTACCACCACATCTCCCGTCAAGTAGTGTCTCACAGATCTTCATCAGGTCTGCAGAAGCTTCACGCCAGACTGTTGAGCCACCACATGGGTGCGGCTGAGTCTTTCGGGGGGGTTGAATGCCAGTGGGATGGTGGTATCGTCTCCCATCGTGCAGGTCAGGTCTAGACCCAGTCATTCCCGAAAATCCAGTTCAGGTCAGGCCTCCTGGACACCAGATCTCAGCCCAGCGCCAGCCCTAATCAGGAATAGGAGTTTCAATAGGTAACTAATTGCCCCCTCCCCATACGACCAAAAGGAACCCTCTTCGATGAGCCTGAGGGTTTGCCTTCTGGTACTTACCAGGCCGTGATATATCAAATCCGAACTCTGTTTCTGGGGCTGTGAGAACTGCAAATGCCAAAGTGTTGCCCGGTTTGTGACCACCAACCGAATTAGGGGACGGACAGGTCAATGCCAGATCCCGATCCAGACACAATCACCGCAAGCCACTCGATAGCGGCATAGTGGCGGCTTGCTTCGGAACAAGCAGCACAATTGGTTTTCAACACACACTTTCAAGGGTGAAGTTAGAAAATGTTCTGCCTCTTCCCTCGAAGCTTGAAAGTGAAGAGAAAGAATCAGCTTTGATGCGGATGTATCGGTACAAGACTTCAAGCGTCAATTAACCAATACTATCTGTACCTATACTTCAGCAAAATCACACAACTGATTGGCCAGAAGTCAACAGAGAAGCGGATACTTTGAAAGGCCAAATATATGCAGCCACTCCCAATCTTGCAAAACCCTGCCCTGATTTGCCCACCAATTTTTCCACCATACACCCCCAGCACCGCATCACGTGTGAAGCCCTAACTAAACACTTTCCACGCAAAAATCCTGCTGACTGATCCAGAAGCACCACAGGAGCAATTTGCAAAGGGCCTAAGCCAAAATTTCTCCTGCCCGCTTCACCAGTTCCTCCCACCATCTAATCCATCTTTTTTTCCTTTCCCTCTCCAACAACCAAAACCAACCCATCACCAGAATCACAGCGACAAAGGCCGCACAACCGCCAATATGTCGCTTGTTTCCGGTAAGTCTCTTTGCTTCTTAGATGCCCTTGCTGCTGCAATGCGGGAATCACAGTCTCTCGCCGCCGTTTGTCTTGGTCGCCGGCCACGATGCGCCTTTCCCGGATCGAGTGTTCAGTTTTCACGATGAAGAGGCCCGACAGCCTCTCGACAGAGCCGCCGACGATATGCCAGTACATGGCAAGAGGAATGTCCCAGTAGGGCCGGTAGTCCGGAACGGCAATTTCGCACATCTGGGCGTCCATTCGGATATGGAACGGGTTCTTGGATGGGTCAAGCCCTGCCGCCCACTCACAAAGTCTCGGCTGTCAAATCGGTGGTTGGTTGAACAACGCCGTTGAAATCGCAGCTTCCGTGGCGGAAACCAAGACAACATGGACGTGCCGGAGACTGTGATTCCATTTTATGTGCAAGCTACCGTTTTTCACTACAGATCAGTTTTGCTAACTTCCTCACAGGAGACAAGTAAGATCACCCCCGATACCACAGTCCGTATCGATGATAACCCGGGACTCCGACTCTAATCAATTCGAACTCTAGGACGAACTTCCAGTTCATTTTGCGTCTGCTCAACACCAATGTTGACGGCAGTAAGTTGGATCCTCGTCGCCCGATATATCTGTGAAACTAGATACTAACATGAACCTCTTTCGTTTTATAGAGCAGAAGAGTATGTTCTCAATCGATCGATTCCGACTAGATGCGAAGCAGATGTCAAACGGTTTACTAACATGAAAACTTTTATCGCTGTTCAGTCATGTACGCCCTTACTGTACGTATCATCTTTCCCCCAAATTCTGCATATATCGTGTTCGCCAGCTAACCCATTTTCTTTCCACGAACTACAGAAGATTAAGGGTGTCGGTCGCCGCTATTCCAACCTTGTTTGCAAGAAGGCCGATGTCGACCTGAGCAAGCGCGCCGGTGAGCTCACCTCGGAAGAGCTCGAGCGTATTGTCACCATCCTCCAGAACCCCACCCAGTACAAGATCCCCTCGTGGTTCCTTAACCGACAGAAGGACATTGTCGACGGCAAGGACTCGCATATTCTTGCCAACGGTGTCGACTCGAAGCTCCGTGACGATCTTGAGCGCCTCAAGAAGATCCGGTTAGTGGCACTCGCCCCTCGCGGCATGACGGATGAAGCCGTGTGTCGGTTGCATATTAGAAATCTCCCTACTAACATACCATCGCCCATCACAGTGCCCACCGTGGTCTCCGTCACTACTGGGGCCTCCGTGTGCGTGGACAGCACACCAAGACCACCGGCCGCCGTGGACGGACCGTCGGTGTGTCGAAGAAGAAGGGTGGTTAAAAGTTACGATTTTCACTATTGGTTGTCCTTTTTTTCTTTTTTCACGGCTTGGGACGGAAAGGCGCGACGGATGTTTTCCCTTGCATTCCAGATCTGGTTTTCTCTGTTCATTACCAGTCTTTATATGTGATAACGTGCCACTTTTTTCCAATGGCTTTGTTACAGATAGAAAACATAGCTTTATTGGGGTTTTACTTTGCCGATACTCTGTGTGTGCAGGTGTGACTGTGATGTGTGCAATTATCAAGCCAAACCTCGGAGTTTACAGCATTGCTGATCGGGTCACTCACATGATTAAGCTCAGAATGGAGACACTGGTCTGGATATGGAGAGGGTGTACCTCCGCGTAACACAGCAGACACACGCTTCGCTGAAGTCATCGAGACGAGAGCAGATTCAAAGGAGATATCCTCAATGTTCAGTAGGACGGACATAGAATATGAATGGTAAAGGGTCAGAAGTAGTCAGAACTTTTGGTAAATATCGACATTTCGGTTCGTTTCCATTTGCGCGTGTATCATAAAAAGAAGTATCCCAACTCAATCTTCATGCGTAACCGCCATATCCAGCACCTCGACGCGGCCCTTGCCCTTGGTCTCGCCGCCAATAAAGTCCGACAGGCCCTTGAAGGCGCCCGGCTCGACAAAGCCAACCATCTCCCACTCGGAGCCGGCCACGTCCTGCGACTCGACCTGCTCGACGTAGCTGAGGATCTTGTCTTTGACGGTGCCGGCGGCCTTGTGGGCGGCCTCGCCGTCGTCGGCGGCGGCGGCGGGCTTGGCGGCTTTGACGGCCTGCTTGAGCACGCTGGTCGGGCACAGGATGCGCAGCTTCATGCGGGCGCGGGCCACGGGGATGGGCTGCGCGGCAATCAGCGCCTTCATGGCGTCGAGGGCCTGGCTCTTGGCGCTCTTGGAGGCCACCACGCCCGTCCACAGCGGGTGCTCGCGTGCCACCGGCGCCGGGGCCGCCTCCCCATCAGCTGCCGCCGCCGCCGCCGCTGCCGCACCCTCGGCGGTGGTGGTGGTGGTGGTGGTGGTGGTGGTGGAGTGTGCGCTGGCGCTCAGCATATCCAGCGCTTTCTCAATCATGCCGGTCGTGTACACGCGCTTCGTGCGCGGATCGACCAGCTTGCTCGCGACAATGCCGACGACCTCGGCGCGCACGCGGTCGAGCTGGGCGGCGCGCTCCTTGTCGCCGACCTGCAGCTCGCCCTTCTTGAGAATCTCGAGGATGATCTTGTCGACGGCGGTGCCCTTGCCGAAGGCGGTGTCGAGGTCCTCGCGCGGCGCGGTCTGGCCCTTGGACACGTTGAGGAACACGTTGGGGATCTGCAGCACGTTGTCCAGGTCCGTCTCGATGCCGGAGCGCCACTCCAGCACCTTGTTCTTGTAGCAGGCGATCTCGAAGCGCTTCTTGCCGCGCTTCAGGCGCACCAGCGACACGTTGGTCAGCTTGATCTGGTTGGAGGGGAGGTTGATGCGGGACATGGTGGACGGAGTTGTGTGGGTGAGGAGGATGAGATTGGAGGGGAGGTGGATGAGCGAGGTCGGTGATCTGCGATGTGTGCTGTGTTGTTATATGCAGCGTCCAACGAGAGCCTGATATGTCGGAGTGTCGAGGTCGTGTGAGATGTGTTGATGTCAACTTTCAGATCCAGGAAGCTGTGTGTGAGTCAAAGCTGTCAACACTAGCTAGTAACAAAGTGTCAGTCAGTTATTGACAGAAACCACGGAAGACAGTAGTTACAGAGGAAGACACCGGAGATCATGAATCCTTCCAGACTGGGGAATATGAGCTTCTCTATAAGATCAACGGCTTGGAGATATCTTGCAAGAAAAATTAAAACAGGTACATATTACCCCACACATTGGGTTTGGAGATATGATGAAGAATGAGTGATGATGGCATGCATAACCTGCACCACTCACCAAACCCCGCCCTTGGCTAAACTTTGACCCCCTGAAGGCTTTCACATACAGGGCACCAGCCCGCTGATACACTGCTCACCCCGCCTGTAGACCGGGGGCTAGGGTTTATCCATCCCGGTCTAGGGTTCGACCCTGGATATTTAACGCATGAGCCACAGCAATCTGTATCAAACAAGCCACCTTTCAACCCCCCCACCATTGATGGTTGTTATTGACCCCTCCAAAGGAAAGGAAAGAGACAGAGAACACATTGTGGCGGCACCTCGCTAAAATCTCTTTATTGTCTTCCATTCCGTCCCCCGGATTCCGGTTGATATTGACACATCTTGCGTGACTCATTTTCTGATTGGATTCTGGACTTTTCTCTCTTCAAATAGAAGGGTCCTCCATTTCCCCATACAACGAACTAGCTCACTTCAAGCAGCCAAATTCTGTTGCGGGATCACCCCTCCAAGAACTTCAAAGCACACCAGCACCCCAAACACCACCATCAATCACCATGGTCGAACCCGCACCCGCCGCCGTCCCGGCCGAGCCGGCGCCGGCGACCTCTGCGCCCGGCGACGACGCGGCTGCCGCGGCCGCCGAGGCCAAGCAGCAGAACGTGAACCCGTGGAGCGTGTCGGGCGAGGTTGGCGCCGACGGCAAGGTCAAGGCCATCGACTACCGCAAGCTGACGGAGGAGTTCGGCACCACGCTGATCGACGACGCGCTGCTGGAGCGCTTCGAGCGCGTCACGGGGCACAAGCCGCACCGCTTCATGCGCCGCCAGATCGTGTTCAGCCACCGCGACATGTCGCAGATTCTCGATCGCTTTGAGAAGGTATGCGCGTGTGTGTCTGTGTGATCGCGGCCGGGCCGGGGGCCCTTCTCTCTCTCTCTCTCTCTCTCTCTGCCCTGGTTTGCAAGTGGGAACTCTTGCCTGGCTAACCTCAACCACCTCTCTCTGTGCAGAATGAGCCGTTCTTCCTGTACACCGGACGCGGCCCCAGCAGTGACTCGTGAGTGTCTCCTCCCTCAGCATGCGTGTTTCGAACTTGGCAGAGTGCTAACTCTTTCCTAGGATGCACGTTGGCCACGTCCAGGTGTTCCAGTTCGTCAAGTGGATTCAAGATGTTCTTGATGTCCCGCTGATCATCATGATGACGGACGGTATGTTGAAGCAGTCCCAGTGTTGTCCTCTCAGGCTCCTGTGCTAACCTCACTCGTCTACTCCTTATGCAGATGAAAAGTTCTGTAAGTGCCTCTCGTAGTAAACTATGGAGCTGTCCCCGTGTTATAAAACCGGTGTTAGTGTACTAACGTACACGTCTTGCAGTGTTCAATGAGAAGCGCACAGTCGAGGAAGTCATGGGATACACCGCGAAGAACGTGAGTATGCGTCTTATCAAAGTTCACTCTCTGTCTGTGTCTTGCTTATACTAACAATATTACTGTTGTTCCGGGCACTAGGTCAAGGACATTATCAGCGTTGGCTTCGACCCTGCCAAGACGTTCATCTTCTCCGAGTAAGTGACTCTCAGTCCGCCGGGACTCGACCTCTCCTCGGCCATCCGGCTTTGGAAACCATACTTGGAGTATATTCCACTGAACTCACTTACCTTCTCTAAATAGCTACGACTTTATGGGAGGAGCTTTCTATCGCAACATTACTCGGTTCGCCAAGCTCACCAGGTCAGTTCATCTCTTGTTGCAATGTTTAAGACGAGACGTTGTCATTTACTAACAATCCCCGCTGTTACAGCTTGAACACTGCCTGCAAAGTCTTCGGGTTTGACGAGAGGTGAGTACCGTGCCCAGTGGCTTATACCATCCTCCAAGAACTGTCCGAACTGTCCCAGTACTAAGACGGTCACCCCGTGTGAAGCTCAAATATCGGCAAGGTTCACTTTGCCAGCATCCAGGGCGCAACCTCCTTCGCGTCCAGTTTCCCGCACATCTTCGGCGAGGACGAGTCGAAATCCAACGCCATCCCGTGCCTCATTCCGTGTGCCATTGACCAGGACCCGTACTTCCGCCTGACGAGAGACGTGGCGGCCCGGCTTCACTATGCCAAGCCGGCCCTGAGTAAGTGCACTGTCTGGGATTTCTGAGGGTTCAAAGGCTAACACCACGCTCACACACAGTTCACATGCGCTTCCTCGATGCCCTCCAGGGACCCGGATCCAAGGTAAGAAGCTGGATGAAGATACCCACCCCTATCAGCCCCAGTGTGCTAACCCTAGACTCCAGATGTCTGCCAGTGACGACACATCCGCTATCTTCTTGACAGATTCGGCGAAACAGATCAAGACCAAGATCAACAAGTAAGTTGTAGCTCTACGACACTCCGTGTGCCTCGCTATCACCATGTTCACGTTCACTTGCTAACATGTATCTCCACCAATACAGGTATGCCTTTTCCGGAGGCCGGGAGACGGTGGAGGAGCACCGTGAAAAGGGCGGAAACGCCGATGTCGATGTTTCCTACCAATACCTCCTATTCTTCCTCGAGGATGATGCGGTTAGTAACAGTATTCCCCGCCATTACGCGACCCCCCCAGCAGACGCCTCCCCGCGCTTGCTGTCTCCCTATGCACCTAGACCAAAAAAAGGCTGACCAGCGAAATTGTCCCGTTCCCCCCCTGTTTGGGGTGACACCTGGGGGTTCTAATTTCATGTACAAATAGGAGCTTGCCCGCATCAAGACGGAGTACGAGACCGGCCGCATGCTCACAGGCGAGCTGAAGGCGCTGTGCATCCAGTTCCTGCAGGACTACGTCGGCGAGTTCCAGACGCGGCGCAGCCAGGTGTCGGACGAGACGGTCAAGCTGTTCATGACGCCGCGGCCGCTGGTGTGGGGCGGCAACGCGAAGGCGGCGGCGGTGGCGGCGGCGGCGGCGGCGGCGCGCGCAGAGGTGGTTGTGCCGGTTCCGGCGGGCGCAGCGGCAGATGGCGGTGAGGAGGGCGGCGACGGCAAGATGACCAAGAACCAGCTGAAGAAGCTGCAGAAGATGAAGATGATTGAGGAGAAGAAGGCGGCGAAGGCGCAGGAGAAGTCCCAGGCCTGAACGCGGGGGCGCGTCCTCGTTAGCGGGCCGTGCTCCTGCCGGATCGTGGCGCACACACAGCTCTCTCTCTCTCTCTCTCTCTCTCTCTCTCTCTCTCTCTCTCTCTCTGGTTGTTCGTAGAGATAAAAATCTAGATACATAGATACAGCCACAGATGATACGATGGTCTGATCCCTTCGTGTTTGGGGCTGGACAAGCAGTAGTGGCATCAAATCACGGCTCTGTGGACCCCGTTTTGGCTTCATTTTTGGCCGTGCTGCAGAACACCTTTTGATATCCGCGATAGCTATACCGAAAACACCATAGTGCCGAACCCCCTCCCCAGAGAAGTGACAGCACACATCATCCATCTCCATGACCAACGACAATGACAGTCAGACCTCTCCCAACTGGCCCTTTTTTTTTGTCCCGCCTTGCAGAAGCACAGAGCCTTCAGCTCCAGCACGAACCCCAAGCCCGAGAAAAAAATAAAATAAAATAAATATGGCTATACTAAAGGAGAAAAGAAGAAGAACCACACATCCCAAGTGTGCGTTTTCTGTGGTATTCCTCACCCCTGGTCTCCTATTTTTTTTCTTCGTCTTTTCCTTTTTCAGTTAGCACGTTGGGCCCTCCAGATGATGCAAAACGACACATAATATTTTGTGGTCGTCTCTTTTCTCCGTGATTCGCGCGCAGCCCAGACACACTTGGTGTCCTTTCGACTCTTAGCGACGGGGACGCCGGCGCCATTGAAACATGGGGGGGGAGGGTTGTCTGGTTCAGGATTAGGGCAGTTTGTTGTTTGCTGGAGACGGGGTCTAGAATATATCGGATTATATGGGGATTTGGGGCGGCAAAATGGCCCTTTTTCTCTCGGGCTTCCTTCTTGCTCTCTCAAGGAAGTTTGAGACCGCAATGTCTCAGCTGGCAGGGAAGCACAAACGCGTGGATGCTTCTCAAGTGTTCTGTTTTGAGTCTTCTGGTGCTTCGTTTCGCGTCGTGTCTCTCCGGATGGTCTGTGAATCTTCACTCTTGTGGGCTGTGGGCACTAGACAGAAATGCAACCACGTTGGTTCCGTTTGACGTTCTGGCCTTGTCGCGATGTGCAGGGTGCGGAAAAGGTGAATTTCGGGGGATTTTCCCTTAAAGTCGCGGAAGGGGGGGGTGGCCCACGAGAGAGAAAAAACAAAAGCCCGTGGGCTTGCTGATTCGAAAGCGGCTCTCTGAACCCTGATGTCCCTCTCGGACCTCTTCTCATCTTCTCTCTTGCTTCTGGGTGGCATTTTCCGTTCCCCTCCTTGCAAGCACTGAAACTCCAGAAGACCAGATGTTACGATATTCCCGTAGAGAGCTATTCAGGACTCGCTCACCCAGGTCGGTTGTTCTTCGGGGTTAGTCCTGTCATGATGAAGATGAGAAGCCCGCTGCCCGAAATTGTCGCCAGACACCGCATAGGTCGGAAATAGGGGAAATAGTTGCCAGACCGGCTGCGTTCTTTTTAATTCTGAACCTCAGCCCTAGAACCACCACGGTATTTGGTTTTGGTTATGGTTTCCAGCCACGAGGAGCAAAGCAAAGGAACCAGAAAAAACCAGATTGCAATTTGACAGGGCCCGCGTCCGCCTGTGGGCGTGTATCATGATCCCGGCCGCCCATCTCGCACCAGAAACCCAGATTCCGAACCCTGACCCCCCCCCTTCCTTAACTCATTTCCTGGGAAAACCCAAACTCCCACAATAGATAGCCAGCCCATCGCGTTCCGAAACGGGGGGGGGAAAGGAAATGATTGTTCTCTGTCTAGGCCACACACTCCGCGAGGTAAATCTTGTGAGATCCCGCAGATTATCACGGCTTGACAGCTGGCTGGAGAAATAGCCTCCAATCCAACTTGTCAGCTCCTACCCCTCCTGAAGGCCGCGTTGGACTGGCTACTGTCTGTTGGTGGTCTAAACTCTACGGGATGCGATCCGGGGAGACTGGAGGTGCAGGAGGAAGAGGAATTGTTAACGCCGTTTGGTTGCGACGTTGGTTTTAAATCCGATATTCAAAAACACTCGCCGCGGATGGTGTCTTAGGGTTAGGGTCGTGCCCCCACCACCACCAAGAAAGGACGCTGGGGGGTCGCGTGCAGTTGACGACGGCATGCAGTGGCACACTTTGACGGAGGATCCAAACGCAGTGTTTGTTGCTATTCTGGGGTTCGAACTCAGGAAGGATTTCCAGACAGTTGATCACACTCCGCATCCGCCACTGGAAGCAACCCATGTACTCTAGGAATGCTGTCGAGTCAACCAACACATCCTCGGTGTTCTCCCCTCTCACACTGGCGTGACTGTGTGTGTGTCGCTCTTGCGGCCGCGTCTTCGATTACCGGTGCACTGCTCCGGCCGGGTGCACCGTGTTTCCCCATCTGGGACGTTGAGGGATTATTTTGCGCTTTGCGTCGCTGCTGTTGGACCCGCCCCACGATACACAGCAAGTGAGACTTCTATCTGAGAGAAAGAGTAGGCGGACAGCACATCATGTGGGCTGTGAGGGCAATACTTCGATGCCTTGGCGCCTGCGGGAGGCAGACAGAGCAGACGAGAGATAGCAGGATATGTCACGAGGATACGGTGTTGTCTGTCCCGCACAGCCAGTATAGAAGGAGAACTGTGCTCGCAGAGGGCAATGTTCCGCCGGTAGGTGGGCAGTTCTTTTTGCCTCGAGGCCTTCGTGGTGTTCAATGCTTATCCGGCTAGAATCCTCCATCCTGGCCGGGGGGGACCCCATCTTTTGAGCAGCTTGCTTACGGGCGTGGAAGAGGAGGGGCTGGACCGGGTGGTCTGGCGGGAGAAACGAGAAGCGAGGGCCAAGCGGAGGCAGGTTGCAACGGTAGACGGGATGGTCATGGTGTCCCAAAGAAGAAGAAGAACAAAACGATACAAGTGTCTTGCATCGTGATGTTCTGGGTCGGCCTCCACTTCGACCCAACACCTCTCCGCCCGTGTCCAGGTCGTGCAGCCGAGTGTCGTCCCCAGCCACCAGTGGGCAACTGCAGAAGGACTGGGGCATAGTATCCACCTGTATGTACCCAGAAAAAAAGTGTGGAAATATTGCAGGTGCCCATGCAGGATATCTTATAGCATGTTTTTTTCTGTTTTTCCCGCCCGCTGCTGCACATGCAGCAATTTACGCACTGCAGGCTTGACTATAGCGACCGCCGTTGGCTGTGTGTGGTTGGGCGGGATCGATAGGTGAGCTGGACTCCGCGGGCGGGAGAGCGAAGGGGAAGCGGGGGCCTTCACTCTCAGCCTCCTCTCCCACGTCCATCCATCCCTTCCCCCCCCCGGTAGTTCTACTGGCCTGTCTGTCGTCCCAATGACCAGACGCAGCCTCGCTTCCACTCCGTAGAACGCACACTAGAAGCCCTCTTTTCCGTGCCAGCTCCAACCGCGCCACATTCGGGTTTGGTCTCTCTCTCTCTCTGTAAATCGCCTCCCAGGTGGTGATCGTCCGAACAAGCTTCACCAGTACCGTAGAAGCAAGGGCTCCAATAAAACCGTGTGCGTGTTCCAGTGGCTCTAAATCTGCATGGCCGCCACCGACACACATATGTCCCGTGGATTAAAAGCAGTAAGAAAGCCGGCGAATATACCACACACACACACACACACTTTGTGAGGTGGTGCGATCTCACCCACACACATAGTATACAGCACAATCCACTTAATTAACCCTCCTTTCCCTGGCCACACTCTTCTCCCGCCGCCAGTAATTGGGTGCGCCCACCGCGGCCGCTTTCTTGAGGGCGTGACGGGCGCCACCTGCAACTTGACTTCATTGCACACAGTAAGCTATAGCACAAACACAGAATATAGTGGTTCTAGTGGTTTTTGAGTTCATTTGCTTGTTCATACTCTGGGCGGGCTATTACTTGTATATTGGCTACAGGATAGGGGGGCGGCACACTTCCAGGCCTGAAGAATCGGGGGGGGGG